>JAJGOT010000406.1:0-2500 GCA_022457155.1 Cladopsammia gracilis | reverse complement strand
TGACGTGACATTCGGCCGTGTAACCGCGCGAAAAACAAAACCTCTCTTTGGTTTCAAAATTGCTAAGATCCCGGATGTTGCGTGACGTCATACACGCATGTTTTGCGCCATCAAAAATGATGGGCATAGGTTCTATGAGTACGGGGCTCCGCAGCGGGCCTTCGGCCCGCGAAAGCTCCGCTATAAGAACTTCAAATATTTCCCATTTTAGTATTATTCAGTGTTATTTTTGAAGTGCATCGCAATTATTTTGAGACTCCCTGGAACTCCAAACGCATGAGAATTCACAGCGCTAAAAACAGGAAAACTACAGTTCAGTTGCATTTCTCTCGTTTATTTGATATCCAACAACAGTCTTTTCTTTTACAAAGGTTATGGGTATTCGATTAAAATGGATGAGAAATGGTGAGGTGCCTGTGCTCATTTAGGAGTAAAGTAAAGCTACTTAAAGTTCTTCTTAACTCTCAAAGAAACCCGTATTTGACGCAAGAAAGTATGCACATTAAGTGATGTGCAATGCAAAACTTAGAAATCACCACAGATTACGACTTTTCGCGAAAGGGAGAACCACATTGTATGAATTAACCATTTATACGACAAAAACAAAGATTTGTTATAACATCACAGTTTAGAATGTGAGCGAGAGAAAGTCAGCCAATGTTCATATCTCTTACATACAGATGTGATAGTCGAAGTACAGTGGGCTCAGGCTTCAGTGACATCTTCTTGTAAGTACCAATGAATCTCAGGATAAATACTAAATTTTCGAGTAAAAAAAATGTAGAAGTAGAAGAAGAAGAAGAAGAAGAAGAAGAAGAAGAAGAAGAAGAAGAAGAAGAAGAAGAAAGGAAAAGAAGAAACAATAACAAAGCAATGAGAAAACGGCTTATTCTGGCTCGGGTAAATATTAGCTTTGTGCTATAAGCCAACGAGAATCGAGATAGTAAGCGAAATGTTTATTAATAATATCGTAAATGCTCGAATTAAAGCTCAGCTTTAAATAAGCGCCCCCCTTCGAATAAGCATCCCCCCTAAGGCTAAAAATAGAAAACTGAATGCAAGGCTGGCACTACGGCAAAGGGCAGCTAAAAAATATTAAATAAGCTTCCCCTTCTAATAAGCGCCCCCTACCTCTCCCCCATGTACCACATTAAATAGCAATACTGAAAGATACGTGACAGCTTGTGTTCACTTGAAACAAAAACAATGTTATATTGAGGCTGAAATTTGAAAAACGAAATAAGCTCCTCCCTTTAAATTAAAGCTCTCCTTCGAATTAGCGCCCGTCTTTCGACTCAGAAAATGCGAGCTCTTACGGTACATGAAGTACAATACCAAGCAGGGGAAGTTTCTTTTATCACGTTAGCAAGAAGTTAAAGTTTATTGGGAATTGAAATAGTAAAACAATTGTAGTATTAAATTGCTGGGTGCTAAAAATTGGAGGAAAAGACAAGTGGCAAGAAAAATAACCTTTGTTGAGGCGCTTTTTGTGTTTCTTTTTTTCTTTTTTTGGAGCCTGTGGTTGCAGTTACTCCGCAGTATTTATAGTGGGGTCGCGCGGCCTTCTTATTTCAATCTGGTACACATTCAGGATCTCTCTTTTTCTTTACCCATTTTTGGACCTAATTGTGATAATTCACCTCCCCCCTTTCTCAAACCAAAATGGCAAAAATCAATAGTCATTTTCCGACTAAGAGGCAAAATGTACCCTCGACCCTCGACAAAAAGATAGACTCTCAAGAAGCTATGTGTGTTAACGGCTAGTCAATCCGAGCTCTAGCACCAACGCTATGGGCGCTCAAATGTGAGGTGTGTGGACCCTCAAAAACGGCCGCGAGCCACCTTAATCCAATCCTCAATTGTTTTGTCCAGTATACTAATTTGGACCAAAACAACTAAAAAATCATTCTTTTTAACCTTTCTTGTTTACGATAAAAAGGTTGCCTGGGCAAACAATCCTCTGATCGTTATTATCAAACAAATATTATCCGGTTTTCTTTCCTTTTTCTCCTGTATTCTGTTTTCATTTTTTTTTTTTCTTTTCCGGCTGAAAGAAATTGAATAAAGAGCCAAAACTTGATAATAACTTGAAAGTGTGCAAACAGAGAAAATAAAGGGTATAAAAACACAGAAGGAAATACAAATGAAAATATATTTATAACCATTGTACTAGTAGGTTTCCTATACTAACGAACGTTTCTGATGATAAGGCTCTCTATAACTTTGGAAACAACTGGTATTCACGAAGAAATATTAAAGTTTTTTAAAATAGTCTTTAGCAGAATTTACTGAGTAAGGCAGCCCGATGAGTAAAAGCCTTTTGTCAAACACAGGTAATTTCCAAAGGGCTATAACTTTCTGTCTAACTGAGACTTTATTCATTGTGAATAATGCACCCACTAGTAAATATGATAAGTAACTAGTCAAAGGGATCAGAAGTACGCCTTAATTTTGAAAGTTGAATAAATCATGGTAAAAAGAAATTAAATGTAACCGCAAA
>JAJGOT010000405.1:325000-795195 GCA_022457155.1 Cladopsammia gracilis | reverse complement strand
CAGCCAATAGGTAATTGAAGGCCAAAGAGACTTGTTGATGGTTGTTGGATTTCCATCAAGTACTTGTTGAGATGAAGTAGCGGGCGTGGGACTTGGATCTTGATCTTCTTCGCTGTCATCGCTTTCGTTTATACTCCCCTTCTTCTTTTCTTGCGTTGATATGGCACTGAAGAAGAAAGCTGCATTCGGTATACCTTGAAAAAGAGAGAAATACATGTTAAGCGCTAGTCAAATTTTATAAGGCCAATTTCAAGCAAACTTTTAAAAACTAAACTAACCTGAAATGGCTTTGTCACAAGAATCTCGCTTCTTGCAGATGGCGTTCCATGATTTTGGCAGGTCTTTTTCTTTCACGTTCCACACACATTTGGCACTAATGATACTACACTGGCCAGAAACTACGGGACTCATGTAACATAAGACAGTTCCTCTTATTGCTTCGCTGTTTAACTGCTTACTCGGCTGCTTGGCAGGACGCATCTTCGCCAAAATGTGCAGACAAAAACGACACCAAAAACTGCTGCTTAAATAACCATCCTGTACTTGTGAAATTAATAGGAATAAATCTGAAGAACTACCACCTAAATTTGCCTAGAGAAGACTGCACTTTTGTTCCGTTCAACACTTTCTGTGGATGATATTTTTAAGCTTCATTAAGCCTACTTTTTCAAAGACAATGTTGAACTAATTTACAACTAAGTCAGAAATGACTGTTGTTCATTTTTCAATTGAATAGAAAGTGGTGTTGATTTGGCTTTTGCTAACTTTTGGCAGCTTTATTTCACATGTAGCGGTAACATCCATTTATTTTGTATTGTAGTTTGTATTTATTTGTTTACTCCATTTTTTATTTTTACAAACGTTTTTGAAACTTACAGGATAAGGTAAACTAATTATATGCCCTATGGCTAGAATACATTTTTTTTTTAAGGAAAAAGAGAAAACACACCAAAAAAAAAATGAATTGAAACATAGAAGTAATATTTGCGAGACAATGATTAATACTGAGCAAAATAAAGTGCTCTTTTAAATTGTTGTCTAGTTTGCTTTTTGCACATGGATATAGGAATATCATTCCAGTAATAGCATCCGATAATTGTTGGACAAAATTTTCCTATGTTTATTCTGAATGAACTGGGATTTATATGTTGTAAGGCTGTACTTCGAGTGGCGTAATTATGTTGCTCAGATGCAAAGTAATGAAAAGATGAAGAAAAATAGACAAGCGTGGCGTTGATTTGGTTTCAAGGCGATTGTTGCTAACTTTTGGCAGCTTTATTTCACGTTGCGGTAACATCCATTGAACAATAGTAATGAAAAGATGGAAGAAACGTATACAGGGGGTGGTGTTTTGTTTTGATTTCAAGGCGATTGCTACTAACGTTTGGCAGCTTTATTTCGCATATCACTGTAAACTAACAGCGAAAAACAAACAGCAGAATGTGGTGTTGATTTGGCCTGAAGAAGGTTGTTGCAGCTTTATTTCGCATTAAGATTCGTTCCGTTCAACACTTTCTGTGGATGATATTTTTAAGCTTCATTAAGCCTACTTTTTCAAAGACAATGTTGAACTAATTTACAACTAAGTCAGAAATGACTGTTGTTCATTTTTCAATTGAATAGAAAGTGGTGTTGATTTGGCTTTTGCTAACTTTTGGCAGTTTTATTTCACATGTAGCGGTAACATCCATTTATTTTGTATTGTAGTTTGTATTTATTTGTTTACTCCATTTTTTATTTTTACAAACGTTTTTGAAACTTACAGGATAAGGTAAACTAATTATATGCCCTATGGCTAGAATACATTTTTTTTTAAGAAAAAAGAGAAAACACACCAAAAAAAAACATTGAAACATAAAAGTAATATTTGCGAGACAATGATTAATACTGAGCAAAATAAAGTGCTCTTTTAAATTGTTGTCTAGTTTGCTTTTTGCACATGGATATAGGAATATCATTCCAGTAATAGCATCCGATAATTGTTGGACAAAATTATCCTATGTTTATTCTGAATGAACTGGGATTTATGTGTTGTAAGGCTGTACTTCGAGTGGCGTAATTATGTTGCTCAGATGCAAAGTAATGAAAAGATGAAGAAAAATAGACAAGCGTGGCGTTGATTTGGTTTCAAGGCGATTGTTGCTAACTTTTGGCAGCTTTATTTCACATGTTGCGGTAACATCCATTGAACAATAGTAATGAAAGATGGAAGAAACGTTTACAGGGGGTGGTGTTTTGTTTTGATTTCAAGGCGATTGCTACTAACGTTTGGCAGCTTTATTTCGCATATCACTGTAAACTAACAGCGAAAAACAAACAGCAGAATGTGGTGTTGATTTGGCCTGAAGAAGGTTGTTGCAGCTTTATTTCGCATTAAGATTCGAAACCTATTGTACAGTTTTCAGTGGGAAATAAACGGGTAGAATATGTGCTTGACATGTTCTGAAGGCGATTGTTTGCACTTTGTCATAGCTTTATTTCGCATGTTGCTGAAAACTTTAATTGTTTGCATCATAGGACTTAAAGCTGAACCAGCAGAGTATAATCTTGAAAGAGTTAAATGCATCAAGTTATCAATAAAAATAAGTGGGACTGACAAGAAAGTAGAAAAATCTTTAAAGAAAAACACAAGGCCATTCATTGATATATTCATATCCCCGTTAAATCCGTGAGATCCATATGTTCCGTCCTTTTAGTAGAAGTTTGTGTTGTGGTAATATATTACACTAAATCAGCCAACTGACACTGCAAGTTTCAACCAAGCAAAACTTCTACTAAAAGGACGGAACATATGGATCTCACGGATTTAACGGGGATATGAATATATGATGAATTACTTCTCTCTATTTCTGTAAGTATATGTATTAATAGTATATTAGATAATATACTTTTAAAATACTTACAGAAATAGAGAGAAGTAATTCATCACATATTCATATCCCCGTTAAATCCGTGAGATCCATATGTTCCGTCCTTTTAGTAGAAGTTTTGCTTGGTTGAAACTTGCAGTGTCAGTTGGCTGATTTAGTGTAATATATTACCACAACACAAACTTCTACTAAAAGGACGGAACATATGGATCTCACGGATTAAACGGGGATATGAATATATGATGAATTACTTCTCTCTATTTCTGTAAGTATTTTAAAAGTATATTATCTAATATACTATTAATACATATACTTACAGAAATAGAGAGAAGTAATTCATCATATATTCATATCCCCGTTAAATCCGTGAGATCCATATGTTCCGTCCTTTTAGTAGAAGTTTGTGTTGTGGTAATATATTACACTAAATCAGCCAACTGACACTGCAAGTTCCAACCAAGCAAAACTTCTACTAAAAGGACGGAACACACGGATCTCACGGAATTAACGGGAACATGAATGCATAATCATTTTCTTATCGGCAGATGAATGTCTTGGGCCTGTTTTTATGTTCCCTTTTTTACAAGACATACTGACCAAACAATTCTCCCTAAAATGTCGTCCACTGTCAAGTTGAATTAAATACACTTAAAATTGCATGTTTGCCATTAGCCTTGCTAGAATCGATGGCTAAATGCGGAATCACATAGCTATTTGGAGAGATAAAGTTCAAAACATGCGAGGGAACAAAAATTTTGGGAAACGACCTTATTCATCTCTTTCTGTCCTTATCTGTCCTTATCTGTCCTTATCTTTCCTTATTCGTCCTTATCTGTCCTTTTCTGTTCTTATTCGTCCTTTTCTGTCCTTTTCTGTCCTTTTCTGTCCTTATTCGTCCTTATCTGTCCTTTTCTGTCCTTATTCGTCCTTATCTGTCCTTTTTCGTCCTTATCTGTCCTTTTATGTCCTTATTCGTCCTTATCTGTCTTTTTCTGTCCTTATTCGTCCTTTTCTGTCCCTATTCGTACTTTTATTTCCTTATTCGTCCTTACCTGTCCTTGCCTGTCCACATCAGTCCTCATTCGTCTTTATCTGTCCTTTTTTGTCCTTATTCGTCCTTATCAGTCCTTACTCGTCCTTATCTGTCCTTATTCGTCCTTTTGTGTCCTTATTCGTCCTTTTATGTCCTTACCAGTCCTTTGATATCCTATTTCCTCCTTATTCGTCCTTATCTGTCCTTATTCGTCCTTTTCTGTCCTTATTCATCCTTTTCTGTCCTTATTCGTTCTCATCTGTACTTGTAAAACAGTACTTGCTAACGTAAGCCATTTTGCTAATAGGGCTTTGCCTATTACTACCCTGCCGTTCCCCCTTACCACCCCCACCCCCACCCCTTTCTCGTCCTCATCTGTCCTTATTCGTCCTCATCTGTCCTTATTCGTACTCATCTGTCCTTATTCGTCCTTATCTGTCCTTATCTGTCCTTATTTGTCCTTATCTGTCCATATCTGGCCTTATTCGTCCTTATCTTTCCTTATTCGTCCTCATATGACCTTATTCGTCCTTATCTGTCCTTATCTGTCCTTATCTGTCCTTATTCATCCTAATTTGTCCTTATCTGTCCTTATTCGTCCTTTTCTGTCCTTATTCATCCTTTTCTGTCCTTTTCTGTCCTTATTCGTCCTCATATGACCTTATTCGTCCTTATCTGTCCTTATCTGTCCTCATTCATCCTTATTTGTCCTTATCTTTCCTTATTCGTCCTTTTCTGTCCTTATTCATCCTTTTCTGTCCTTATTCGTTCTCATCTGTACTTGTAAAACAGTACTTGCTAACGTAAGCCATTTTGCTAATAGGGCTTTGCCTATTACTACCCTGCCGTTCCCCCTTACCACCCCCACCCCCACCCCATTCCCTCCAACAAACAAACCTTTCTGCAGCATATACTTAATAACGCATTAATCACAACAATATTTCATACCTGTTTAATTCCACCACTTTCACCGATACTGAGGTGAATAATTGTTTTAGTATATACCAGACAAGCTGGATAACTATCGGACTTAAAAATTACTTCTATGTTTTGACAATATACCGACCAATGGACGGACAGTTATAAATAAAACAGAAAATAACGAGTAAATAACAAAAAAGGACGAGAAAGTACTGAAAAATACGAGTAGGGAAAAAGAAATGTTTTTATTAAGAACAGAAAAGGGTAAGAAAAGGATTAGTAGGAACATAAAAGAACGAATAGTTACAAAAAAGACGAACAAGGATAAAAAAGGAATACTAAGTAAAGAAAAGAACGAGAAATAACGAAAACGATGTATAAGTAGAAAAAAGGACATGTAAGGACAGATACGGTAAGAATTTGGTTTTATCGACTGAATCGATAAGGTAAATTAGCCACCGTAAAAAGATTCGAGAAAGCTGACATTTCGAGCGCTAGCCCTTCGTCGGAGCGAATCAAGGGATTGTGGGTAGTGTGTGGTTTTATATAGTAGGAGGAGCTCCGCCATTGGTGGAAATTTTGTGACGTGAAAAACAAATGTAAATTAGTTGAATGAAAAGCGTTCGTTAATTCTGTGGGGTTTGAGAGTGCCGATTCGAAAGATGATTTTTTGTTCTAAGTTTTTACGGCTTTCTGTGTTGATTGACTGATTAAGTTCTTCTTTACTGGAAGAGGTAGCAGTAAAGAAGAACTTAATCAGTTCATAACTTCTGTCAATACTTTTCATCCGGCTCTAAAATACACCTGGGAAATTTCTGAAACCTCTGTCGCTTTTCTTGACATCAATATTTCGATCAACGGCAACAGTTTATCCACAAGTGTGCACTACAAACCTACAGATTCCCACAGTTATCTGTTACATTCATCCTCACATCCATCACACGTTGAAAACGCCATTCCGTATTCTCAATTTCTCAGACTTCGACGTCTTTGTAGTGATGACTCCGATTTTTCCAACAAATGGGAAGAAATGTGCCAGTTTTTCAAGAAACGTGGGTACCCTGACTCTGTTGTTAAAACGGGCCAACGACGTGCACAACAGATCGACAGACAATCAGCACTACAAACATCACAGAAGGAAGAGAACGAGAGAATTCCATTCACCCTCACTTTCCACCCACACAATCACACAGTCAAAAACATCATTTTAAAAAATTTCAAATTGCTCCAAAACGACCCCGAAACTGGCAGAATTTTTTCACAACCCCCACTAATTTCATTCAAACGTGACAAAAATATAGGCAACTTTCTAGTTACGAGTACACTGAAATCTGACGATGAACCGGGAACTTTTAAATGTGCACGCACACGATGCAACACTTGTCCTTTCATTCACAACGCCAACAAAATAACGGGACCTAAACGATCTATTAAAATCACTGATCGTTTTACATGCACCTCCGTAAATGTTATCTACTGCATAACATGTACTTTTTGCAAAAAGATATACATTGGCGAAACAGGGAGGAGACTGGGCGACCGTTTTCGAGAACATCTCCGAGACGTTGAAAAAAATGACAAAGACGCATCCAAACCAGTCGCGCGTCATTTCAATCTTGCTAACCATTCTAAGCAACACATGACAATCTGTGGCGTTTCCCTACACCAGGGCAACACAGAAAGCCGTAAAAACTTAGAACAAAAAATCATCTTTCGAATCGGCACTCTCAAACCCCACGGAATTAACGAACGCTTTTCATTCAACTAATTTACATTTGTTTTTCACGTCACAAAATTTCCACCAATGGCGGAGCTCCTCCTACTATATAAAACCACACACTACCCACAATCCCTTGATTCGCTCCGACGAAGGGCTAGCGCTCGAAACGTCAGCTTTCTCGAATCTTTTTACGGTGGCTAATTTACCTTATCGACTCAGTCGATAAAACCAAATTCTTGTGCTTCACCCCCACCGACGCAGCACCACAGTTTCTCTAGAAACTAGCCCCATTCAGATACGGTAAGGTCAGAAATGGACGGTTCAGGTAGACTAAGGACAGATAAGGACAAATAAGGACGAATAAGGACAGATGAGGACGAATAAGGATAGAAAAGGATGAATAAGGACAAAAAAGGACGAATAAGGACAGAAAAAGCAGAAAAGGACAGATAAAGAAGGAATAAGGACAGAAAAGAACAGATAAGGACGAATAAAGACAGATAAGGACGAATAAGGACAGAAAAGGACAGAAAGGGACAGATGAGGACGAATAAGGACAGAAAAGGACAGATAAGGACGAATAAGGACAGATGAGGACAGATAAGGACAGAAAAGGACGAATAAGGACAGAAAAGGACAGATAAGGACGAATAAGGACAGATAAGGACGAATAAGGACCGATAAGGACGAATAAGGACAGAGAAGGACAGAAAAGGACAGATAATGACGAATGAGAACAGAAAAGGACAGATAAGGACGAATAAGGACAGATGAGGACAGATAAGGACGAATAAGGACAGAAAAGGACAGATAAGGACGAATAAGGACAGATAAGGACAAATAAGGACGAATAAGAACAGATAAGGACGAATAAGGACAGATAAGGACGAATAAGGACAGATAAGGACGAATAAGGACAGAAAAGGACAGAAAGGGACAGATGAGGAGGAATAAGGACAGAAAAGGACAGATAAGGACGAATAAGGACAGATGAGGACAGATAAGGACAGAAAAAGACGAATAAGGACAGAAAGGGACAGATAAGGACGAATAAGGACAGATAAGGACGAATAAGGACAGAAAAGGACAGATAATGACGAATGAGGACAGAAAAGGACAGATAAGGACGAATAAGGACAGGTGAGGACAGATAAGGACGAATAAGGACAGATGAGGACAGATAAGGACGAATAAGGACAGAAAAGGACGAATAAGGACAGAAAAGGACAGATAAGGATGAATAAGGACAGAAAAGGAGAGATAACGATGAATAAGGACAGATAAGGACGAATAAGGACAGAAAAGGACAGATAAGGACGAATAAGGACAGATAAGGACAGATAAGGACAGATAAGGACGAATAAGGACAGAAAAGGACAGATAAGGACGAATAAGGACAGAAAAGGAAAGATAAGGACAGAAAAGGACAGATAAGGACGAATAAGGACAGATAAGGACGAATAAGGACAGAAAAGATAAGGACGAATAAGGACAAACAAGGAGCCCGTTGGGCTTCGAAACTGGCTCGTTTGGTCTCATTTTCCACCGGGTTTTCATTTTAGAGTTCACAATATACAATCTAGAGTCTATTAATATGCACAGTCCAGTCCACATTTACATTCCACAGTCCGCTTTACATTCCGCACTCTGCTTCAAGGAGGCTACAATTTCAGGTCTATATCTTTTTCTTTGAACTTTGTATTGTTTTTTTCGCTTTAAAATCCTTGAAACCACCTACTACAAGGAATCAGGATTATTTTAACACAGGCATTTTGGAGAATCGGTGATGGGGTTTCTAATAAATTAACAATATCAACCTGATCGATCAAATAGCGTGACATAAATACGAGATGTGCGGAATTTGAACGTGACTCCACGGAGTAATGCTTGAGAATTGTTTACTCAGCAGTTCTGTGACCTGCCGGGACGTGTTTTTTTATTACGTGATTTGGTTAGAAAAATTCAACTCGCTTTCCTTTTACCAGAAATAGATCGCATCCGAAAATCACAGAGATTTAATTTGTAACAATTCCGTCGAAATTAGAACGGTAAATATTTGAATTATAGTTGCCAACATCACTGATTACGCCATTTCTGAAAACCGGAAGTGAACTAGGTACGGTGTTGGCCGCAGCAAAAGCGATTCCCGGGGCAAGTAACCCGACAGGCCGGAAAAAAAAAAAAAGAGGGTATTTTAAGAACTGACTCGTCGAAGCGACGAGCCAGTTAATAAGGACAGATAAGGACGAATAAGGACAGATAAGGACAGATAAGGACAGATAAGGACGAATAATGACAGAAAAGGACAGATAAAGACGAATAAGGACAAAAAGGGATGAATAAGGACAGATGAGGACTGGTAAGGACAGGTAAGGTCAGTGAATAAGAATAAAACGGATACAACATAATATAGCACACAACATCACTGTTTTTACCACAGTTGTCGGTAATCTCGCAATCTGATTGGTCGATGCGGGTGGTAAATGAGAGTACAGACAACGGTGCTGACGCTAACATCACGCAATGCCTATAAAAGCGCGCGCTTGAGAAAAATAAACCAATCAGATTGCGAGGAAGTTATAGACAACGCTTGCGCTTTCTTAGCATTTTGTAACGCGTTTTGTAACGCGTTTTGTAACGCGTTTTGTAACGCGTTTTGTTGCGTTTCGCGTTTTGTAACGAAACTTCGATTTTTCTCCGTATTTTTTTTTAAATATTGTGGTAAAAAACAGATTTCCACCGGTTTTCCGTGGTGTGGACTCTTATTTACCACGATTTACGTCATCACATGGTCAAAATTTGTTGCTGACTCACTCGGCTGCGCCTCGTGAGTCCACAACATTTTGACCATGTGATGACGTAAATCGTGGTAAATAAGAGTCCACACCACGGAAAACCGGTGTAAATTTGCTAAATAGACTGTATAGCACTACAATAGAGGGCGACTTTATGAGAGGGCGACTATATGGTGTGCTAACACGGAGTACATACCTTCAAACTGCTCGGAGCCATTCCTGCATTTAATGGCTTTTTGAAGGGACAAGACAAAGAGTCGAGACATGCGATCAACTTAGATGAAACTCCGTGAAGGTAAGTGACTTTTCCTTCTATGCGCAGACTGTTGTTTTTAACTCATGCAGGGATAGTGCTTGGCTGGAGGCAGAACTTGCACTGCTCGGAGATTCACGGGAATACAAACAGTAGCTGGTGGTTAAGACGTTACAAAAATCCTCCAATATGAATAAAATTCGGACTCTTTTCTGCCATTTCAGAACGAAGAGGCTATACAAAGAGGAATTAAAACAAAACTGTGGCAATATTAGAGTAGATTGCTTTGAAAACATAAAACACGTAGTTCTGATTATTTGTATTTTGTATGACATTGTGTAATCGCATGGACCCGAGTAAAATTAAGGATTAATATCACGCGTGTTTTCAGAAGCTGTAGAAATCAATTTCTACAGCTTCTGAAAACACAAGTGGTATTAATCCTTAATTTTACGAGGGAACATGCAATTACTTGTTTATAATGTAGAGGGCAAAATTCCGGGGGGGGGGGGAATTCCTAGTAATGGGCTAATGGGGATGTGCTGCTGGATGGGGTCGCATTTTCACGACTGGATTGACTATAATGGGGTTGCATTTTCAATAGAGTTACTAGAATGGGGATGAAATTGTCGGGATTTTTTGGGGTAAGAAAATTCTGGCAAGTATTTTTTTGGGTAGTTTTAGCTTGTAAATATTTTTGGCTAACAAATGTACCAGAAAGTTTGTAGGTGAAGAGTAAAGTCTCCTACATTTAAAAAAAGTGTCAATTCATTTGAGGATGACCTAGATAAAACGGTTCCAAACTCAAGGTAGATGGCTAAACAGAAAGTGACTAAGTTGGGATTGCGAAATTTACATTTACTCAAAAATGACTAAGCTGGGGTCTATAATTGGCCACAGAATAGACTATAATGGGGTAGGGGCTCTGATAGGCCAGCGGCACATACCCAACAAAAGTTGACCCAAGTACCCCCCCCCCCCCTCCCGGGGCAAAATTATAGGGAAACCTTTCAGACTTGTTAAGAGTCACTCAGACTTGAAACTACCAAGTGAAAATACTCTCTCGCAAACTGACAAGAAAAACTTTTCAACTCACTGTGGTTAAATAAATTTCTATTCGGTCAAAGATACATTTGGCTATTATGTACATCTAGAGAACATAGCCTGATTTTTATCGATGAAAGACACTTCACGACAAAAACAAAGCAAGTTTTATTTAAGCGTACATGTACCTGCGTTTTGAAGTTTTTGCCGCTTTGCATTGATAACAACAACAAAATGGTGAGAGTTCAAACTTGCTTGCACGTTTGGCGATTTAATTGCTTTCGTTCACTTCTTTTAGCCTCATTCTTTCTCCTGTTACATGTAAACATATATTTTCCCTTTCAGCAAAATCTGTCAAAGTTCTTTTCTTTAGGTCTGCAGAAACCCGCATTTTTTCAATGAAGTGATGGAACTTTAAAACCTTTTGTCCCCATGAATGAATTTCTTCGAGGTCTTCAACGTCGCAAACTGGCCTGCAGGCGTCTGGTTAATCCAAGATTTGACACAAACAACGACAAAGGAAGTGTAGTGTTTTTGTTTTGTTTTTTTTGAGTTAGCAAATAAATAACGGCATAACTGAACATTCTAAAGAGGTAAGAGCTATCTTAAGGTGTAGTATACATGACCATGAAAGCGAGAGGAGTTATTACTCATGCGCGAAGCGGCATGATGTAAGGTTTTGGCTCCGTTTTTATTGTTATTATTATTTCTATTATTTTTTGTGTCACAATTTTGCATGCAAATTTATGCACGCATATTTTAGATTGTACACTTCCGGTTCATAGCTTTGCCATTTACACTTCCTGTTTAATGACTTCCGGTTACTCTCACTTCCGGCAAAACAGCATCACTGAAATGTAACGACAGCATCACCTACAACCCTACTGGCATGCATTACTAATGTTCACGTCAGGTATATATAGGACTTAGACAAATCACTGGCTTCTTTGTGGTACAGCCTTCATTTACATTTTCATTTACATGCGGAAAGAAAGGAAATACATACAAAACATAAATATCGCCAAATGTAACGCAATATTAAACTTCACCTAACTTATTGTAAACAGACCCTGGCGGGGCAGAGCGGAGTGAGCTCTAGCTGCGCAATATATGCATATATATATACTATATATATATATATATATATATATATATATATATATATATATATATATACATATATATATATATATATATATATATATATATACATATATATATATATATATATATGTATATATATATATATATATAATAATGGGAATTACATAACAAATTGCTATTACTAAGTTCCTATATTTACGTCATTCCTACAATAGCTTGTTAGCTCTGGCTTAAACCTGTGAGTCTTTCTTCAAAACTCAGTGATCATAAACATCACTTGAGAGAATGTTTTTTATTAACAAAACCGTCTTTACTTTTAAAACTAGTGTTCACATGACCTCTCATTATTTTCTGTAAACAATACTGAACGAAAACACGGAATGCAAATGATTCTCATGCACCAGTTTCCTATTAACGTGATAATTTAGAAATATATCTTTTTCACACCATTCAAAAAACCTTCAAACAAGTCTTCATTTCTGTGCATGTACATGTACATCTCCAAATGAACTCTGCCAAATACGTAGAGAAAAGTTGTTTTCTTACTCCAAATCTAGGTACGTAGTTTGCATTTGGCTTGTCTCCAGTGACCTTCAATTTTGTTAGTATTGTGACTATATCTTTGTTGACAAATTCTTTAGAGTGATTAACTGTTCTGTGAACATAACCATGTCTCTCCAGATTACAATAAGCTTTCCAACAGTCAGATACAATGATAGTTCCTGGTTCCATCCATTTCGAATAATAGGCAGCAGTGTTGCTTGATCGTCTCTTTTCTCAACTGCCACCAGAAAACATCTCCTACTCTCTTCCTCTATTCCGCTGAATTCCCATTGTCATTCTACATGATGTCCATGATGATATTTTCTCTTACCAAACTTTCTTTCATCAATTTCCACAATCTTCCCCTCTCCTCCAAGTCTCTCACTTCTTAAAATGCTTGCTTTGTCATTCAATTCACAGCAACAAAAGTTTACTTGTAAACTAATGCAATTACAGAGTGAATTGCACCATATAAAAACTTGTACATTTGCACAAAATGATAAACTTTAGTTTAGTTAGCAAAATCAGCAAAATAATATTATGATGACTCTTGCATACTATTGCATAATCAAACCGCAATAGCAAGTTGATTCAGTATTCCAAATTAGAACAAAACCCAAATTTATGCTATCTTGTTGTTCCATACTCTTGCATTGAATCAAACTGAAAGATTTCTACTTAGCTAAATCAACAAAATCTGACCTCTCTCTGACCCTACTAATGGAATCACTAATGGCTTTACAACATTAATGATTGGCAAGAAAAACACAAATTTCTTGAGCCTTTGAAGATCAATTAACCCATCTCAAACAAAATTTGAACCAACTGCATATGTGTAAAGCATTGATGATAACAGAAAATTTGTCTAAATAAACAGCCATTGCGAACAAAATTTGTAGAGTTACGACAAACCAACCGCATGTGTAAAGCGTTGATGATGACAGAAAATTTGTCTTAAAAAAAAACCAGTTTTTCACTAGTGTCGAACTTAGGCCCTACTTCTTTACCATAATAAATGTGACACGTCCACTTAAAAACACATTTGAAAGTTTGATCGGTAACGTGAGATTTGAATCATGTCATGCCAATACCCTAGGGAAATTAACAATAGGTCCAGGGGTACTTCCCAAAAATTTTAGTGGCAGTGTGCGACGCCCTTCTTGGAATCCTAACCGGCATTACCAACCATATCCTTAATGCCCTTATATAGCTTGTATAAAGAACTAACTCCCCCCCCCCCCCCCCTGGACAAAAGTTAACAACTTTTAACATCCCTTTTTTTACTACATCTATACTCATACCTATATCTCGTTTGCACATCGTTTGCACATGTGCGCAGTAACGAGATAAAAAGGTTGTTAGAAATCCTCAATAATTTGGAATAGCCATTAAACAAGCCTTGTCTCAGGTACAGTTAACCAGTGTCTACTAAAACGCCTCTCTGCCAGTATTCCTCATGTATTGTATATCCACTCTTATTCTGTACCAGTGTATACTTACAAATTTGGTGGAAGTATTATGATTTACAATGCAATTAGGTCCATTAAGCTAATAGGCAAACTAACAGCAGACATGTTTGAACATTGACAAAGGGTGGCTATGAAGTGATTAGCTTATTTCCATCCCTAACGTGCTACAGTCTGTACTTCAGTTATCGGCTATGATACTGAATATCCTTCAATTTGCCCATAGGTGAAATTTTGGAATGGCAGCTGCCCTAGACCCTGATGAAGTACTCCATTCAACAGCTGAGAAAGACAACTTTGTGCGTGTTACACGACTTTTAATTAGTGGAGGCACCATCCTACTGATGGAGATATTTGATAAATACTACCCACCAAGTCAACTTCCCACAATGCTAAGCACACCTGCCATAAAAACTCAGCTTAACTCAGCAAAACTTACCAAGCAACAGTGGGATTGTCTTTATAATAACCCCTCCCCAGGGGTGTATGGCAGATCAACAGATTTTGATCTTACTCTGCTATTCAGGTTGCTAAGGACAATATGCAGCCTTGCACCTCCTCCTACTGGATGGGATGCTCTACCAGCAAAAACAGAGCTAAGTCTCACTGCGGATTTAGTGAGAATAAAATTTTTCCGTAACTCAGTCTATGGACATGTGCGCAAAGCCATGGAGATCACATGTGATGAATTTCAAATGCTTTGGTGTGATATAAGTGAAACACTCATAAGA
This sequence comes from Cladopsammia gracilis, assembly GCA_022457155.1. Classification (NCBI taxonomy): domain Eukaryota; kingdom Metazoa; phylum Cnidaria; class Anthozoa; order Scleractinia; family Dendrophylliidae; genus Cladopsammia; species Cladopsammia gracilis. The sequence continues at coordinate 780,715 of JAJGOT010000405.1, read as the reverse complement.
ATTGCAGGGCATATCAGCCCTGAACAAGAAACTAAATGGCAGATGGCTACTGCAAAATTCTTGAAGGATCCTCTTACAGAAGAGGATAAGAGAAATGTCCAAGAACTGGAGAGGTGGTATGAAAATGATGTGGAAGTTAAGAAATCCTTAGAAGACATCAAGGATCAGCTTGTAGAGATGCATCAGGCGATAGACAAGCTTAGTTCCTCAGCTGCCAACTGTGACTCATGTGGAGGTAAGTTAAATATGATCATCGTTTGTTAATCAGTGTTACGCATACTCCTGTTTTAGCTTTCATTAAGGTGACTTGATAGGCCAAAAATTGAGAATATTTTGTATATTTTGTCATTAGTAAGGTAAAGCGTTAGTAGTAAAGTGGCTCATTTCACAGTCAAAGATATTATCAACTTCGGTTTTAAATTTAACATTAATTTTTGTACTGTGTTTTTTTAGCTGAGATATTTGGCTCCCAATATCCCTTATTTTGGAAGATGTCGACTGCCACTTGGTAGTGTGTTCAGATTTTTTAGTGTGGCTCCTTTGGATTTTGAAGAATGCATGTCAAACTTTAGAACTGGAAACCTTAAACTATGCTGCATCCAGTTTTGTAACTAGATGTTTTTGCAAAAATCCAATTGTCCATATAAATTGTGCAAAAAATGATTATTTTTCAGGGCTGGAAATAATTTTTGGACGTCCGCCGGTCAAGATGACCGGCCAAATAAATTTTAGCTCGGTCATCCGTAATTTCTGGCCGGTCAAATATAACGAATTTAATTTTAAGTACACAATATGACCCCCCCCCCCCCCCCCCCCCCCCCCCCATAACGTTACGGTAGTTTTATGGGGACGTTACAGTAAATCTAACGTTACGGTAGCCGCTTTGTGATAATTTTACAGTAGCTTTACGGGCAACTTTACGATAACTCTAGGATAACTTTTGCGGTAGTTTACGGCAACTTTACGATATAATGTTAATTTTACGATAACGGCATGGTACCTTTGCGATAACTATACGGTAGCTTTCATTACTATACGGGTAGTTTTACAGGGACTTAACGATAAAGTTGCGGTAACCATTTACGCGATAACTTTACGGTAGCTTTCGTAACTATACGGTAGTTTTACGGGAACTTTACGATAACGTTACAGTAACCGTAACCGTTTACGATAACTTTACAGTAGCTTTCATAACTATACGGTAGTTTTACGGGAACTTTACAATAACGTTACGGTACCTTTGCTATAACTTTACGGTAGTTTTACGGGGACGTTACGGTAAATCTAACGTTACGGTAGCCGCTTTGCGATAATTTTACGGTAGCTTTACTGGTAACGTTACGATAACTCTAGGATAACTGCGATATTTATTATTAAGCGCATAGTTAACAACAGGTATTTTATTGTTTGATTTTCTGAAGTTTTAAAAGGATCACTATGGATGTGACCGGTCAACATGACCGGCAAGACGAACGTTTGACCGGTCAAAGCCCCAGTCAGGCCGGACATTGTCCGTTGACCGGCCATTATTTCCAGCCCTGTTTTTAGACTATGGAGCCACCTTAACCCTCGGACGTACAAAGGGGGGGGGGGGGGGGGTGCAACCCCCCTTAAAGTTCTCCGATTTTTTTATGAACGTTTAACAACTATTCACTGAATGGGAGGAAGGTAGTGGTGGATATTTAAATATCCACCACTACCCACTTACACTGAGGTGAATAGTTGTTTTAGTATATACTGAAACAGTGAGATAATATAACGAAAATGATGCTTTTTAACTCGTATTCCTGCCAATGATTACAATTTTTGCGCGCAAATTGCTGGGAGGTGAATAGCACTTGCTATTCCGAGTTTCAGTAGCCAATCAGAGCGCGCCAACAATGCTGTTTCAGTATATACTAATTATGATTAGCACATGCCATCTTCAGTAGCTGTTTGTTTATCCTTGAGACACATTTTGGTAAAGTTTGGTGACAACTGGTTGCTATGGTAATCGAGAAATGATGTCATAAGTAGCATGAGGTCCACAGGGAGCAGAGGAGCCAAATTTGACCTTTACGCGATCGCTCTTCGATCTGTTGTATGAGTCTGTTTTTCGCCCCAGTGGGACCCCAAGCGTAATCGGAGCTTTCCGTTGGGTAACCGCAATTAATTGCTGACTGTGGGCGCCACAAAATCGTTACGCAGCAAGAAGAGAGACAAGGGAGGAAACAGATTTGTGCCTAATTTTTGATCCCCGATTACTCGCTTTTGATTCAATAAAAAGTTCTGATTTTTGGCATGTAGCTTTATATGGACAGTCTCTGGACAGCTTTTCAACAATTTCGATGAAGAGATCCATTAAACGCTTTTTTCGGTGATCGCTCTTTATGGCGTTCAAAGTTGACTTTCGTAGGATGTGGACCGCAACATACTGGTGACGGAAATACGTCATACGAGAGGTGTGCTCCACTGCACTGCAGTGGAGCACCTAAATAATGATAACTCGCCGAAATCGCGCTAAATCGCCCCGAGGAGCAAGCAAACAACAAAGAATACAACACAGCAACAGGGTAAGTCAATTTTATTCACATAAGATTCGAATTTTTACGTTTTGAAGCAAAACCGTTGCGTTCCCATACAAACCTTTATAAATCGAATCTTTGAAACACAATATCGCTCATAAAGCAAGGGTCACGTCCCGGTTATCTAATAGTGAGCTTGGGCCGCCTGTGGTCGACTCTGCGGAGCTATATCTCCACTATTTTAAAACATATCGCATTTAAACTCGGCCACTTTGCTAATTTTGAGATGCTTTTTCCAGCAATGTCAATGGATTTTTCCTGTCAGGCCAATATAAAAATTTGGAAAAACCGTGACAAGGTCTATGCTGAACGGTTGGCATAACTTCCGTTTTATTGACGGCATGTCACTTTCGGAGTTTTTACTTCCGTCACCAGTATGTTGCGGTCAACATCCAACGAATCACGTGGTACTATGTTTCTTCCCTTGTCTCTTTTTCTTCTCGGCACTTCGTGCCTCGCTTACGCTTTCCGGAAAGCGCCGATTACGCTTGGGGTCCCGCTGGGGGAAAAACTCGAAAACAACAGATCGAATAACGCAAGACACAGCGCGCGTTTTAAGCTCAAAGATCGAACGCGTATTAGGTCAAATTTGGCTCCTCTGCTCCCTGTGTGAGGTCAAGCCATTTTTGAATAAAAATGCTACCAAAAGCATTAAAATGCAACTTGAACAAAAACTATTTTGCAATTTCCGCATTTTTCCGATAAAGTTGAATTTTTAGTAAAATCCAAGAATTTTGGACATCACGGACCCCAGCAGCACCACAACCCATAATATTTACGTCATTTTGTAGAGCACATCACACACTATTAGATGTAAAATATTTCCGAAATATTGCAACACCCCCCCCCCCCCCGTACCACGGTTGGTGTATAAGTTTGCGTGTACGTCCGAGAGTTAAAGGAATGAAAATTGGCCAACCCAAAGGTAAACAATGTGCATTGTACACTTGCAAAGGAGGTTTAATGGAAGTTAAGCTGGTTAAATCCTTATAAATAAATTATGTGGTTTGGTTTCTTGTCAAATAAATTGCTCTAGTTATATCAAGACCTATAATCAGAACCTTATTAACCTTTTACTCAGCAACTGGCAATGGGTTGTGGATTGTCAGATCACCACATGGGAGAACTGGTGAATCTGAACAATCTGAAACCCTACCCATTTGAAAATTCCACAATAGAAAATGGGACAACTTGAAACTTAAGGCTGTACAAAATTCCTAAACATAATTTCCCAATAATTATTATTCAATATGTGTATGCCATTAATAAATTATAATTGATATTTTGCTTTGCATTACCAGTAGTCACAGTCTTATTTCACAAATAAAAATAATTGGGGCATTTGATTGCTCATATTCTTGTAATGTATGTGTTAAAGGGAGGGTTTCACAGTTTGACGCATGTGCAAGCTATGAAGTAATCCATTTAAATTCATTGTTTAGACCAATCGGAAGCCAGTAGATTACTCTGGCGGGAAATTTGCCTGTGAAAATGTCGCTGATTGAATTGATGATCATACATAGCAATGTGCGCCATGAAAGCCACCAGAGCGTAAAATAAATCCTTCGGGTCAAAGGTTTTATTCAGTGATGACTTTGTCGGTGTAATCCGTTGAAATTTTCCGTGAAATTTGATCATCCTTTGCTTTGTTTGTACTAACTATAGTATGTGATCATTGAAGTAAATGTGAGTGGTTTTTTAACCGAGAAAATTGGTAAACAAGCGAATAAAGCATTTTAATCTGTGCACATGCGCCGAACCGTACCGTGAAACTATCTCTTTAACTATTTAATGTAATTGAGGGCTGTTTTTTTAAGGGAGGTAAGGGATGTAGGTTGTATGTAATGTTTACTACATGAGCGGGAGTGTTGTATTGGCCTATACAATCACGAGGCGGAGCTGAGTGAATGTATAGTGCCGATACAACATGGACACGAATGCAGTAAACAACTTATGAAATTCACATTCACATGTAAATTAGATACAACCACTAGTGGTTGTATCTAATTTACATATCAGAAACAACTCACTAGTGAGTTGTATCTGGATTACAGGGTAACCATGTGATTGGAATGGCTCATTTCTATTTGTTAGTACCCTTATGAATTATTAATGAATTTTACCAGACCTGCATGCTGCAGAATTGTGTATTTTTTTCATTCTTGTCTTATTCGGGACCTTTTTCCAAACAGCTCGCCTTCCGATGCGGATTGATTGTGAGGTCATTGCAGAACTTGGAACACAATTGGACATTCCTTCTGCACAACATGTTTTAAATTTAATTGCTGTCAAATACTTCTTGTCTGTTGACCCTTCAAACCCAGATGAGTTTAATGGTTATCTTCAATATCTCAAAGAGGTGCGCAAAGTTCTACTTATCAGCACTCAACCTGGAAGCTTAATAATTACTGTAGAATGTAGCTCTCTGCAAATCCTGGAGAAACTGTGGAAGGACTATTGCACTGGTCATCTCAATGAAATGGCACAGAAATTCCTTGTGACAAATGACATTCTGAAGGCATTTGGCCTAATCGAGGTGAAACTTACAACCACCATTGTCGAAGATGATTACAGAGATTGTCAAAAGTATTTCTTGAAACGTCCGGGTAGGTTTCATAAAATCACACTTTTATATAAATTAGGTTAACTTATGGCTTACAACCTTTTACCTCACCACTTTCCTCCTTTATTAAAGGTGTAAATGCGGGAAGTGCAAGCACCTTGGGACTCGGAGAACAAACTACTGAGGTATTTTATTCAAGTTGTTATGACACGCAAATTAATGAGTTGCCATAAATAAAAATAAATAACAATTTTTAAAGAGGGTGGTACCAAGCTAACTCTAGGTTAATTAGGGTGGCCCTCTGAAAATTGCTGGTCAATTGGAATTTAGAAATGTTAGTTTTTGAGGAGGGAGGAAAAACCAGAGTACTCGGAGAAAAAACCCTCAGAGCAAGGATGAGAACTAACAACAAACTCAACCCACGAATGATGCCGAGTTCGTGAATCGAACCCAGACCACATTGGTGGGAGGCGAGCGCTTTCACCACTGCGCCATCCCTGCTGCCCATACTCAAGTTTTTATAACACATGCAAATTTTAAAGAGTTGTCATACTCAAAATTATTGTTATGGTACATGCAAATTATAAAGTTATTATATTGAAATTGTTATGACACATGCGAATTATAGACAAGTGTTATTACATTCCAATTGTTATAAAACATGTGAATTGCATGTATAAAGTTATTATATTTAAATTGTTATGACATGCGGTCAAAAGTTTTCCCAATATGGGCCGCAGGTGATTGAGATACCTTGAACAAATTATTACTCATGCGCAAAGCGCGTGAGTTTTCATAACCATAGTTTTGTCTTATCGGAGTAATAACACACATTTAAAATATTCAAAATGGAAAGAGAAAGCTTTAAAGAATACTCAGAAGCCACTGTAGTGGAGAAAAAGGAGAGCTTTAAGCGACGAAATCTTGCTTCGAGGAACTTCATACGTTTTTACCAATGCGGGGCGATGTTTCCTTCGAAGAAGCGGAGTTTTAAAGAATTTTCAAGCAGCCGAGTCAAGCCGAGGGACTTTACCATAAAAGAAATTACATTTTTCGATGGGAATTTATGTTGATATCAATTTGTGATTGACGTTTTCTTTGTGTTCTCGTTAGGTTTGGAGAAATGTTTATAAAACGTTTCAAATTCAGTCGTAATGATATCTGATATTATGTAAACAAAACAAGACTTAAATTTTTATAGTTCGTCGCCTTACGCAAGATGTCTGTATATGTTTTGCAATTTTCATTTCCAAATCAGTTTCGCGTGCAATTTTCGACACACAACTGGTGTATTTTCTTCGAAAATTAGTTATACTAGTTATTTTAGACCCAGAAAAAGTTTTTGTGCACTGTAACAGACGGTCGCGTAATTCTGTTTTTGAGATTCGCTAAACTTGAAAAGTAGTGTAACGCTATCCCTGCCGTTAGATTTTTGGTCACGCGTCACATGACACTTTGTTTGTTTTTTTCATACGGGACTTTTAGGGCTCCTCGTGGGGCAAGAACGTTTCAGGGCCTCTTTATATGAGCCCGGTTGACCGGGCTGGCCCGCTTACCGGGACGGATTTCGCCTTGGGTTCATATGAGAAAATTCACCCCGGTTTCCGAGATGAGAAAAGGCCAAAGTATATGTCTCTTTGCTTTAGCTTTCTCCTCTTCTGAGAGTGTGTCATAAACATCCGGTAAACGGCAAACAACCACAGTCCCGAACATGAATTCTTCGTCGATATGAAGCTTCGCCATCTCCACTCGCAATTCCTGGTATTGAATTTGCTTGTCCGCGTCGAAATCAAGGCTTCTGTACGCCATTTTAGACTTGTAGTTAAGTAAACCGTCGATCAATTGGCTGACCATCTCTGTTTGCCAACGGAACTTCCGTGGATTTGAGAGAGAAGAACATTCCTCACTTCCGCCATGTTTACCAACCGCGCTGCTACGTCATCGACCATGTAACGCATGCGCTGTTGCGAAGAATTCGTCCCGGTAACCGTAGACTACGAGCAGTCTCTCTTTCCCAGCGTTAGTCCGTCGAGCGAGAAACTAAAAAACATTAGCGAACGGATAATGGCCGCGCGAAACTGGCGCCTGCCTCGCCCCCAGTTTCGCGCGGCCATTATCCGTTCGCTAATGTTTTTTCGTTTCTCGCTCGACGGACTGACGCTGGGAAAGAAAGACTGCTCGTAGTCTAGGTAACCGGGATGAAGTGTTCATATGGCAAAATTTTCCAGCCCGACTACCGAGATCTCACCACTATGGATTCAGGACAGCACAAAAACAAACACGAGGATACGGGAATCGGACTGACTTTCGCATCAAAGCAGTGGGAATTGATCATCGAGCAAAGCGGTGTTGAATCTTCGCCAGGGATAGCGGCGGAAGAAATGTTTGGCTCAACAGGGAATGAGGTTAGTGATTTGCCAGTTATTTCACAGAGAAATGTTTCTTCATCGCCAAAAATAATTGAAATCTCATCGAGTAACAATGCAGATATTGATGAAGCTTCTACACGAACTAACACAAGGCCCAGGACGCTCACGGCCAAAGGGCGAAAATATAACTGTGACTTAAAGAAAAGCGCCGCGTTGTCTAAAGACCGCGAATTTCGATCAAAAGTTTTGAGGAGCTAGTTAACTCTCAGTCATCACAAGATCCAAAGGAAATCCAGAACAAAATTAGAGTTCTAACACAACAGTTGGGCGTTGTTATACAAAGTTTCGATGAATGGATAGAGCTATCGGATGATACAAATGAAACACAGCGTGCTACGAGCAAACAAACATATCTGCTCGACATGTGGAAAACAGATCATGCCACAGCTATTAAAGAAATACATAAATTACAGGATGATGCAGGATCTGTTTCTTCGCGAAAGTCACAGGGAGACGCTCATTAATGTTCGTGCTAAGAGGGCTGCCTTGGAAGAGAAATTAAAATTCTCGACGGTCATTGCAGAACAGGAACAAAAATTGGAGCAGTTTAAGATCAAAGAGAAGCTTGGGGAAGTTATCACACAAGAGCAAGTTTATCAAAAGGCCTGCATGGAAGAAGAAAATGAACCATCACCTATACTACCTACCGAAATTCATGATCCGATTTCAACCTTCCTTGACAACAAAATAGGAAACTGGGCGTCCACACCAGGACCCCTTGCTACACCACCCCATGGTCCGGAAACATCGCATGTAGCTTTTAAAGCAACAACGTTTACGTCACCTACCCAGTTTGCTCATACTTCCTCACCGAGACCTCAAACTACTCCTCTTCCAATGTCACAGGAATTGCCTATCTCACCAAACCAAGTATCTCAGAGCTCGAACATCAACACAACAATCAACTCTGAGTTTGAAGGACAAGCTCCTCCAATCTATACACAGCCGTCTACAAGCCAGTTAGGAAGTACACTTCGTGGAAATGCTCCATCTTTTATGCCATCCCCGCATTCAGTCTGTTCAGCTACACCACAACATTATTCATTACAACTGACAGATGCTCTAACCAAAATGAGCCAGTTACAGCGCCTACCACAGGCTAAACCTCGTGTCTTCAAAGGTGATGAGCTGGATAAAACCAACTTCTTTTTGTGGGAAAATGCCTTCGATAGCCTGATCGATTCAGCACCGGTGACGCCACAGCAAAAGTTACACATGTTACACCAATATCTGTATGGGAAGGCAAAAAAGGTTGTCGAACAACTTCAGTACTTAGTGGGAAACCCAGACCACGCTTATCAACAGTCGCGCAGAATTCTCAAGGAACGTTTTGGTCACCCGGCAATAATCAGCACCGATTTTGAAAACAAATTAGTGGCCTGGCCAAAAATTGGACCAAACAATGCAACTGCCTTGGAGGAGTTCAGTGACTTTCTTCAGCAAGTAAAGATTGCCAGCGAACACCTTCACAGTCTCAAAGTGTTTGACTACCCTTCTCAAATCCAGAATCTCGTTGATAAGCTACCTGTTTGGTTCAAGACCAAATGGTCGGACAAAGTGTTGAAATTGCAGAAGAAAGAAGGCAAGGAAGCATTCCCTTCCTTCGGAGACTTCGTCGAAGAAGTTCGTTACCATGTTGAACGTATGAACATACCGCAAATTGCCCAAGCTTCTGGGACGAATACTTGCACCCAACCAAATCATGCCAAGCCTTTTAATCGCTCAGCTCGCCCTCGACTTTCAGGTTCGGCGTTAACCTCCACCAATCTTGCAAACAGCGACAGCGAGTCAAACTCTATCAACGAAGATCTGAGTCAATCCTCCAATGTGCTTTCAACTCAAGCTCAACAGCCAGACACCTCTAAACAGTCTGCAACTAATGTCTATTGCTTCTACCACAAGATGAAGTCTCATGGGATGAGTGACTGTGAGCAGTTTCTGAAGTTAAGCTATGACGAACGCAAAGATTTCTTAATGAAACACAGGATCTGCCTCAAGTGTGTCAGCTCTGACAAGCACATCTCCAAAATCTGCGACAAAGACAAGTTAGAATGCAAGATCTACCAACAGAAACATGCCACCATACTGCGTGACCCAGCCAGACACAAACGCAAAGACACTAGCCAAGCAAATTCTGCTTGTTCTCAAGTATGTGGACCAAGTCAGTCGGCACGCTCCTGTGCTCGAATAGTTCTCCTCGAAGTCTTCCACCAAGAGAACCCCTCAGTAAAGGTACCCACCTATGCAGTACTGGACGACCAGTCAACAGATGTCTTTATTGCAGACCCCCTTCTTGAGCAGCTAAACATTGAAGGCCAAGAAGTAGCTCTCGAAATCAACACGATTACGGACATAAACAGTGTACGCACTCAGAAAGTCAATGGAATACACATCAAAGACATTGATGGTCAACACAAGTCTATTAAGATACCATTCGCGTATTCACGAGAGAAAATTCCAGCCAGTCAGGAAGACATTGCAACACCAGAAGTAGCCAGATCGTGGAAGCACTTAGAAGAGATCGCTCATTACATGCACCACGATCCTAATGTGAAGATAGGCTTGTTGATTGGACGTAACATTCCAGTCGCTTTCCAGCCACTACGCATCATCTATGGCAAGGATAACCAGCCTTAGGCTGAACAATACAAATTCGGTTGGACAATCATCGGCCCCGTATGTCTTGCCAACAGGGAGGACAGTGCAAACTATGCAACAGTTAACCGCATCACCGTACAGCGAGAAGATTCTCAGAACCTTTTCAATCTGCCAACCAGTAACAGTTCCAAGAACCAATCTGTAGTCTCCTTCGCCACAAAACACCATAGTAAAGATATTACCTCTCCTCAGCAAATAAAAGAAATGATGCAATTGGATTATAGTGAACTTCATCACGGCCGAAACATTCGAGTCACTGAAAAGAGCGAATCCGTTGAAGACAGACGTTTCAACGACCTTCTCACCTCAGGCATTCACACAAACGAAAAGGGTAACTGGGAGATGCCTCTGCCACTAAAAACAGACATCATGACCATTTCGAACAATCAAGAACAATGTTTGAAGAGACTGTTAGGCATAAAAAGGAAACTACTTAAGAATGGCAATGTTCAGAAGCATTATACCGAGTTCATGCAGAAACCTTTTGACAGGAATCATGCCAGCCTCACTCAAAACTGCAGAAGGAAAAGTCTGGTACCTCCCTCATTTTGACATCTTTCACCCAAAGAAGCCAGACCAAATTCGAATAGTTTTCGACTGCAGCGCCATTTCCCAAGATCAGTCTCTCAACAAACATCTCTTACAAGGACCGGACACGATGAATGGTCTGGTTGGTGTACTCACACAGTTTCAAAAAGAAGAAACAGCGGTTACATGTGACATTGAACAGATGTTTCACAGTTTTTAAGTCAATTCCGAACACCGAGACTTCCTAAGATTTTTGTGGTTTAAAGATAACGATCTAGACGGCCAAATTGTTGAGTGTCGCATCAATGTCCACCTGTTTGGGGCGGTCTCTTCCCCGGGCGTTGCCAATTTTGGCCTCAGAATGACAGCTGAAGCTGGCCAAGAGCAGTTTGGTCAAGAAGCCTCAGAATTCCAACAGAACGACTTCTATGTAGACGATGGACTGAAGTCTTTTGCCACACCTGTAATTGCCATTAGTGGCATCAAGAATACTCAAGCCGCGTGTGCAGCATTCAACCTACGCTTACACAAGTTTGCTAGTAACAGTAAAGTTGTGCTGGAGGTCATACCTGTGAAAGACTGTTCCAAAGAGTTGAAGGACCTCGATCTACGTCATGATACTTTACCAGTCCAGCACTCCCTCGGCACCTATTGGTGTATCGAGTACGACACCATCGGATTCCGTATAGAACTTAAGGACAAACCCCTTACTCGCCACGGAATACTCTCAACTGTCTGCTCAGTTTATGACCCGTTGGGCATAGTAGCACCAGTAATCTTAGTTGGAAAACAGTTGCTTCAAGAACTTTGCCGAGATGGCATTGATTGGGATGATCCCGTACCAAACCACATCCATTCACGATGGGAAAAATGGCGATCGGAGCTGCCACTTCTAGAGAACATCAAAATTGCAAGATGCGTAAAACCTTCTGGGTTTGGTGAGCCGGTCGCAGTAGAGCTGCACAGCTTTTCTGATGCCAGTGACGTGGGTCTCGGCCAAGTTACCTATTTACGTCTCGTAAACAGTTTCAACCAAGTACATGTTAGCTTTCTGATGGGTAAAGCTCGAGTTGCACCGCTAAAGCCAATGTCAACTCCACGTCGTGAACTAACTGCCGCAGTGATTTCCGTAAATGTAGCTTCAATGCTCAGCAAAGAGCTTAAGTACAAGGATCCAGTGGATGTTTTCTACACTGATTCCTCCGTCGTCCTTGGCTACATACGCAATGAAGCAAGACGTTTCCACTTATGTCTAGGATTGCAGATAATTAGATGCATGACAAATTTTGATATCCAACACGAAGTGTCCCGTTAAGTCTAAGTGTTTACCATCTTTTCTGAAATGTAAGGTAAGCATTAGTGTTAGTGTTATTTTTAGGTTAGGGTAAACGCACGTGTTTATCTTTACTTAAAGAGCAGAATTTAGGGGACACTTCGTGACGTTTTTTGTCTGTATTTTTGAAAACAAGTGATGTTGAAGTTGAGTAGAAGAGCAAGAGGACACTTTGTGACGCTTATTAAATTTAACATGCATCTAATTATCTGCAATCCTGGACATAAGTGGACTACTTATGGCAAAGTCACGTAACAGTTGTGAACTCGGATCCTGTTCCTGATTTGAATCCAGAAGACGAAGAAGTAAAGAAAGTCAAAGCTGCCGTCTTCATTTCCAGCCACGGAGTGTGCGAGACTAAAGAAAAGAAAGCATTTCCTAAAGTTCTAGAATTGGAACGCTTTAATCACGCATCATCCCTCAGTCACCTGAAAAGAAGTATTGTTCGCATCCAGAGAATGATCGAAAAGAATCGTCCGAACAAGCAGTACAATAGGCTATTTCTGGTCCCCCAACAGTAGAAGTATTGCGTTCAGCGGAAGAAGTATTCCTCAAGTCAGTACAGTTCTGGCATTTTAACAAGGAGATTCAAACCCTCCAAAACCTTAGTGACAATGATGGTATGTTCCAGAATCGGCACAGCGCCCACACCAGAAATGTAAAGATGAAGCAGACCAGCTCACTCTTCAGGCTTGATCCCTTTCTTGATAAAAAGGGTATTCTCACGGTAGGAGGCCGTCTTAAGAAAGCTGCCTTGGCTTTTGAAACAAAACATCCTATCATCATCCCCAAAAAGAGTCACGTGACAGAACTACTCATCAGACATTACCACGGTGAAGACCAACATCACCAAGGCTGTGGTATGACCCATAATGCGCTTCGACAAGCCGGTTATTGGATTATAAACGGCCGCTCCTCTGTTTCCAGTCAACTTCGAAGATGTAGCACTTGTCGCAAATTGCGCGGATATGCTCAAGTTCAAAAGATGGCAAACCTTCCTGAAGAGCGTCTGACACCCGCCCCACCTTTAACATACAGCGGTATGGATGTTTTCGGCCCTTGGCCGAAAGACACTGAAACGCTGGGGCTTGATTTTCACGTGCCTTTGTTCTCGGGCTTTACATCTGGAAACTTTAAACACAATGGAAACAGATGCGTTTATCAACGCCCTCAGGCGCTTCATCAACCGGAGAGGCAAAGTACGAGAGTTGAGAAGTGATCAAGGGACGAATTTCGTGGGTGGAAAGAACGAATTACACGCTGCTTTGAAAGAAGTAAACACCAACTCAGTTAAGAACTTTCTCCTGACACAAGATTGCGACCTGATCGAGTTCAATATGAACGTGCCATCCGCGTCCCATATGGGTGGCATATGGAAGCAACTTATTCGTACCGTGCGCTCAGTACTCTCTGGCCTTTTGGAAGACCACGCCCAGCAGCTTGATGACGAAGCTCTTCGAACTCTGTTCACAGAAGCAGAAAACAACCTGAATAGCCGTCCGCTCACTATTGATAACTTATCGGACCCAGATGCACCCGAGCCAATTACACTTAGTCACCTGCTTACACTTAAAGCTAAAGTAGTGTTACCACCTCCGGGCAACTTCTCGCGACCCGTTCTTTACTCAAGAAAAAGGTGGCGCAGAGTACAATACCTATCAGGTCAATTTTGGCAGCGCTGGCAACGAGAATATTGCCTGCTACAGCAGAAACGCCAGAAATGGAACAATGTCAGTCCCAACAGCCTAGTTGGTGGCGTTGTTTTGATCCGTGACGAATCCTGCCCTAGGAACCAGTGGCCACTCGCCAAGGTTACAGAAATCTTCCTTAGTGAAGACGGGCTCGTTCGGAGAGTCCGTCTCCTCGTCACTCAGTCTGGAAAAAAGAAACTATTTGACAGACCTATTTACAAGTTGATCCTCATTTATCGGCCAAATGAATATGGAAGTGACAACTGATTCAAATGCTAAGAAGGAACCTTTATGACCGAAGTACGACCCCGTCGGGGAGTCTGAATTGATCATAGGAAAGATTAACACTGACCGAACTTAGAGAACACTTAAATTTCCGTTCTGTTTTTTGATCATTGTTATTTCATACATTTTAACAATGTCTGGGGGAGCCATGTATCGCCATCCCTGCCGTTAGAGTTTTGGTCACGCGTCACGTGACACTGTTTGTTTTTTCATACGGGACTTTTAGGGCTCCTTGTGGGGCAAGTACGTTTTAGAACGCTACCAGAATATGTTTGGCTTCACACGAAGCAACAGTTTGTAATTGGTTTCGCATCAAAACTAGCCAGTGTACATCTTCTACACGGATATCATAGAACATTACAGTCTTTGACGGTCCTTACAGTCCTTACATCCCAGGTTTAGCCAATAAACGGATTTGACAAGTTGGATTGTGTGGATTGTGTCAGACTTTTTGGTTCTAACAACATCAGTTTACTCGCTCAGGATACTCGCGCCCCTTTTTAACAGAATAGCGGTCGCTACAATAGCCCGGTCGTTTACTGATTTCATTGCCTTTAAAATAAGTCACGGTTTGGGAAATAAAAGACAAGTGTGTATTTGATCGGGAATCAATAAATTAATTATTTAAAGTGAGTACAGAAAACTTGTCTCAGCGTGTTCTTCAGTGTGTCACGCAAAATTCGTTGAGGGGGAAGGGGTGCGTGACCCATTTAAAATAAACCGTAAAACTTTCTTACGCAAGCGCATGAGTATAGGCAACCAGCGTAGCCTCTTTTTTTGCAATATATCCCAAATATACCTTAGAGAATGATTGTATTGTGTGTTTATACTACAAGGCTAAGATAGATGTATTACACTTTTTGCAGTGCGTGTTCTGATTACCGATCCGCGTCCAAACACCTTAACACATCGAACTGTTAGACTTAGACACTATGTTGACTCTTCGCCATGTGGAACCCTTAATCTTTTCAAAGTTGTAAGAGCGACTTCAGTGACTTATTTCCAAGGAGTACTTTGGACTACAACAGACCTTTAAAATCTTGGCGGTCAGTGCCTTAGACGTACAAAGCCCCTTGCCGTATGTGTAATCTTGCTTACGAAGGAAACAAATCAGTTTTCCCTTAAAGAATTTAATTTTCCATTTTTATGAATTCTCTGTCTTCAAAATTAAGATGACGTTCAAGGCCGCTAGCATTATTTCTGTGGAAAACGTCTTAACTTTCTCGTCAAGCTGTCTGGCATAGCTCAAAATAGCTGCATTATATCCTTTGCTGTCAGCCGAGCTCAACCAAGCAGTGACCTAGGTCCTTGCACTTTTCTTTGTGTTGGCATTTTTGCATTTTCTTTCGTTTCTTTTTTATTGGGGATAACATTCCGCCATTGTTTCAAAATGGAAAAGGCCATTTCAAAACTACAATTTCTACGTGTATTTTCAAATTGACGTGGAATATTGGCTACCTTAGCTAATCAGGTCTAGAACAAGGGCATAAATAAGGTAGAAACTTATGACGAGGCATTCCAAAACCTTAGAAAGTAGAATTTACAGTTGCGAGTCAAAAACAAATAAATAAAACTGTTTGTTGCAGTTATGGTTACACCCACGCCCTTGGTACCTGTAAGGGATGCCTTTCGAAATTTCCAACGAACATCCCCCCTCCCCCCCCCCCCCCCCCCCCCCCTTCCGTCGCATGGAACGGTGGAAGTTAAGAGGGATGGATGCTGCTTCTGTTGCTGCCTTCCAAAGTTAATAAAATATATATAGATAGGCCAAGCCTTTGAACAAGCTTAACTAAGGTGAAACGCTTAAGCTTAACTAAGGTGAAAGGTTGGAAGCACAAGAATTAAGATTAACGACCGGGCTATTTTCAATTTTTTGCAATTCTCAAAAACAGTATTACCCGACCGTCTGCACAGTACATTTAGACCGTACAAAAGTTCACAAAAACAACTTTTCTCTGTGTAGAATAACTAGTAAGACTACTTTCCGAATAAAATAAAGTTTTTGTCAAAAATTACCGAGAAACTTATTTGGAAATCAAAATTGCAAAAATACACAAAAATGTTTGCAAAAGGCGACGCGAGTGAAGACAGAATAAGTCTTGTTTTGTTTACATAAAATCGCTTTTTTCGACTTTTTAATCTATGTAATAAATGAACAAAGACATAGAAACGGACGACACAATATTCTTTCGAAAAATTTTATTCAAATCCCTATTAATTTATGTTTAAAAGCAAAACACGTACCATTTATAGCGCATCAAGGCAGAGCTGTCCTCGATGAATTCCAAGATAACAACACGACTTAATTTGAACACGTTTCATAAACATGTCTCCAAAACGTAAGAGAACACAAAGGAAAAGTCAATCAAAACTTGATATTAACAAAAATTACCATCGAAAAATGTGATTTATTTTACCTTTAAAGCACTGGACTGCTTGGAAATTTGTTAAAACTTCTTCGGTTTTGAAATCCGTAATAAAAACAAGGCATCTCCCCGCATTGCTCCTGCATTGATAATATGAAGTTCCTGGAAGCAAGATTTTATCCCTGAAAGCTCTTCTTTATCCACTAAAGCGGCTTCCGAGTATCCCTTAATTAGTATCCCTGTCTTGAGTAGCAAACCGCGAAAAACTGCAGGGAAATAACGACTTTAATTCTCCGCTAAACAAAACAATCCAACTAAAGTGTTTACCGAGATCACGGCTGTGTGGCCGCGCGTAAAACAAAGCCTCGGTACTCCTCGGTTTGCTTTCAAAATTGCTAAGATCCCGGATGTTGTTCCATCACGGGCGGGCACACACGCGCCCGCGAAACATTCCGCTAGCCATGACCAAGAAAAATGACGGGCATAGGTTCTATGAGTATGGGGCCGCGCAGCCGGGCCTTCGGCCCGGCGATTGCTTCGCTATTAATGAATTCTCGGGCTGGATAATTAAACCGTGTCTTTGTTCTTAATTGGCTATAGTTTTAGTCAGTTATATATTCTATGTATTTTGTTGCAAAGGACGGCAAAAGGGAGGAACCAGAGAAACCAGAAGAACCAGACAAACCAGGGGAACCAAACAAACTACAAGAACCAGACAAACCGGAGGAAGCAAATAAATCAGAGGAACCAGACAAACCAGGGGAACCAAACAAAGTAGAAGAACAGAAGAAACCAGAGGAACCAGACAAACCGGAGGAACCAAACAAACCAGAGGAACCAAACAAACCAGAGGAAGCAAATAAACCAGAGGAACCAGACAAACTACAAGAACCAGACAAACTACGAGAACCAGACAAACTACAAGAACCAGACAAATCAGAGAAACCAAACAAACCAGAGGAACCAAAGAAACCAGAGGAACCAGGCAAACCAGAGGAACCAGACAAACCGGATGAGCCAATGAAACCAGACAAACCAGAGGAAGCAAACAAACTAGAGGAGCCAGACAAACCAGAGAAACCAAAGAAACCAGAGGAACAAGACAAACCAGAGGAACAAGACAAACCGGAGAAACCAATGAAACCAGACAAACCAGAGGAAGCAAACAAACTAGAAGAACAGAAGAAACCAGAGGAAGCAGACAAACCAGAGGAACCAGACAAACCAGAGGAACCAGACAAACCAGAGGAACCAAAGAAACAAGAGGAACCAAACAAACCAGAGGAACCAAAGAAACCAGAGGAACCAGACAAATCAGAGGAAGCAAACAAACCAGAGGAAGCAAACAAGCCAGAGGAACCAAACAATTCGAAGGAACCAGACAAACTAGAAGAACCAAACAAACTACAAGAACCAGACAAATCAGAGAAAGCAAACAAACCAGAGGAACCAAACAAATCAGAGGAACCAGACAAACCAGAGGAACCAAACAAACCAGAGGAACCAAACAATTCAGAGGAACCAGACAAACCAGAGGAACCAGACAAACCAGAGGAACCAAACAATTCAGAAGAACCAGACAAACCAGAGGTACCAAACAATTCAGAGGAACCAGACAAACCAAAGAAACCAGAGGAAGCAAACAAACCAGAGGAACCAGACAAACCAGAGGAACCAAACAAACCAGAGGTATCAAAGAAACTACAAGAACCAGACAAACCAGAGGAACCAAACATACCAGAGGTATCAAAGAAACTACAAGAACTGGGCCATAAACTTTATTTTGGAGAGAGTCCTCCATGGACCAGAGGTAGGAGTCTACTCTAAACCAAAAAAAACTGAAGTCTAAAACTCAGAAAAGTTATTTTTATTTTCAAGGTTTTATTTTATTCTATTTTATATGCTCGACATGAGTCCACAAAGTTTGGCTTTATCAAACCACCACCGCCCAAAAGGAGCCTACAGACTATACGTAATTTTAATTCACGTTAAGGGAGCTATGTGACCAATTTTCGGTATCACGTTGAAAAGCCAAAATGCATCATAGTTTTATTAAAGGAAACCTAAAAATACTGCTCCAGTTTTGTTAACAGGTGATAAACAGTAAACACACGCATAAAAGAAACTGCGTTTTGAGAACCTTCAGGCTGAAATTTGACCAATTAAGCACCTAATAGAACCACTTCAACCTGACAAATGAAGCTGGTTGTTATTCGAAAAATTACGTAAGCATGTTCCCGCGGCGTCGTTTGCGACACACGGGAGAATTCATAATGTCCTCCGTTATCTTTGCTGGTTAATCGACAACTAATAAAAATCTTCCATGGAAGGTTTTCTTTTTCTTTTATAGTCAGCCCCCCACGTTTAACCCAGTCTCTTTGAATTTTCATGTTAGGTGAACAAAAATCTAAGAATAGCTCACTGCATGCCGCCATGTTCGTTGTTTATCCCTTCCGATCAGGAACTAAGTTCGCTAAATGGAGCGAAAATCCAAAATCAGAATCAGAATTAGATTCCACATGAATCTAGATTGCAACCCAAATAGAACAAAAATCAAACTGAAGATCGGAAAATGCTGATTTACATTGGATAACAGGAAGTCGCGTGATTTCTTTCTTACCTTTTGGGCAACGTGACATGCGCTAATTTATATTGACGGGTTCCAGCTGGCATGTTTCCCGCTGTCATGTTCAACGTCATGCAATTGTTGTTAAATATTATTACCGTATATCTTTAATTGACTTCAAGCTTCTCTTCAACAGAAAGAAAACTTTTCCCTGTAGTAGCTGCTCCACTGATTGCTGGTGCTGCTTTGGGTGCCGCTGGATTTACCAGCGCTGGAGTAGCAACTGGTTCTATTGCAGCAGCGGTACAGTCATCAATTGAATCTGTGGCTGCCGGAAGTTTGTTTGCTGCTTGTCAGAGTGCGGGCGCCACCGGAGTAATCGGTTCAGTGGCCACTTCTGCCATTGGTGGAATTACGGGACTGGTTGGAAGTGCTGCAACCCTAGCGGGTTTTAAGCTGTTTGTACGAACCAAATTAACCTTAGGCTGCGTTTTTTGTGGGGAGGATTTGTGATTTGTGAAAAAACAAAACAGTAACGGAACGATTAAAGTTGCACGAAAGACTGCTTGTTAGATGTGCTTTTTTCGAATCCTTTCCCCTAAAAAACCGCTCAGATCACGAATCTCAAACATCGAACTTAGATTTAATCTGATGAACTCACCGAAGTATGGATTTAACGGATTCATGATCCATTTTCGGATTTTTCCCCCTAAAACGCAGCCTTTAATAGGCTTAGAAAATGTTAAAAAGCAAACAGTACAACAGTTTCATTTGAATAGTACGTTTGAAAGCTATCTGCAGAAAAATACTGCTTAGTTTTATTTAAAATCAAAGGCTCCTTAGAGCCAACCCGTGAATTTGAAATGCTAGCGTAACGCAATATTTCGGTAAGCTTTGTTTTCACTCTGTCACGGTTCAATATTTTGTTTAAAATTAAACGTAAGGATTTTTGACAAACGCAAAAAATAAAAATACAGTACATCACTTTTATAATGTTCAGTCCGAAGAAGAAACGAAAAAAAAAAAGAAAAAAAAAGGAAGAACGGCCCGAGCGAGATTAGAACCCGGGCCTTTCGGTTGTAAGTCCGCGCTTTACACCACTCGACCACCGTGACCACTGACTTGAGATGTGATAAATTTTATTACTTGAAGGTAGATAACCATCAAAACGCACGTCTAAGTTGAAAATTCCTTTTAGATCGATTTTAACGTTGCATTAAAGACTCCAAATGCGAAACATCTTTAAGCTTATTGTTGTTTATATTCGTTTACACCAATTTAGTTATTGTTATCGCTGGATTCACGCTGTTCTTGTTACAAAACGCATTCGTAACAAAGCACTACGTCACTAAGTTTACAGCTGATGGAAGGAGTGAGCGAGTGAGTGACTCATTTGCATATCTGTCGCCGTTACCGATAACCCGTTCATTACGCATGCGCGTATATTCACGGGTTAAAAAGGATCCGTCTACAAATCACATTGTGCAGCGTAAAAAAGAGAGCGAGTTTTTGACAAATTGGCCAGTGACGGTGGATTTAAGGCCGTCTCTTTTATTCTTCGACGGGTCTTTTCAGCATCTTGTCATTAGCAAACGAATATGATGGTAGGCTCTTCTGTGCTTATTGTCCTTAATTTGCTGGGTTGGGAGGGGGTAGCGTTAACACAGAAAAGAAGTTACGATTGGCTTTCCGACAGCTTTAGGATTTTATAATTAATTAAAAGCAAGAACCACCTTATTTTGGCAGAATGACAAACTTCACTACAGGGAATTGCTGCGCAATAGACTTTCCTTGACTTTTACAGCATTTTAAACAAATTCGAATAAAGTTTTATCTGGAAGATGTAGTTAATATAACTTGTTTTATCTTTATAGAATGGGTTGTTTTTGAAACCACTTCCTCAAAAGGCTGGTTACATAATGTAGGAGTGAATTTATACACACTTTACACGAATTTTAATGCACAATATTTCACGCACAGGGTAAACTGTATTAGAAAATACAGTCACGGTGGTCGAGTGGTGTGAGTGGGGTGAGGGTCAGATATAGCAGTGAAAGAACTTAACCTAATGCTTCACTGGAAGACTGCAAAGATGAAACATTCTTGTTTATTGATATCCTCGTTCAATTCATAGGGAGGCGGATCAGACACCCTAAAGCTGGTAATCTGTGGAAGTGGTAATGCAGCGCATGTCTTTGCTGGTTTCGCATCTTCTGTAAAAGGCACGGAAGTTAGGGTGCTTAGTTTGTATCACGATGAGGCAGAGCGCTGGAGTACAGCAATGCAGAGGAAAGACCAAGAAGTTATTTTTCATCAGAAGGGAAGAGAACCTTCTCGTATTGTGTCCGAACCTGCTCTGGTGACGAAACACCCAGAAGAAGCCATGCGAGATGTCGATCTTGTGGTGTTTATGCTGCAAGCATCTTCTCATCAAGATCATTTGGAGGCTTTGAAACCTCACATCAAACCGGGAACCGTTATAGTTGGTTTACCAGGGCACCCAGGATTTGAGTTCCACGTTCGTCACGTGCTGGGTGACACATGCCGCCAATGCACCATCATGAATGTTGAGGCATCACCTTGGGTGTGCCGTACCAATGGAGGGAGTGAGTTTGGAGTTAAATGTGAGGTTCTTGGTACTATGGAAACCCTACTGGGGGCTATCAAGGTAACGTATGTGTCTTTTCATTGGAATAGTTTCTTTCTCAGGCACAAGCAACGATACAAACTGTGCGGAAACATTGTCAAAGAACTGTTTCAAACATGTTCAATTTTGGGAGGAGCGGAGAAGGGATGGCGCAGTGGTCACATCCACCAATGTGGTCTTTTAAACGTAAAAGAACTATGCCAAATATTAGTTGCATATCCTTATTCAGGAAGGAAATTGGTGTCTCGGGTGCCAGTTTTGACACCTTAACAGGCAGTTCACCATAAATCTCTGGCTCAAGAAACAATAGATTATCGATTTGTAGCTTTCCCTTAATAGCCGGTCAATTCGTAAACAGAATGCATTTGAAGACAAGTCAATTAAAATGATGTATGTTATTTACGAATTTGCCAGTTTTTGCCACACTAAAACAACCTTATTTGTTGATGCTGAAAAAAAACGAAATGTTTCTGTAGATGCTGTTAGTTTATCTAAAGCAGATCGTTAGGTGGTCCAGAGAGGTCACGAATTGTTCCACATAAGGAAGCAGCGTGGCTGTGTGGTTAAACTGGTGAGGGCACCGGACTAGAAATCCGAGAGGTCCCGAGTCCCGCTCTGACAACCGGATGGAGCTGTTTCACTGTAGACCCGAGTGCAACTCCTCTGCCACGCTTGTGAATAACCAATTGGTAAACCTCCGCTAGTTGGGACTCCTGTAAAGTAACTGAATAGTTGACTGTTCGTCCACTATAAAGAACATTTACGCTCTTTACTTACAACGCAGTAACATGACCGCGGCAGACCCAGGAAATTTGAATGTCAACGTTTATTGATTTATATGAAGAGTTCTTAAAAAATATATGAAGTAACATGGAATGATTTTTGGAGAAATGTTACAATTGCGCTTCAAAAGAACTAGCTGAATCGTGCAAAAGTACGTTTCAAACTCATTAATAACTCAAAAAGTGGGAACAAAGAATATCATAAGCGTCACTCAGTTTGAGAAGTTTTATGAAACAGTCGAATAAGAGTTTCATTTGGTATCCAAACACCTCGAAGTTGGTTAAAAAAAACTTGGCTGCCCCTCGTTTTTTCAACCCACTTCTCGGTGTTTGGAAATCCTGATGAAACACTCTTAATCGTGTTTGATATATTACGTTCCAGTGGATTGACCTACCTAACACAATAGTATAATGTTAACCGGCTACGATTAACTATCATCGGCGTACAGAGTTATTACAGCTTCCAATTAATGTTTCGTCTTTTTCCTCTTTTCTCTTCAGACAGGAGATGTGCAACTAAAGAATGATCCAATAGCCACACTGCAGTATCTCCTGGGTCCCCTCCCAAAATTGATTGTGTCAGGTCACCTACTGGGTGTCCAGCTGATGAGTGTCAATGCCTACCTGCACCCATCAATATTGTATGGCCAGTGGGAGGGGTGGGACGGGACTCCTCTTGACCAGCCACCTTTGTTCTACAGTGGCGTAACTGAGTCAACTGCTAACCTTCTTTCCAATATGTCAGAGGAGATTGTCAACATTGCCAAGTTGTTGGAGTTAAATACAGAGGCTGACATGTCTAAGGCAAGATATTTTAATTGTCTTCTTTGATTATAAGTGGCACAGGTTCATTTATTACTCGAACCAAAACTAACACAAAATATAACTTCTCGAGGGTGAACTAGTGAATTGTGTTAGAAGGCTAACAACTCAGAATAAGTAAACCCTGTCGTAAAACTTGTCCTCACTTGTTAAAATCCAAGTCAAAAAATTCACACCTGGCTTATCACATAGTATGGTTCCGTCAACAGTCCGAACGTTCACTCATATTTTAGAAAAACGTAACATTCTTGCGGTACCAGAAGCAAAATGAGACTTCTCAGAGCCAACTCGTGCATACGAAAAAACTTTCGGACCCACCCCTCTCCTAGGGGTTTTGCTCCACCGACCCCCTATCCCCTGCGTCCAACTGCCCTCCCTACCCTGCGTCCACTGCTGACCTATGGGTTAGACAGGTGACCATTACATATCGCGGGCTCGATGTTTACAGCTGATCGACCGAGTGAAAATTTGCATATTTTCCCTTTATGCTTTAGCCGTAAAAAGACGCGTCAGTCAAGTCACGGTTAGTTTCCAGTAGTCTTTGCGTCATGAGCTCAGAAGGCTAGGAACAAAACTTTTAATGTGGTCTTTTTACGAGTTAAATAGCATGTGATTCTAAACAAAGCCATCTTGTTTAAGGTTATGCACATTTATCAGTGGTTCATGCAGTGCTACCCAGAAGACATCTCAGACAAGACCAACCTTTACACAGCAATACAGACCAATGCTGCTTACCAAGGACTCAAACATCCCGTCAAGAACACTGATGACGGCAAATTTCTGCCAGATTTCACGCACCGTTATATGACGGAGCATATCCCTTATGGCTTGGTTGTCATCCGGGGTATTGCAGAAATTGTGGGGGTTAAGACGCCGAGTATTGACAAGGTGCTGACATGGTGTCAGGAGAAAATGGGCAAAGAATATCTTGTGAACTCCAAGTTACAGGGCAAAGATATCGCTACAACTCGAGCACCACAGAGATATGGATTCAACACTCTTGAATCTATCTTGTAGAACTTGTTAAACCTGTTTTGTAGCCTAATAGGAGACGCCTAAAAGCTTGTCGTGTTAAGGTTACAGTGTACCTTCAGATCGAAAATTTATTGAAATTTTTTTTTTGGCGTTAAAATAAAGTTTACAGAATGAACTTTCATCAAAAAAAAAAAAGTATCGAAAAATAGTGAAAATTGACGGAGAAATGACGGTATAACTTTTGTGGGCGGAGTTTGTTTATTAAGCGATATCTTTTTTTAAGCGCCGTTTTCTCAAAGTTAATTTTTCGCTTGTTGGGGACACTTTAAAGAGCTACAACTCAAAGGGAATTTGTTCGATTTTCCTTAAGTTTGGACAGAAGCTAGGCTAACATATAATCAACAAAAACGTGTCGGCGAATTTCTTAATTCCGAAAACTTTTTCGTCAAGAGGCATTTCCGTGCGATCATTCCAATTTTTTTTCTTCCCTTTTCGTAAATATTCTGTAACTTTTCACTGCAATTGAATATGGAAAATCGCCGACACGTTTTTTTAGCGCTTCGTGTCCGGAAACTCGAGAACAAATCAAATAAGCAAAATATAATAATCGCTTTCAGTTATAGCGTTTTAAAGCTGATTCGGACGTTCGAATTTAGATTTCCTAAAAAATTCGACAATTCATTTTATTACCAAATGGTTTCCATATTTAGATAGCCAGCTCTATAAGCTTTAATTTGATATCTGGGTTTAGGTATGTTAAGTGTAATCTTAAGACGCTAGAGCTGTTATACTGGAGACACCCCCGAAGGTACACTGTAACCTTAAGATAAATTAGAGATTTTATACGTTTTAGAATACACTAGGCTTCAACGTTTTTCCATTGATTACAGTCATGTGAAAAGATACAAAGATATTGTTGAATGTCGAGTCTTGTTGTTATAAACGTTATGCTGATGTCAACGAGTAAATTACAGTGCGGCTACTGTTACCGGGGTCACCCAGACAAAGTTAACCAATCACAAAACAGAACGAGAACAATAGATTCCAACATTTTTTACTTTAGCCAATAAAATGCCGAGTACAGAACAATGAAATTTCAACTTGTTCCTTCACCATGGAGGCCCTGTTAGGGGGGGTCTGAATAATCCATAATCCTGGATAAATTTTGGAAATAATCCGTATCCCAATATTGTAAAAAAAAAATATCCCTAAAATAAAATTCTAAAACAATCAATTTATAGCAACCCCTAATTACCCTTTTGTGTCACGTGAATTGATTTACGTACTGTATATCAAGCATAAATACGAAAAAAGCAAGTGACACACTCGAACACCAACCCCGCGGCCTGGCCAGTACCTTACGCATGCGCACAGCCATATCACCCTGGCAGTTGCAGCCATGGACAGCTGTTTCGTCCTAGTTAGGACTCGTCAGCATGGCATAGCCAAGCAGGGTCTCACAAAAGATCATCGACAGCTATGCCATGTTGACGAGTCCTAATAAGGACTAATGTGTGAATTGAAGTGCAGGGTGAAAGTTGGAAACAAAATCAAAATCAATACATTGATTTTGTTTCCAACTTTCACCCTGCATTTCAATTGACACATTCTATCTCTGAAACCAAACTGCCTTTCCTTGATATCAATTTACGCATTTCTGGCAATCGAATCTCTACTTCCATCTACTACAAGCTCACAGATAGCCACAGTTATCTCACCACCAGTCATTACATCCTCGACACTACAAAGAAAGCCTACCTCATAGTCAGCTCTTACGCTATCGACGCCTCTGCTCTGACGACGCCGACTTTCTAGCAAGACCACACAAAATGGCCTCTTTCTTTGAAAGGCGTGGTTACAATGCACACACTCTCCAACATGATCTTAAGGAAATCCGACATGTCACGCAGACCGACGCCCTCAAACGGAACACCTTGACCGATGAAAAGGAGAGCAGAATCCCTTTGGTTCTTACTTACCATCCTCTGAACAACAGAATCAAACAGATTTTGCTCGACAACTTCAGCATCATATCGAACGACCCTGAAACTAAGGAAACATTTCCTCAGCCACCAATGATCGCTTATCGCCGAGATCAAAACCTACGAAACGTCTTGGTCCACACGTCCGACACTAATCAAACTACTTCGCCCGCAGGTTTTGCTCCTTGTCGACACCCCCGCTGCCGTACCTGTGACCACATCTCAAATGACACTACTCTACTGGCTCCAAAATGCTCCTTCACCATCAGAGAGTCCTTTACCTGTCTGTCATCTGGCCTTATATACTGCATCTCCTGCCGTCGCTGCCCTGCCATTTACATCGGCGAAACCGGGCGCACTCTTAGGGAAAGGTTTGGCGAACATCTCAGGAGTATTACCAAGAGTGCACCCGGTTTTCCAGTCGCAGAGCACTTCAGTTCCAATGGACACTCTGTGGATGACGTGCAGGTTTGCGGCATCAAGCTCTGCGGCGGAAACAAGCAAAGGAAACGGCAGGAGATGCGCCTTATTTTCCAACTTGGTACCTGTCAACCGCGCGGCCTAAATCCTGACTTTCGTTTCTTCTGAAGGTCGCGCGCGCGCATGCAAGAGACAATCATTTTAAACTTTAGATGTCGTGGCGTATTTCTCAACGAATATAGTTCCACTGAAGAAGGGCAAAGCCCGAAACGTTTGGAACTTATTAAAAAACTTTGGCACTATAAAATAACATTTAAAAAAGTTTATTCTATATTTAGCTGTTTGTTAAGGAGGGTTTTAGTGTAGACTGAGTTTTAAAACCTTTCAAAAGCCGCGTGCATGCAACGGATTAGAGGTCAAGTCTGTTGGTTGTGGTTCCCGTGATTTTGAAGCTTTTTGACCTCATTTTAGCATCCTTTTTTTGCCATGGTTTCGGTTCTCCTCTCGAACCTCATCAGTTGCCGGGTTGTTGTATTTGCTAGTTGCTACCTTTCAGTAGCAACACATATTTTTGTTGAGAACGGTTAAACCATTCTGCTCGGCATAATTTTCAAGCTTATAAATTGCCCCAGTAACTTCAAGGAGTGGCTCATTTAGCGGGTGCAACAGCGATGTGAGAGATGCCAATTTTTTAAGCGAGTCTTTTGTTGACCTTTGATCACCTACAGTGAGTTCTCAACTACCCACCATCTTGAGTATATTGCCCAGAAGACTGAGCGACTGGCGACTACTACCGCGAGGCATCGCGGGCTCAGCATTTTGACTAGGACCACCGGAGGGGCCATTGGAGATAAATATTTGAAGCCCTGATATTTGTCATTCTCTGTATGACTTTTACCTCTCTTTATGACCTTTTATCCTTTTTTATGAAAAAAGCAATCTATGTGATAATGATCGATAATAATCCGTAATTTTAAAATGAGGACGCAAATAATCCGTAATCCTTAAATTTAGTGGCCAATAATCCATATCCCTTCTCTAAAAACCCCTAATAATCCATAATCCTAAAACCCTAACAGGGTCTCACCATGAAAACAGATCAATACAAGTTTTGGCTGAACAGCGTTGGATTTTCAATTCTAAACTTCGATTCCATCCGTTTGAACTTGACTTGTTTTAACAGCGCGATTTGGAAGGTAATGTCCAAACTGTGTGAAAATATGGAATGCGACGGCTGTACCGTATGTCTACACAAATAAAGGTGCTGGTGGTGGATTTAAAATAATTTGTTCGCTCGTAACAGATTCAGGTTTTCTCTACGGTGTCAACGGCGGGGTTGGAAAATAAATACACTTGACGCCAGCGAAGAAAGAATTCTTAACTGCATAAGAATCAGTGAAAGCGACGGTCATAGTTCAGGCAAATTAAAAAGTGACCTACGGATTTGAAAACAACAAAACCACGGCTTGTTCGCCTCCGTTTTATGCGCTTTGAGTTCCACGTGTTGGGTTCCGGCAGTCGGATTAAGCTGAAATAAAATTAAGTAAAAGAGAAATTACAGAAACGGCGCGTTCTTCAACATATATTTCACTGGCAGAAAATCCATCGATATTACAGCGGTTCGCCATTTGAGTTGTTGTAATTTTCCAGACGATTCAAAACAGTAAATCCAACTCCCTCGAGATGAATTTATGAGAAAAGAAACTCAACCGCCGGACTAGAAAATTTTTTTTTCACAGAGTTCGAGGTTTGGTTAATATTTATTTCTATTTTTCGGCATATACAACTATAGACTTTTAATACTTTCAACCAAAATGATTTCTTCAAAAACGTTACGACCGCCTTGGGAGATTAAAGAAACCCATCTAGTGCTCAAACCGCAAAGAAAATCTGCAACGGAAAAAATTCTGACGACAATTCAATAACAAGAATTGAAATAAAGGAGCCGCTCTTTTTCAAACGGTTAGAAAATAAATGCTTATATATGCTACGCTGGCAGTGTGCCTTGTAACATTTGCAAACAGCCGGCGGTTGAGTTATTTTTTCCGAGAATTCAAATCCGCCACGTAATTTGCCCAAATATACGGCTGTCGCGTTCACTGCTGCTTTCATACAGTTTGAAATCAGTCCTCGCTCACTTGCATGACACTTGACATTCATTCATGTGGCATGTGAAACTACTCAAATTTTTAAATCGAAAAGTCAACGCTAGGGAAAGCTAAGTTTTATTCAACATAAGCTTTACAAGTGAACAAGTTGAAATTTCATTGGCTCAAGTTAAAAGTGTTGGAATCTATTGTCCCCGTTCTGCTTTGTGATTGGTTAACTTTGTCTAGATGACCCCGGTAACAGTAGCCGCACTGTAAATTATAAGTGCAACTTTTGTCCCTGGACATAATAAATTACCTTCAAAACCAAATCCCTTCCGCGGTTTTATTTATGTATTTATTTGTTAACACCCTCACTGTTAACCTTATAGTTAACGTACATATTAAGCTGGACCAATATCTTACTAGTTATTCTTTCTTGCAACGAGCCCTTCATTTGATAAGCGATGCTTATTACATTGTAGTAATAAATGATAGCACATGCCACATATTAAGGTTTCTTTCTATGCTAAATTATTTTTTGTTTAACATAAAGGATTTGTTCAGTCCTTTTCTCTTTCGTTTGCTGGTTTTTGCGTTCAGTTGTCGGTCATCTTGTCGTTCGGTGATTCATGGGATCAGTTGAACTGTCAATTGTTCTCTGATGTTCTGTGCGTCATTTTGGCTGTCGTTTTGTTTGTTGATTCTCGGTTTTCGATTTTGAGTTGAGCTGTTCGTGTCTGTTATTTTTTACAAAAACAAAGTTGGACCTTTTGTTGTAAGTTGCGGTTTGGCACAAACAAACTATTTCGCCCAATAATCCAAACATTTTAAATTAAAGGTTTGCAACAGGTATTAAAACATTAAAACTCTAATGTTTTAATATAAATGTTAACATAAGCCACAATTTAAGGGCTCTTTCTTCGTTACTATTCTTTTTCTTCTAGTACAAGGAATTCGTTCAGTCCTTCTCTTTGTTGCTGACGGGTTTTTACGTTCGGATGGCGGCCGCCTTGTCGTTCGGAGATTCATAGTTTCAGCTGTCCTTTTGGTTGTGCTCTGTTTTTCGGTGCGTCATTTTGGTTGCTCTTCCGTTCGTTCATTATCGGTTTGTGATTTTGGGTTGGGCTGTTCGTGTCTTTTGCTTTATACACACAAAAAAAAACAATGATGATCCATATGCCCAGACAGCTTTGTCTCATTATATGGCGGTCCATGTCCAACCTAAGATTTGGGCCTCTGTTACCCGTCGTGTCAGGCCGAACTGCTTGAACTAAATGTTTGGTATGCCAGCAGAACAACACCACAATTATGTGGGAGTGGTCACTGAAAGCTGCATTGTTTACTCAGTGTAGTCTTTCTGTAAACGCGGATGGATAAATCTGGGAAGGCACCTTATGGCTCGTTAACTTTTCGTGGCTCTTTGTTATTCATATATGTTAGCAATACCTATCAATTCCATATCTACGCGCGCCCGGTCCCAGGTCCTTATCCATCTTTTGAATTCAAATTGCACGTACAAACAAATGGCGCGAGCAGACAAGGCAAGACGACTCAATGGTGTTTTTTCTCCGCGTTTGGCGCACTCTAAAATTAAAAATCATTTTAAGAACAAAATTTCTTTAAACAAATCTTCAGTTAAGAACATTGTTTTCTTAAATTAAATTTTTATTTTAAAGAGATAATTCTTATTTTCAGAGTCAATTTTTATTTTAGGAATAATTTCTTTATTTTAGTTGACTCGTCTTTTTTGTTAATTTAAGATGAAATGTTCTTATTTTAAGAAAAAATCCTTAAAACCAAATCTAATTTAAAAAATGTTTTCTTAAAAATAAATTTTCATTTTATAGTATTTTTCTTAATTTAAGAAAAATTTTCATTTTAAATTGGATTTGGAATAGTTAATTGCAGAACCATTGATTTTTTTTTTTTAATTTTTTTTTATTATTATTATTTTTTTATTATTATTATTATAATGAACACCAACAACAAAAATTACAATAAAATAAAAAGGAAAGGAAAAAAGGAAAAAAATTAACAAGTGTGACAATAAATTAACTAATTACAATATGATAACTATTTTCACATACTAATACTTATGTGGCCGCAGCTGAAAGGTATGACAATTAGTGCCACCAAGGCGTATGTAGATATGTAAATCGAAAACGAGGAGAAAAGAGACTTGTTCAATTATCAGGAAGGTTCCATTTTCGCATTAAGGAGTTTTCAGCTTTAGATTCTAGTTCATAATTAAATTTAAGGTGACACAAGAAGGCGTCCAATTCAGGTCTAGTTTCTTTGTATTTACATAACCAAATATAATGTCTTGCTAAAAGAAGCAAGAAATTAATTTGGTGGTGACACTTTGAGGAATCCGGTCTCAGACCAAGCGCTACCGCGCTTTTTAAGGAAAAATTTCTCTCAGTTATTTTATGGTACAGCATCCATCTCTCAAGGTTTGCCCAAAAGGAGGATGTCTTTTTACATGTCCAGAAAAGATGGTACAGACTATCTGATTCTTCACGGCAAAAGGAACACATTGAGTTATCTTTTATACCTATTTTAGTTAAGAAATCATTTGTTGGTAGTCGCCTGTGTAATAGTTTAAATTGAAACTCCCTTAGTCTTACACTTTTAGAGTATTTGAAGGCTAGTTGGTAGGCCTGTTTCCAGTTAACATTCTCATCATTTTCATCCGTACAGTCATTCAGCCATTTTTGCTGGCTATGTGTCGGTGCGCCGCTTTTTAGACTTACGAGTTTGTTATATGCTAGTTTAGTTACTTTCCGAGTTTTGGATATTTTTGTTGAGAAACTTTCGTGGTTAGAGCTAATTTGTAACAAGCTGTCCTTGCACTTTCGCCAGGCAGATTTCAGTGCCGATATTACTCCATAATATATGAGAGGGTTAACTTTTATGTTGTATTTGTTCTGAAATTCATTTAATGTGAGGTAAGTTTTATCTGCCCTTCTCAAGTGGTTTATTTTGGATATTCCTTTAGAAAACCATTCTTTGTAGAAGATAGGAGAATTGTCAATCCTGATAAGCGAGTTGTACCATAAAGTTTGCGTTGAAAACTGTGCATCGGAAGCTATAAGTCCATCGAAGTTAACTTCTGACCAAATTTCTAAAATCTCTCTAATGAAAGTATCCGTTACTTTGATATACTTTGTGGTGTCTTTTCTGTCGAGATTACCAGTGAGTATTATGTTGCCTCCATATCTTTTAAGTTGTAAGTCAAAGAAAATTTTCCATTTCCCATGGTTTTCTGAATCCAGGTATTTGCTTATCCACGCGACATATAGCGACTTATTGAAAGCTTCCATATCGACCATTTTTAGCCCCCCATTTGTATAGTCGTTTATTATTATGTTACGTTTGATCTTATCCCCTTTTGAGTTCCATAAAAACGAATAAAAGAGTTTGTTAACCTCTTTGATAACCTTCTCGTTCGTATGCATTGAGGAAAAAATGTAAACCAATTGAGAAGCCACTAGGCTCTTTAGTACTGTGATTTTCCCTAGAAGAGTTAGCCTACGGTATTTCCAGGAGCTCAAAATGTTACGGACTTTTTCCAATTTTTCATCATAGTTTAAGGTTGCTGTCTTTTCGGGATGCACAGAAAACCACACCCCCAGGGCTTTTACTTTATCGTTCGGCCATTTAAAATTTCTTTCTGGAAAGAGTGTAACCTCCTTCCCAATGTTCGCTCCAATCCAAAGGGCAACTGTTTTTTTACCATTGAGTCTGAGACCGGAAAAAACCCCAAACATGTCCAGTGTCACAAGAGAAGCAGCTAAAGATTCCCTTGATCCGTCTAAAATTAGAGTTGTATCGTCTGCGTATTGGCTTAACTTGATTTCCATTTCATTAACAACGATTCCTTTGATATTTATGTTTTTCCGAATTGTTTTGGCTAAAACTTCAACTGAAAGGACAAAAAGGTAAGGCGAGAGAGGGCAGCCTTGCCTAACCCCTCTTTGGATGTTAAAGAAGCTACTAGTCCAACCGTTGTTTAAAACACAGCTTTCCGTATTGTTGTAAAAAACATTTATCCACTTTGAAAAAGAAGGGCCGAAGCCAAAAAACTGAAGCGTTTTCTTGATGAAAGACCGTTCTAAAGTGTCGAAGGCCTTTTCGAAGTCTAAAAACAAAAGTAAACCTGGAATGTTCTTTTCCTTTGCAAAACTAATAACACTGTCAATTAGTCTGATGTTTTCACCGATGAATCTTCCTTTTATAAAGCCAGTCTGGTCGTTGTTTACAAGCCTAGGAAGTACAGTTTTCAATCGATTAGCCACAGATTTTGTTGCTATTTTATAATCACAGTTTAGAAGCGTTAAGGGTCTCCAGTTCTTAATAAAATGAGGTTCCGCGTCCTTTTTGGGAATGAGCTTAATGATGCCTCTTCTCTGAGTAATTGAAAGTTGTCCTGTTTCGTGTGAAAAATTAAGAGCTTTGATAAGAGGTATTTTTATATCTATCCAAAAAACCTTATAGAATTCAGCTGGTAGACCATCAGTTCCTGGGGTTTTCTCTGACTCCATAGCTTTTAAGGCTTCTAGGCACTCCTTTTCTGTTAACAACCCCTCACAAAGGTTCTGCTCCTCCATACTTAAAACTGTATCGTTATCTTGCCCAAAGAAAGGTGTATCGTGATTATTAGGCGTGTTAATTTTGGATGAGTAAAGGTTTCTATAGAAAGATTCACACTCACTTAAAATTGTCTCATCTGAGGTGACAAAATCCGTATCATTGATCTTCAGCTGGCTTATCGTCCCCTGGTTATGGTGCCTTTTTTCCATATTTAGAAAGTATTTAGTATTTTTTTCCCCTTCGTTATACCATCTAACTTTAGCCCTTAAAATTGCACCCTTAGTTCTCGATTCTATAATTCTCTCAAATTCCCTCTTATACGTATTTAATTGTTTTGTTAGATCTTCAGATTTTTGCGTATCACTGTCTTTTAAGGAGTCGATTTCCCTCTGTAGGGTAGAAATTATTTGCTCTAATTCTGTTTCTCGTTCTTTTGTCCGTTTCTTTTTAGATGATGCATAGTGGAGCGATTTCTCCCGTACTTTAAGTTTTATCATTTCCCACAGTAAAGAGGGGCTAACAGATTCGTCTGCTTTATATTCGTTCTGTGTTTCTTTGATTGTGTTTTTGATAAGGCTTATGTAAGCCTCTTCTGTTAAAAAAGATGTGTTTAGTTTCCAGAAGCCTCGTCCCCTAGAGTTTGAATGTAGGGATAAAGTCAGTGTTATCATGGAATGGTCGGTTTTATAACCAGGAACGATATCTGCCTGATTAGTGTTACCTATTATACTCTGACTTACCAAAAAGAAATCAAGTCTACAATGGACCTCAGGAAGTCGCTGCCTCCAGGTGTATCGCCTTTCATCAGGATTAAAGATTCTCCAAACATCCAGTAAATCTAATTGATCAGAAAAGCTTTGGACCGTTTTCAAACTATTTAAATGTGACCTGGCGAGGCCGCCCTTCTTATCCTTTTCGACATCCAAAACAAGGTTGAAGTCGCCTCCAATAATTACATGTTCGCATTGAAAACCTATTAATTGATCGAATAATTCTTGAAAGAAAATTGGGTTATCTTCGTTCGGGGCATATATGTTAGCTAGGGTTAGAGTTTTTTCATTGATTTTTAAGTCACATATAATAAAACGACCCAAGGGATCCGTAAAAGCTCTCATAATTTGAAAATTGAAGTTATTATTAAAAAGAATGCAAACGCCTGCTTTGTTACTCTCATAGGAAGTGAAACACGCTTGATAGCCCCATTCCGTGCGCCATAAATCGTTGGTGTTTTCAGTGCAATGCGTCTCTTGTAGCATGTAAATTTGAAAATTTTTCTTGCGTAGCCAATTAAACACTTCTCTTCTTTTGGTATTGTCCCTCAGTCCCCTGACATTTAACGAAGCAATTCTTAATAGGCCATTTGCACGATGACGTCAATTGACTACTACTACCAGAATTCATTTCGTTTTTCCTTTCTTATTTAAATTTTGTAATCCCAGTGCGGTTTAAATAACAATAGCCCTAATTTGCATTACAAAACAAAAAACTGAACGATTCTGGTAGTAGTAGTCAAACGACGTCATCGTGCAAATGGCCTATTCCATAGTGATTGTAGGTTATTGAATAATTTCTTTATCAGTGAACCATAAGTTAGCACCTTGGTGTGTTTGTCATACCCTTTCTGTTTGGCCTTACAAAAATTCTGCATATGATTAAGTGATAAAAGTTTTACAAACAAAACATCACACATAGGAATAGTATCTATAGAAAAAGTAAACAACCCAAGAAATCTGTAATCGTATACGATCAAGACGAAAAACATCAATAGCAGAAAGGACAACAACAAAAAAAAGATAACAAATAATAATAATAATAGTAATAATAATAAAAATAATAATAATAAAACCAAATAGCGTTGGGAAGGAAGGTAGCTTTTGGAAAAGTCTACAGGGGTAGTTATTCCACTTCGCTCTTCCCGACTCGCCTATAACATTCAAAAAGTCAATTGTCAGAAAAGCCTTCAATTACTCATCTGTTGCATGTAGTTCAAGAGTTTTCCCTGGTGGCCACATCTTGCCTCGGATATACAGCTTGTCAGGCTCCGCTCTACTGAACGAGGCTGGAATCTTATGTTGTTTTGCTTTCTTCAGAGTAGCCATTTGATCTTTTCTTCGCTTTATGATCTCTACTGGTAGATCCTGGAACATCTGGTAATCACTATCACGAAGGCGATGCCCTAGAGCCAGAATGCTTTCACAATCTCTATATCGCAAAAATCTTGCTAATATCGGACGTGGACTAGAGTCGCTCCTTCTTTTGCCTAGTCGATGCACTCGCTGTATTTCTACCGATCTTGCATCTCGTAGACCAAGTTCGTTCTCTAGAAAGTTTCTTAATACTTCTTCGGTGTCTTCGCGTTCTCCAGACGGTGAAGTGACCTCCCTGATGTTCGTGAACTTTATATTTTCTCTCCTAGAGTATGCTTCCAGATAAAGATCTTTCGTGTGTAGCGCCTCCATTTGTACTTGAATCTCCTTTTCTTTTCTTTGTAGGTCTGCCAACAGATTGCTGTGTTTATCGATAGCTTGTTGCGCTGCTGTCCATTTCCCTTCTGTAGAGCTACATCTCCGTTTTATCTGATTTATGTCTTGCGAGGCGGTGTCCTGAAAGTCCTCGAGTTTTCTCGTCCTTTCCTCTAGAGCATTAAGAGTGGATTCAATATTCTTCACTGAAGTTTCAATTTCATCGAGCTTGTTCAGCTTGTTTAGGATCATTTGAAATTTGCCATTTATATCTGCAGTCATTTCAAGAGCAGTCATGACTTCATCGTTGAACTCTTCGCTACTAGAAATGTTGCTGTTATCGATGCCCCCTCGGCAGAGGTTTTTGGCTTTTATAATCCGGTGAGCTCCCGTTTCCGTCGCTAGAGTTGCCAGAGGATCTGTTTCTACGCCTACCAATGAAATTAGTTATAGTAGCGGCCATCTATTGAGTAGAATTCTTGCTGAGAAGCGAGCGGGAAGGAGAAAGCTTCTTTACGCCGCCATTTCTCGTCCCAGAACCATTGATTTTGGACAAGATCGTTAAAATAGCTAGACCAAATTAGGTTAATCCATTGGCAAGTGTATATGGAGTCTTTTCCATGGTGTTCAATGTTCAACCAAAGATTTGAGTCAGTGATGGCGTGGAGATCAAGAACACTCGTGGATCCTGAATGTATCTCAATTCGAGATCAATACCAAACAGTGAACTTAACATCAAAATCAATAATACTTGGCAAGGGGGATAGATCATGCTCATGAATGTATCTCAATTCAATAACTTAAACAGTGAACTTGACATCAAATTCAATATTTTATTACAGTTCACAGTAGATCTAGAGGAAATGGATTTACAATAACTGTAAATTTTTCCGCAAATATACAGAGGTAGAAAAATAATACCACTGGTGATGGAGGATTATTTTGTCAGGGAAATCCTAATTATTAGTATAAGATATAGTAACTATACAGGAAACTCCATTCTAAAATACTATAAAAGTAATAATGATCAAATGATTAAAGGAGCCATGTCGTGATAATATTTTACAACAACAACAAAAAAAAAACCTTCAAATAGATGCAAAGCTCAAAGTAATCATTATATTGAGATTGAAAAGAAAAAAAAGACTGATGGTTCATGAACTTGTAAAAAAAATATAAGGTTTGTTTTGGCATCTTTCGAAGGAGGTCTGTTTTATAACCTAATAAGGTACTCTTTTAGCCCTTAAAGTAGGGCTATATTTTGACCCAGATACGGCTCTATTTTTTGGGGGGTATGTTTTGGCATCTTTCAAAGGAGGTCTGTTTTATAACCTAATAAGGTACTATTTTAGCCTTTAAAGTAGGGCCATATTTTGACCCAGATCCGGCTCTATTTTTTGTGGGTCTGTTGTGGTATGTGGACCATTTTGGCCCCTGTAAGGCTAATTGCTAAACTATAAATAGCTCCCTTTTTTAGATGTGGTTTGGCACTATTAACAGGTTTGCTTTGTATTAAAGTATCGACCATTCGGCATCCTAAGTAGGGCTTTTTTTTAACCTGGAAATGCATATGAGGTCTTAAGTAGAGAACCATTTTGGCCCTCCAATTGGGCTATTTTTGGACTTTGAAAAGTCTGTTGTGGTACTTCGATCAGTTCAACACAGACCATTTGCAGTGTCCCTCTACATGTATAAGTAAAAATAATATGTCCTTTCAAAACAGTACGAAATGACAATATATACGTTAAACAACATAACCATAGATTGGTATTTAATTGTATATAGCTCAAGCATTACACAACATGCTTAATTATCCTCCATCAGTTTTATGTGGTCTGCTCTATTAGCAAAATAAGAACATTAATTTTATGTAATCTGTCCATGTGCAGTAACTAAGCTGTATCAAACAATTTCACAACTTTCTATCAACTCTCAAAATGTATGATATAAAATTATACTGTTGCAATATGCAGTATTCGCCCAGCATACATGATAGTTAATGATAATAATGAAAGGCCAAACAGGCCAAATTGGTCAATTCTAATGTTGTATCTATGACCTTCACATCATAGTTTAGCTCTTACGAGTATGTCTTTTAAAGACTTCCCTTTCTGTAGGAGATTATGGGAGGCTCCTTGAATATTTCTTTCAATAATGGTTGCCTTTATATAATATGCCATTTGTTCATTAAAATGGTTTTTAAATTTGGCACACAAGGGCGGTATTCTGTTAGAAACGGTAATATTCTGTTTGTTTTCGTTTTTCTTTTCAAACCCGACATTCTTCCATGATGTTTGACTTCTGACAGTGTTATATCTATGAAGTTATAATCCATTCTTGACCTCTGATGGGTGGCAAGAGGAACAATGGGTATATTGGAAAGTTTCTGTCGGTTTGAAGTGCATTCTAACATCAAGAATGTATTCTTTCTAAATTCTGTGGCCCAATAGGAGTCGCGTTTGGCCTGTCATTATTATTAACAATAAATGAGGCCATCAAACAAGTTGGTCATCAAAACAATGGGCTGAATCATTATTACACGGTAATTACTTGTTGGTCAAAACCTGCTCAAACAAAAATTGCAGGGTGGCTGTTTGTGAGTACAGTCTATTATACATGTACATTGCCAATAAAATTACCAGAGCATCAACTATCTTTTTAGTAGTTACATCACAAACAATGATTGTTTCTGTCACAACATAAATGAGTCCCTCGCCAAAGAAGTTGGTCACCAAAATAATTGGCTGAAATCTTCTTTTGATGATTTCATCCATTGATTCAGTATCCTAAAAGAAAGCGACATCTTGTTATTACATTATAAAAGAAGATGTCTGTTTTATTAAAATGCTTCTTAAAACTTGGACAGTGTACTTGGTTGTATCTACATGTTGTACATGTATATTGCGCTGAAATACATTTTATCTTTAATATTCTTGCATATTCTTTTCCCGGGCAAATTCAAAGACATTTCAATTTTTTTTTAGTAAACGGCTTCAAAATCTTCCCTGTACATAACCTATTCAGTCTGATATTAATCTGAATTTTTAGTTTGTTTTAGACAAGAAAAGTTAGCTAAAAGTTTATAAAATCAATAACGTACATAAAGACCCTCATTCTTTACAAACTATTGATGAGTAAGGACTTTTCAAGGACTTTCAAGACTGTGGGAACATTTACCTTAATTACAGTGTATCTTGAGGACAGCATACTGATCCTGTCCATTTTCTGTTGTTTTCTTGTTAAGGTTACAGTGTACCTTCAGATCGAAAATTTATCGAAAATTTTTTTTTGGCGTCAAAATAAAGTTTACAGAATGAACTTTCATCCAAAAAAACAATTATCGAAAAATTGTGAAAATTGACGGAGAAATGACAGTATAACTTTTGTGGTCGGAGTTTGTTTATGAAGCGATATGTTTTTTTAAGCGCCGTTTTCTCAAAGTTTATTTTTCGCTTGTTGAGGACACTTTAAACAGCTACAACTCAAAGGGAATTTGTTCGATTTTCCTCAAATTTGGACAGAAGCTAGGCTAAAATATAATCAACAAAAACATGTCGGCGAATTTCTTATTTCCGAAAACTTTTTCGTCAAGAGCCATTTCCGTGCGATCATTCCAATTTTTTTTCTCCCTTTTTCGAAAATATTCTGTAACTTTTCACTGCAATTGAATATGGGAAATCGCCGACACGTTTTTTTAGCGCTTCGTGTTCGGAAATCCGAGAACAAATCAAATTAGCAAAATACAATAATCGCTTTGAGTTATAGCGTTTTAAAGCTGATGCGGACGTTCGAATTTAGACGTCGTAAAAAATTCGACAATTCAATTTATTACCAAATGGTTTCCATATTTAGATAGCCAGCTCTATAAGCTTTAATTTGATACGGGGTTTAGATATGTTAAGTG
Source organism: Cladopsammia gracilis (assembly GCA_022457155.1). Lineage (NCBI taxonomy): Eukaryota > Metazoa > Cnidaria > Anthozoa > Scleractinia > Dendrophylliidae > Cladopsammia > Cladopsammia gracilis. The sequence goes on along the minus strand of JAJGOT010000405.1, from coordinate 741,055 downwards.
TAATCTTAAGACACTAGAGCGGTAATACTGGAGACACCCCCGAAGGTACACTGTAACCTTAATGGCTGCTTCATGATCATTGCTACTATTAATTTTCAAGGCAGCTCTTTGTTGACATTCTACCACAAAGCAAATAAAAATGTTTATAATATGCAATAACATAGCTTGGCTCTTCTCTTATTTACTGCATTTAACCTGTAAATGAAATGCACTTTTGTGGCAGAAAAGAAATCTGAGAAAGGCTTATAAAACAAACTGGTAGGAGGCAACATTTTATCCACTAATATTGTGTCAGGTTTCTGCTCAGTTGTAGACATTGACAATATTAAAAAAAAACATCAATAATTCATAAAAAATACAAAATGATTTATGAATGTTTAATGAGTTTCTATATTTGATAAAAATATGGTTGAACTTTTAGCTCAATTTTCTTGTCAAAAACAAACTTCTTTTCAGTTTCTCCCAAAGTGAAATGCTGTGTCTCTATAAAAAATTATTTTCTATCATTTGAGAGATACCTCATGTATACAGATAAAGCTGCCATACATGTCTCCTCATCCACATGCAAAATCAGATCATGGTACCAGAAACCAACAGTAAAACTGTTAGTGTCTACCACATAAGGTGTGGTGCCAAGGAAACAGTATAACTTCATGCAAAGTATACCTCCAAGGTAAAGCCTATTGTGCAAATTTTGTGCTTTCTGTTCAGGCAATCCACAAAGGAATATAATGTTGAGATATGAATCATGCATGTATTAAAGAAATAAAAAACGCGCCGTGTGCATTATTGAGTTATATAAGCACGCGGGAATTTTTAAGAACACTAGAGAAGTGCAGAGAAGCACGAGCCAAAGGCGAGTGCTTTTCGCACTTCTCGAGTGTTCTTGAAAATTCCCAAGTGCTTATATAACTCAACAATGCACGAGGAACAAGTTTTTTTATTTCTTTTATAAAATAAAAACGGTTATAATGAACCTTACGTCACGCGCGTGCTTTATCGAGTTATAATGAACTCGGTTTAACCAATCATAGCGCGCGCATTTCCTTGAGCATTTTATAAACATGTATAATATTATATCTAAATTGTAGTGTTACATGTTGGCTTATCACAATAAATTTTTGGGGAGAGCTTAAATATTCCGGAATTAATGCAAAATAAAAATGATTATGCTACTTTATTTTAGTACGAGGTGTGGTTCAGCCCTCTTAAAGACATGTGTTCAGTACTGTGGCATAATTGTACAAAACTAACCATTTTTTGTAGTCTCAACTGAAAACTACTTATGCTCTAATGCTAAACAATTTAAGAAGTGAAAAAAAAGATGACTTAAATAAAAAGTAACTTATTGTACCTTTGACATTACCAAAGCTGACCCTGTTACCTGAAACATAAATACAATATTAGGGCGGGTATAAAGTAGCAATAACCATTTCAGAAATGACCAAGAGTCATTTCTGAAGGGGTAAATGTGTCCGCACCTTGATCTTTTTTTTCCTAAGGGGTATAATTGTTCCTCAATGGGGTACCCTGCAAGCAGTGGATTCTCCTACGTCGAGCTACGCCGAACGAGAGAGAAACCACTGCGAGCATATGTTAGTTCCTGTCCAACGCCATGGACGAATAAATTAACTATGAACCGGTAAAACAAGCTTGCAAACTTGTTTAGCCTCTCACGCATGTACTCATGCATCCACATAACCGCCGCGTTTAAGCTATGTAACAATCACAATGGCGTCCAAGGTGACAAAGACATTTTTGCCACGAAACAACGGCACGCGCTACAATTTTCCCGCGAAACAACGTCAAATGCATCACGAGGGGCATGATGTGGCTGCGCATGCTCGATGGAAAAGCAAACGGATGCTTCTCTCTCGTTCGGCGTAGCTCGGCGTAGGAGAATCCACTGCTCGCAGGGTATCAATTTGGGGGGGGGGGGGGGGGGCGGGGTCCGGATATTAAATGGAAGGCCCATTTTGAGTGACATTTAGAGACAAAATGACATGCGATGACAATAATTGTCATGAATCGTATTGCCTAAATTTCAAGACTTTTTCATTGACTAATGGCATTTTCTCGATATCAAATCAAATTCACTATACAATTACTTTAGCTTACAATCCGACGCTAGAAAAGATCACTGTAAGCTTAAATTTTAGCTTATTAATTGAATTGGCGTGACATGTAAGCTCGTGTAAATTCATTACCCCGGGATTACCTGACTGCTTGAAGTATGTTCATTTGCCAATTTACTTGTTGAAGGAGTTGAAGGAGAACTCTCTTCGCAGGAAGACTTAGGTTGTTTTGCAGCCTTTCGATAAAGCAGACATCACATGGATAACGCGTCATCGGAATTTATATGTTCACTATCCTCGTCATCACTCTCCGAGTCAATGATCTGATTTCTCTTGCGAGAAATAGATGATGACTTGTCTTCATCTTCTTGGTTCTAGAGACAAAAAGAACACAAATGTTAGCTCTATAAGACGTTATACATACCATGCCAATTAAGCATTAAAATCGGATATTTCTATCTTTTAAATCGAGATTTTATATACTAAGGCTTGCAACCATCGAAAACAGGCCGCGCCAAACTAACGGAAACCAACGGTCGATCGATAGATTACTGCGCATGCGGAATTCGGTTAATCTCGTTTCCAGAGCCTGCGCGAACTTCTCTCGTATCACGTTGTCACACGATTTTTTGGCAATTCTTCCGTTATTATTTTTTACGAGCTCTAAACTCAAACATGTATATGAAATGTTAATTCAAAGATGGAATCTCGCTGACATAACAAAAACAGATGATTTATAAGCATTAGTTACCACTTGTTTTATACCGGAGGGCAGTCATTTTTAACATTTTCGCAATCTGTTTCAATCTTTTCCGTTTTTGATTATCCGACTCCGCAAATGACAGGGAAATAAAGAGTTAACGGAAAGGAATACGGATAACTACCCGAAGTATGTAAACTTCGAGTTTAACACCAAGATAAACACACGAACCATAAAATCCATTAATAAAGGGGGAACGCACAATAAAAGAGTGCTAAACCGGGTAGAACTGGCAACAATACTATAGAAAAGGAAACAATAGGATGTCAATGACACGAAAAATAACGAATCTGCAAAATTTAAAACATAAAAATAAATACAGGAACAAGCAGACCCAGGGTAATAAAAACCAACGTATACAAACTTCAACGGAACTGAGCGAAGCATGATACAGACTCGATGTCTGTAAGGCAAAGTACTAATAGCAAAAACTTGACAGATAAAGGCGTATAAACCTCGAAAGCACTACACAAACCATATATTTGTGAGGCAAAGTACTCATATTAATAAAACGTGACAAATAAAGGCGTACAAACTTCAAAGGCACTGCACAAACCCGATGTTTGTGAGGCAAAGTACGCATAATAAAGGCGTACAAACTTCAAAGCACTGCACAAACCAATGTTCGTGAGGCAAAGTACGCATAACAAAACGTGACAAATAAAGGCGTACAAACTCCAAAAGCACTGCACAAACCCAATGTTTGTTAGGCAAAGTACGCAAAACAAAACGTGACAAATACAGGTGTACAAACTTCAAAGGCACTACACAAACCCGATGTTTGCGAGGCAAAGCAAGCATAACAGAAGGTGACAAATAAAGGCGTACAAACTTCAAAGGCACTGCACAAACCCGATGTTTGTGGATGAGGCAAAGTACGCATAATAAAGGCGTCACGAATAAAGGCGTACAAACTTCAAAAGTACTACACAAACCCGATGTTTGCGAGGCAAAGTACGCATTAACAAAACGTCACAAATAAAGGCGTACAAACTTCAAAAGCACTACACAAACCCGATGTTTGCGAGGCAAAGTACGCATTAACAAAACGTCACAAATAAAGGCGTACAAACTTCAAAGGCACAACACAAAAACCCGATGTTTGCGAGGCAAAGCAAGCATAACAGAAGGTGACAAATAAAGGCGTACAAACTTCAAAGGCACTGCACAAACCCGATGTTTGTGGATGAGGCAAAGTACGCATAATAAAGGCGTACAAACTTCAAAAGCACTACACAAACCCGATGTTTGCGAGGCGAAGTACGCATTAACAAAACGTCACAAATAAAGGCGTACAAACTTCAAAGGCACTGCACAAACCCGATGTTTGCGAGGCAAAGTACGCATTAACAAACCGTCACAAATAAAGGCGTACAAATTTAAAGGCACTGCACAAACCCGATGTTTGGGAGGCAAAGTACGCAAAACAAAACGTGTCAAATAAAGGCGTACAAACTTCAAAGGTACTACAGAAACCCGATGTTTGTGAGGCAAAGTACGCCTAATAAAGGCGTACAAACTTCAAAAGCACACACAAACCCGGTGTTTGCGAGGTAAAGTACGCATAACAAAACGTCACAAATAAAGGCGTACAAACTTCCTGAAAGCACTGCACATACCCGATGTTTGTGAGGCAAAGTACGCATAACAAAACGTGACAAATAAAGGCGTACAAACTTCAAAAGCACTGCACAAACCCCATGTTCGTGAGGCAAGGTACGCATATTAACAAAACGTCACAAATAAAGGCGTACAAACTTCAAAAGCACCTCACAAACCCGATGTTTGTGAGGCAAAGTACGCATAACAAAACGTGACAAATAAAGGCGCACAAACTTCAAAAGCACTACACAAACGCGATGTTTGCGAGGCAAAGTACGCATAACAAAACGTGACAAATAATGGTGTAGAAACTTCAAAAGCACTGCACAAACCAGGTGTTTGTGAGACAAAGAACGCATATAACAAAGCGTCACAAACAAGCGTACAGACTATAAAGGGACCCGAGGGAAAAGCACCGCAACAACCCAATGTTTGCGAGGCAAAGTACGCATAACAAAACTGGACAAATACAGGCGTACAAACTAAAATGGGAAATGAGGGAAAAGCACTGCACAAACCCGATGTTTATGAGGCAAAATACGCAAAAAAGAATCGTACAAACATAATAAGCGTACAAACTGAAAGGGGGGGGGGGGGGGACCGAGGGAAGAGTACTGCACAAACCCGGTGTTTGCGAAGCGAAGCACGCAAAGCTTAAATAGCTCAACAACCAAATATAAAAGCGTGTAAATACCATGAAAGCTGTAGGGAAGCCAAAAAACTTAGAAAGAAACGAGGCTAACGGATAAGGGACAAGGAGCAGGGTGAGGAGATAAAAACCGGCGAGTACGTGGAGCCGCGGGGGAACAAGCGATGAAACGGCTAAAAAGCCGGACTAATACTAAAGAAAAGTTTACCAGTATAACGGTTCTGGTTAGCTGGGCCTGGTTGAGGCGCTTGAGCTGACTGAAGAAGCGCTTGAACTATCTGGAACTACCACCGCCACGGGAACTTGCTCGCCGGACATGGTGAGAAAACTAAGGTAACAGCACCAAAGGATTCTTACTTGAACTGGGCCGAAATAGATGCTCAGCTCTTATTTATACTCGCTCTGTAAGGGACTGGAGCGAATAGTTCTTATATTAAGAAACTATTTGTCTCAAAAAATGTTTTAAAATAAGAAATAATGTCTTGTTTCAAAAGGTTTATTTTAAGAACACAGTGTTCTTAAAATCAATATCTTAAAGTAAGAAGAGGAACGCGAAAAACAAGAACAGTAACCTCAAAGCAAGAACAACCTTCTTAAAATAAGAAATCATCTTTATCTGAACTAAGAAAAAACTTCTTAATTTAAAACTTCAGGTTTAAGAATTTAGTGAATGAAATTGCCTATTATTTACGGATAGCTCGGCGTCCTTTGGTCTTCAGCCGATGTTGTGAGCATCTATTAAGCGAAAACATGGCTTGTAGTTTCTGTTTGATCATTAGGGTCTGCGGTTTTTTGCCCACGGAATCAAGGCATCAATCAAAGGAGAAAGCTCAAATCATCTTCAATGCGCCAAGTCGCAAGACTTGTTTTACCATATAAATAAACTACATAGATTGATAATATATATACATAGCCCAAGCCTAACAGCGTCGCACTTTGAACAAGCTTAACTAAGGTGAAACTTGACTAAGGTGAAAGGTTGGAAGCACAAGAATTAAGATTGACGAACGGGCTATTTTCAATTTTAGCAATTTTCAAAAACAGTATTACGCGACCGTCTGCACAGTACAAAAGTTCACAAAAACAACTTTTCTCTGCCTAGAATAACTAGTACCACTAGTTTCCGAATAAAATACAGTTTATGTTTGTCAAAAATTGCACGAGAAACTGATTTGAAAATCAAAAATTGCAAAAATACACAAACATATTTGCATAAGGCGATGCGAGTGAAGATAGATGAACTGTACTATAAAATCAAAGTCTTGTTTTGTTTACTTAAAATCGCTTTTCAATCTATCTAATGAATGAACAAACACATAAAAATGGACAACACAATCTTCTTTCGAAAAAATTTATTCAAATCTCCATTAGTTTACGTTTAAAAGCAAAACGCGTACCATTTAATTATAGCTCATCGAGTCAAGCTTTCTTCGATGAAATTCAAGAGATCGATACAACTGAATTTAAGCACGTTTTAAAATCAATTCTCCAAAACTAACAATAACACTAATAAAAAGTCACTCACAGATTGATATCAACATAAATTCTCATCGAAAACTGTAATCTGTTTTACCTTTAAGTCCCTCGCTTGCTTGGAAATTCAAATCTCCGCTTCTGGTTCTGAAATCCGTAGAAAACAAACATCTCCCGCATTAATAAAAACGTAATACATGAAGTTCCTCGAAGCAAGATTTTATCTCTGAAAGCTCGTCTTTTTCCACTAAAGCGGCTTCTGAGTATACCTTAATTAGTATCCCTGTCTTGAGTAGCAAACCGCGAAAAAATGCAGGAAAATAACGACTTTAATTCTCCTCTAGACACAACAAAACAACTTAAGTGTTTACCGAGCTCACGGCTGTGTGGCCACGCGAAAAACAAAGCCTTGCTTTCAAGATCTCGGATGTTGTTCCAACACGGCGGGCGGGCAGACACGCGCCCGCGAAACATTCCGCTAGACATGACCATGAAAAATGACGGCATAGGTTCTATGAGTATGGAGCTGCGCAGCCAGGCCTTCGGCCTGGCAAGGGCTCCGCTATCGATCAGCTCAGACACTTAGGGCCAGCTGTGGTACCACGGTTTGAAACGTGTGGTAGAGAGTTTACCGAATTTATTTGGCAAATAAATCCTTAATTTCATCGTAAGTTTACCTAACTCTCGTGCGCATATTTATTACTTCGGGAGTGTTTGGGTATAAATTAATCTCTCTACCGGGTCTGTTCACTGTGCCCCTGACGAGAACGACAGACCTTCTGAGCAGATAAAAATGTTCCATATTATCAATCTATGTTGTCTGTTAATAAGTTTTGAGTGAGCTCGCTAAAGTGCATATTTATGAATTTTAATGTTTAGGTAAAACTGATTATTTCAAAACTCAAAATTTATCACCAAACTATTCCGTTTTCGTTCAACTTTTTGATTCTTTCTGTTTTTCCATTTTAGTTTTAAGTTTTCAATTTTAAGTTTGACTTTTTGGTGTTTTTTACGGTTACGTTCAGTCCTTCTCTCTTTTGCTTGCTGGTTTTTGCGTTCAGTTGTCGGTCATCTTGTCGTTCGGTAATTCATGGGTTCAGTTGAACTGTCAAATGTTCCCTGATGTTCTGTGCGTCATTTTGGCTGTCGTTCCGTTCGTTGATTCTCGGTTTTCGATTTTGGGTAGAGCTGTTCGTATCTGTTACATTTTACAAAAACAAAGTGGGACCTCGTCACCTTTTGGTGTTTTTACGGATTGGCACAAGTTAATTATTTCGCCCACTACTCCAAACTTTTATAAACTAATTAAAGGTTTGCATCGGGCATTAAAACGTTTAGGGTCAAAATCTTATGATTTACTGTTTTAATATAGCACATGCCACATATTAAGGTTTCTTTCTATGCTAAATTATTTTTTGTTTAACATAAAGGATTCGTTCAGTCCTTCTCTCTTTTCGTTTGCTGGTTTTTGCGTTCGGTTGTCGGTCACCTTGTCGTTCGGTGATTCATGGGTTCAGTTGAACTGTCAATTGTTCCCTGGTGCTCTGTGCGTCATTTTGGCTGTCGTTCCGTTTGTTGATTCTTGGTTTTCGATTTTGAGTTGAGCTGTTCGTGTCTGTTATTTTTTACAAAAACAAAGTTAGACCTTTTGTTGTAAGTTGCGGTTTGGCACAAACAAACTATTTCGCCCAATAGTCCAAACATTTTAAATTAAAGGTTTGCAACAGGTATTAAAACATTTGGGGTGAAACTCTAATGTTTTAATATAAATGTTAACATAAGCCACATTTTAAGGGCTCTTTCTTTGTTACTGTTCTTTTCCTTCTAATACAGGGGATTCGTTCAGTCCTTCTCTTTGTTGCTGACGGGTTTTTACGTTCGGATGGCGGCCGCCTTGTCGTTCGGAGATTCATAGTTTCAGCTGTCCTTTCAGTTGCGCTCTGTTTTTCGGTGCGTCATTTTGGTTGCTCTTCCGTTCGTTCATTCTCGGTTTGTGATTTTGGGTTGGGCTGTTCGTGTCTTTTGCTTTATACACAAAAAAAGCACCTGACTGGGCAGTTTGAATGACTTCATGTAATTGAAGAGTTGGCGTGTTTGATGGTTTTCACAGCCTCTCACACAACACGCAATTTCTCTTCGATGTACCAGCAAAATACCTCCAGCAATGATGACAGCTATGTGATATATGATATCTTATCTCTGTGGAATAGACACTGTTCGGTCATGTGAGCGAGAATGCAAATCAACCTTCACAGCATGGACCCAAGCTAACATTAAGTTGAAAATAATTATCATGGGGCATAGGGTTCTGTTCTCTTAGATCATTTTCTCTTGCTATGATATAACGTTTCCTTCTGTCTGATTGACTGATCATCTGTCGGCTTTCAGTTCGAATTAATTCTGACTAATTTCCATCTGGATTTGTGGGTGATGGAAAATGTGGTGGACACTCTGTGCAGGTGCTGATGTAGAAATCTTGAGGCTTGGTAAAGTGACAGCTGTGGACTCTCGACTCCGTGCATCTCGGGGAAGGACGGGAGGGGCACTTCCATGGGGGGAAACTCTTCGCCTGCTCGACATCTTGGGGATCTTTTATCCAGGCAATGACTTGAGAGCCCGTCAAAAACCAGACATCATCCAAATCTTCAGCATAATTGAGAAATTCTCTGGTAGCGTTCGTGTGATCACCAGACGGATGGAGCTCGGTTTGTGTCGTAGTGGTAGTGGAAGTTTCTCACCAGGATCTCATACCAGGCCGTTTCATTGCCATTTGGATCACACCCTTCCATCATGGAATTGCAAGTTGGATGATCTTCGTTCATGAGATTGACGTTTGGGATCTTCCAGAGTCCTGAGTAGTTCTGGGTTGACCTGTATTCCAGGGTGTAGGGGTACATTGGACCACGCCCATCAAACTTGATATCAGCCGGCCAGGACAGGTCGTACGTGAATTTTCTCGTGTATAGAGTCTTGAAAATGTTTTCTGTGAACATCAGGAATGGTGCTCGAAATGCTGTAGTGACGCCATACGGAATATTCCCAAAGCTATGAACGAAAAGAATGCATTTAATCAGAAACCCATAAGTTGGTTGAAACGTGTAACACGCGTTCACAGCTTCCGAACATTTATTTTTTGCATATTTTGAAACACTTCGGTTCCTCGAGATTGGAAGCAAGTTTTTCTGGCGAATTGATTGGTTAATATTTTTGTCTGGATTTTCCAAATATGGCTGTAACAACTTCTTAGCAAATTGAATAATCGACAGTTGCACGTTTCAACCCGCTTATGAGTTTCTGATTTAATATATATTAAAGTGCTACTACAACGATAATTTTTGTTTTTGTTTCGGCTTACTTTTACTTTAATTTATTCAATGGGTTAATAATTACACAAATAATTATAATTTGGAACGATATGAGCTAACTGAAAAAGCTGGCTAAAAACGGTCAAAACCCCCTCCGCCATGTACTCAGTTCGCAAAACTCAAGCACGCAATCATTCTAGAAAACACGGTGTCACGTGGGAGTATGTAGTTGCAAGTACAAAAACATCTTCGCTGTAAAGCAGGCCCTAGAACCACTGAAATAAAAAAGACCTTGTCTATGCGAGATCGTCTTTTCCACACAATGAAGTAGCCCCCGGGAAGCAGCCTTTTGTGTGCTAAATGGATCGTTTTGGTCATCTCAATCAAGCAATGGCGTCAATCCGAAGCTGAACTTGACGTTTGAAATAACAATATTTTAAAAATATTGAGATTTAAAACGTTATTTACTATATACAATGTCCATAAGGTGTGGAGGTTTATTAAGTGTCTTAAACCGCGGTCTAAGTAATCCTTCGTTTAAATAACCGGCCCTTAATTACTGGCCCAGTGCTGGACAATAGTGAGTTTTGGTTTTTCTTTACCCCCAAATTTTCAATTAACTTAGCATCGAGGGTCAAGGAGAAAAAAACGAAATCATTGTTTCCCCAAGAGCCGATTATTGTGTGATAGTTGTTTAAAATAGCGACGCCATATGTGAGTTGAGTTTGTTGTTAGTTCCCATCCTTGCTCCAGGGGTTTCGGTTTTCCTCCCTCCATAAAAACCAACATTTTCAAATTCCAATTCGATCCAGAAATAGTGCAAGTAAGAGCCACCTCGTGGATGCCACTGAAATTTCTATTTATTTATTTATTTATTTATTTATTTATTTATTTATTTATCTTTTCATTTTATTTTTAATGCATTATTAGAGGAAGATGTCACAGAGGTCGCCCCCGGACAACGTCTGATGCACCTAGCTCGAGCTTTCCGGTCTTCCTGTCGTATCAGAAGGATATACAAGACTCCGCTCAGATAATAAAGAATACGATTGAAGAGAGCGGACCTCAGTGTTGGATGAGCAGTGGAAAAATGAGAGGTGATGACGCGCTACGTGCGACGTAATATTGATAATATTAATATTAATATTCTTGCCTACCAGTAGGCAAAAAATTTGGCTGCGCGATACAAACGTCAGTGAAATTTGCCGACTTTGCGGAGCTATATCTTCACTATTTTAAAAGATATCGCTTTTAAACTCAGCCACTTTACTAATTTTGAGATGCTTTTTCCAGTAGTGTCGATGGATTTTTGCTATCTGGCCAATATAAAAATTTGGAAAGACAGTGATAAGGCCTATCCGTTTCCGTCCTGGCCAAACCCGCAAAAAAGAAAATTCAGATTTAGAACCTCCGGCTGAAATTTGATCAATTAAGCGCCTAATATATAAGAACCACATCAGTCTGACAAATTGAGCAGATTCTTATTCGAAAAATTACTAAAGCTCAGAAAACATTGATGCAGACCCAAATGTGCTTTAAGGGCGACTGGAAACACACAGAAGAGTACAAAAACTAAATCCATGCGACATAAATACACTAAAAACGCGCATAAAAAATACTGCGAATCTCAGTAATTATCTATTAATTATTACTGTTGGTTTATTAATGTTTAGTGTGATTGTCATATCTGTCAATAATTTAAACAAATTTTAAGTAGATATGTTGCGGGTAAAATCCGTTCTCAGGTTGAATCAGTATTATTCAATCTAGGTTAAATGTGCTCCCAGTATTCTATCTAGGAAAGCTAACCCTTACCCTAGCACAAAGCTAACCGTCACCTCCAGGCACAATTAAAGATACATGTTGCTGTTGTGATGCAATTTTGCCCTTGGTGCAAATTTTATTTTCCTTTGTTTCTGGGTATGGAAATGTATGACAATGTACGATAATGAGTTTTAAACAAAGGAAAATAAAATTTGCACCAAGAACAAAATTGCACGACAACATAGCCAGTGGTGTGATGGTTAGCTTTGTGTTAGAGTTAGCTTGGGTTAGTTTTGAGCTGGGATTAGGATCAGCTTATCCAGATGGAATAATGGGTACACATTTAACCTAGATTGAATTCTGATCTAACCTGAGAGCAGATTTAACATATACACCATATCAGAAATAATTGTTTTCACCTCATAAGTAAGAACCTGTTTGAGAGCCTATTTAGCCTGATTCTAGTTTCCCACTATTCATCCAATATATAAGAACCAATTCAGTCTGTCGTAGAATATCACGGGTTCTTTTATGCGGGATTTTACCCCATTCGTGCACCAGTCCCCGATTGTTTAAAAGGTGGATAGCGTTAAAAACAAAAACAACAAACAAACAAAAATTCTGGTGCCACTTCCTCCATTGCAGCAAGTAGCTGTATTACGGAGGACTAGAGAGGTGAGGCGGACGTCAGCAAATAAGGCGCAAATTGAAGCCTCTTCAGTCCATGTATGATCTCACCCCAACCACCCAGACCGTGTCCTACTGTTATCGAACAATGTCATGAGTTCTTTTCCGTCCCCTTCAATTGACAAGGAAAGTTATCCACCGGATTAATCACTATCTAGTGTTTTTATTGTGTTATCCACTTGATAGTGATTTGTCCTGTGGGTAGCGCTATACACCTTTTGAGCAACAGGGGCCTGATGGGTAATTTTAAACAACACTGGACCATTAATTTTTTGTTTTCCATTGATGTAAATGTGTTTCGTCTCTGTAAAATAGCTCCTAAAGAAGCTATATTACATTGTAAAGAAGCTATATTACATTGTTAAGAAGCTATATTACATTGAAAAGCAGCCATATTGCATTGTAAAGAAGTTGTATTATGGGAATTTTGATGTTTTTGGGTCAAAACTGCACATGCCCACCTTGTCATGCGCGAAATGCTTATAGCACCAATCACAATAATAACAAGAATTGAAGTTAACTTCGAAGAGAGAATCGACCTCAATCTGAGTTTTTGCGAGTTTTCCAAGACAGCAAGGCGAAACACTTCAAAATATTAGCCAATCTTGGCCATTTGCAGCCCAAGGCACTTATTTTTACTCTAAACAAAACCGGATGATTATGTTTGGCTTCCACTGATATAAATATGTGTTTTGGGCTTTGTAAAGTAACACTAAGATGATAACATAGCCCCTTTAAGGACGGTGCCACCTAATGGCAAGGTATTTTGCCAGGTTTTTGACTATGCGGGAAAAGTAGAACTTAGCAGGGGCTATTGGAATCCAAAGAGAAAATTGGGGGTAACCACGCAATTTTCGGAGATATTTAAGCTTCAATCTGGAAAAAATGCTGACATCAGCATTTTTCGAAAAAAGGAAAAATAGATCTTTCTTTGCGGATTTCCTTAGAATTCGCCTTTACATACACAAAAGCAACAATAATTCTAAAAATCTCTAAAACACATAACAAATGGTAACATAACAACTACTGTTTATGTGTTTTAAGTTACAAAATTATCACAACGGAGCCATTATCGGCCCTGACAGCTTTCCCACGTTCGCCAAAAATACGGTCTTAACAACGTTTGCCCACAACAAAAAATTAATGGGGTGCTTAATATGCTTACCACTTCCATTTTATAAGATAAAAAGTAGGGATCACCACGCGTTTTTACAAGTTATATTTAGATATTTTCAACTTTTACGGAATCACTTTCGGGGTTCGCGACATTTTTTTTCTATGCCCTCCCTAGTAAGTTGAATATTGTGCGTGTCTTTTTCGGGGGCATGCTGGGATTTCCACTCGACGGCTTATCGTTCAAAACTTTTTTAAAAAATACTTTCAGGCACGATAAAAAGACAAACATTGTAAGGAATTCTATTTGTAGATGTAAGGTGCTCTTTTGAGAAACATTTTTCGTGGATTTCAAGGTCAAACAGCACAGTAAAGGAGCTAAAAGGCAAAATCGGTTTACTTCCATTGATCTACAGTGGATCTACGGATTTATTATGTTCCTTCGGGCACAAGAACTTTACATAATTTGTGTGCATCTTCTTCCGATCCATTACCAACTTGAAAACATCAGTGCTATATCGAGGTAACTGGTCGGCTGCCGAAAAACTCTAGATTGGCAGGTTAGTCTTTTAACGGTTATTTGGAGTCAAAATTTAAGAAATATTTGTTGGGAAGTGCGTGAGTTTTGTAATTTCATTTGACCGCGTGTTTATTTTCTTGTGAAGCTCCTGTAGTTTTCATGGATTCTCTGATAACTTTAAAAGAGTTTACACTTTAATGTCAAAAAAAATCGTGAAATAATAAAACATTTTTTTTGCCTAAGTCTACGGCTTTATTGGGGGATCTAAAAAGATAAGATTTCTTTTCAGTTTATCATGGCAAGTTTTTCGCCTATCAAAATTTGCTCTAATGCAAAGAAGTTGAGAACTGACACGATCCGACTTCGAAAAACATCACTTGCCTATAATAAAGAATAAAGGAAAACAATTGAACCTAAATGCACAAATGTGTTTACGAAAGATTACACCAAAAACCATGCTTGCCAGCAATCCAGGGAGGGAAGACTTTAGTCGGATGCTTCCCGGCTTTGGAGCGGCCAGTTTTCTTTAGTTGCTGGCTTCAGCCTTGTTTTTTTAATATATCTTCATCAATTGTCAAAAACGGTTTTTTCGAAACGCTTTGCTCATCTCAATTATCCTTTTCGATGTTTGTTTGATTTAACTGGTCAGGAAAAATTGTTTTTCTGTTTCGTTATATACTTTTTTATTCGCAAAAATGGCCACTGGCAAAAGATTTTTGCACATAAATAAAAATTTCAACAAAGCGAGTTTAGTAGATAATAATCGCTGGTTCTGGTGCAATCCTCGGCCACGTTAATTTTAACGTAAAAATCATTGATTTTTCTCTTCAATCCAGCACAACATTCTCAACTTCCTTCCCCTCATTTCTCACGTAACATCATCCCCCAAAAGTCCACACGTTTCACCTCTAACTTTTTCCCATGATTTCCTACACAACTTCCAGTCTCTCACATCCCCTCAATCCTCCACGTTTCACATCCCCTCAATTCTCCACAAACATTTCCAACGTTTCACTTCTCCATTGTTCCCCTCAATTCCCCACAATTTCACCAATTGCAACATGTTTCACCAATTGCTACATGTTGAACATGTTTTTCATCAATTTCGAATACGTTTAAATTAAGGTGGCCTCGGATCCCACCAGAACCAGCGATTATTATCTACTATTAGGGTGAAAAATCTATTTCAGAAAGCGAAGCTAGAAATCTATTCCGGAAAGAAAAATGTCTGATTCCGAAGAAGAAGAAATCGATTTCATTCCTGAACTCGTTCAGGAAACCCACACAACATGCCATACTCCCAAAAATCCCCGACTGGAACATTTCAAAGATATCATCCGAAAAAATCAGGGGAAAAATCAAATTCCACTCAAAGATCTCGAGTTTTATCAAGCACAAATTCTCTCCCAGATTCCCCGTGGTGAACTCACAAGAAAAAAAGTCAGGGATTTCGCCAAAGCTGCCAAATGGGGAAAGAAAGCAAATGACCACGCTCATGAAATCTTCAACCACATAACAGGTCACGACGGAAATGATTATGAACATCTGGAGAAATATCTCATCGACGATTTCAAATATTTTTCCCTGGCATATGACGATCTTCATCTCAACAGGAAAAAGTTTCTCAATTGCCACCAAGTTCTTTTCACCCTGTTGCAGAAGAACGGTTTCAATCCTAATGAAGATGATTTCAAACTGCTCAAACTTCCATCCAGACGGGCGGAACAAGAAAAAATAATCCAAGCCATTTTCAAAAAATGTAATTGGAATTAAAATGGATCCATTTAAAAAAATAATTTACAATGAAGACGAGCAAAGCGAAGCGACCGGAGGGAGCCTCAGTGCGAGCGAAGCGAGTGACCATGACGATTGTTCCACATGCTCAGAGGAAGAAACAAGAAGCGTGAATGAGACTCCGACAACATCGGATGATGAATTTATTGTGTCTGACTCGGAGATGGCGGAAGCTGAGCGAAGCGACGAAATCGAAGACTCAATTGAACTTCTCTTTGAATCATTCGTCAATCTCCAGGAGGAACACAAGATTCTCAAAAAGGAACTCCAAAAGCAAAGCGGTCTTCTCTGGGAAATCCACCGGGAAATGAACGAAAGCCAAGCGAAACGAAAGCGATGCTAAGCGGTGTTTTGAAAATAACAGACTTTGTGAATATGAATGTAAAACATTTATATTCTGATACGCCCACGCAATAAATCGCCAGATGGTATTGCATCATATGTCACATGTCTACAACGTGCTAGAAGGTGATAAAGGAAATGTCGTATGATTTACCTCAACCAATCAGATGCTTTCATTTTTTATGTATTTTCATGTATTTGTTCATAAACTTTCGTTTGTACATGTACTTCTGTTTGTATGTGAAAATACATATATCATTAGGCTACGCTGTGGCCGCATATCATTAAAACTTTTCAATAAACTATTAACCGTGTGCTAGTTTTTCCACATCGCTCAATGGAACCCAAGAATTAAATTTGTCAGGGTAACTTTTCCATTTTACAAGCGCGAGTTTTCGCTTATTATCGCGGCGAATAACTTTTTCAATTCGAAACACATCTTGCGTTGTCTTTTGAAGTTCCGCCTCGTAAAATGATCCAGTGATGTTTTCTCCCAACAGATCAACTAATTTATACGTTACAGGGTTTGTGTTCTTTATTTCATCAATCACAAATATCTCCTCTGTCCAATTCGGGGTGAAACCTTTGTCAAATATCTTTCGTTTAAACTTTGAAATTCTCACCCTGTCGCCAACCCTGAATTTTGTCGGGTTGTGTTTAGCATAAATTAAATCTCCGTATAAATTAGCGAAAACCTTTTTCTCATTTTCCTGTTTGCTCGCCTCTGCGGGACTCATCCGAATGCTCGAATGAAAACGATGATTATATTCATCCAGTAATTTGCCAAGTTTGTCCCAGTATATTGTATTGTTGTTCACGCTAAACATTTTAAAGAGTTTCTCCTTAAAAGACCTGTTCCAGCGCTCAACAACAGATGACTTTTCTTCATTTTCCGTTGTATACAATTGTATCCCATTTTCGCCAAGCAAATCCTTCATAGTCCCATTGAAAAATTCAGACCCTTTATCAGTCCAGAGCATTTTCGGTTTTCGCCCCTTGAATATGTCTCGGAAAGCATCAGCCACTGTTTGACCTCGCTTGTCTTTCAGGGGGCGAATCCAACCGAATTTTGAGAAAACATCGATCACCATCAGGAGATATCTGATTCCCTTGTTCCACCTCGAAAATTTCCCCATCTCGACCAGATCAGCCGCCCAGATGTTGTCAACCCCATACGCAATGACTCGCCTCTTTGGAAAGCGCCTCCGGATTGGCCGGTGCAGCTCATTTGCCAGATTTTGAGCCCAGCCTTCACTCAAAATCTTTTCCCGTTTTTTGGGGCGCCGAGCCCAAGTTTCTGTTTTGCATCAATCACGTTTCGCGCCAAAGCATGACCCCACTGTCTTTCTTTCCAGGGAATGGCATCCAAAGCGGCAACCATT
Organism: Cladopsammia gracilis; assembly: GCA_022457155.1. NCBI lineage: Eukaryota > Metazoa > Cnidaria > Anthozoa > Scleractinia > Dendrophylliidae > Cladopsammia > Cladopsammia gracilis. The sequence goes on along the minus strand of JAJGOT010000405.1, from coordinate 723,589 downwards.
TTCCTGTCTGCTTCGTTCTTGCATTTGCGTGGATTCTTTTCCTTCGCGCAGACTGAATAATCAACATCGTGTTGCATAGCAACTGCATCTGTTTTTCCTGTGGGCTGCTGCCAGATTTCGAGAATCTTTCCCTTTTCATCAAATCTGACTTGCTTCTCCAATGGGTTCCAGGGCCCGGTGAAGTTATGGCCTGGGAGGGTGAAACCTTTCTTTGGTCTTGGCAGCTTCCCAATCAGGGAATGAACATCTAAGGCACCCCCATCCAAATCTGCTCGATCTGTTTTATATTTTCTGTTTGGTCGGATCGCCGTACTCAGTTGATTGAGCATATCAGCAGAGGTTTTGGCAAAAAATGGTTTCATCTTGTCCAGGGCAAAATCCAATGCTTTTTTCTGAGTGTTTTTATTTCGCAATAATTCACTGGCTCCATAACGACCCATTTCAACTGTCTTTTTTCCCAACCAAGGCAGCGCATGCGCAACGCCAGTCAGCGCAAGTTCACCAATGCCCCCACCTTGTGAGGGCAGATTCAGTTTCCCGAATTTTTCACAAATCTTGTTTTTTTGATTCCGCAGGAAGCGCAATGGCAAAACCACATTTTCCTCCCATTTTTTGCAGTCATGTATCCAGACGGTTCCACGCATCCCGTCCTGCGTTTCTCCTTCACGCAATATGATTCCATTTTCAATCGAAATATTCTTTTATGAATTTCTCATTCTTTCTTGGATCACTCAATGAAAAAACCTTCAACGTGTCATAGAAGGATTTTCGTCGAATCTCATTCAAGAAATATAAGCAATAATATCCACATCGGACAGATTCCAAAGCTTGAATTGGATGCCCATAATTGTAAATTATTTCTTTCCCAATTTTATCTGCATATTTTACCAATTCAATTGGAGGTGATATTGAGAATGAATCAAAGTAATAGACAATATGTGTCTTGATGAATGTGGCAACCCAGTGCGTTCCATTCCCAATAGAATCATCTAGATTAATTATGCAGGAACCAGTTTTATGTAAATGATCTTTTGAATCTCTTGAAAAGATTCCTTTGAAATTGGGAATTTTAAGAAACCTCACCCACTCAAGAATATCAAAGTTTGAAATCGGAATATCTTTCCAAGCTGGCCTCAAAGGATGGCCCCTACTAGCGGTATGTTTTGAAAGGGACTGTTTGGCCCCAGCAGAAGCCCCGATCCAGATTTTTTTTTTCGCCCACGACCTTCCCATGTTCCAAAAAATGGCGGCGGCATATAAGGATACAGTCCCGGTTTTGGACTTACCATCAATCCTTTGCCTTTGCCTTTGCCTTTTCTGGGTACTTGAAGCCCCGATCCGAATAATTTCGAAGCAAGCTCAATAGCCATTGGGATTCCTATAGCGGCAAGTGTTCCCAATAACCCACCTTGAATCTGTCTCTGCGTTGGTTTCAACGTAATTCCACTTCCGCTTTGAATTCCTTTTCCCACCAAGTTTCTCTGGCCTTTTGTCAAGAGGTCTCCAAGGGAAGCGAGTTTTGATAAGAATACTGCGGGAACTTCAATGCCTTTCTCAATCAACTTCATAATGAAGGACAACGGATCTCCTGGCACTCCTTCTCCTTTCAGTCGAGGTCGCTGCGCTCCTTTTCCAAATATTTTATCAATCCCCAAGCTCCCCAAGGCACTCAACGCTCCAGTCGCAAGATGCGGGGCAACTTTTGAAACCCCTTTTGTTGCAAATGGAAGCAGCTTCGATCCCAGGGAAATCAACGAAGTCCAAAGACTCCCACCCACAACTTTTCTGATTTGTGTTTTAGAGATTGACAATTCAACTCCCCGCCCCAAACTGATGGCTTTTTGAACTTTGCTTATTTGAGTCTTTGTCAGCAACAGTTCATCTGGCCCTTTCAATTCATTTCGCGAAAGTCTCAATGTTATGGAAGAGTTATTTTTTACAGCTTTTGCAAGCTTTGTTTTTTGCCCATCTGATAATTTCACACCATATGGAATATACGACGTCATTTCAATATTTTGAATATCGAAATAAGTTTTCAGGCCTTGACTAGAAGTTTGTTTGATGCTGTATACAGCTCAATTTCTTTTTCATGCAACACCAAGGCGTTCAATGTGTACTGTGTTGGGTTGGCGCCACTCAATTCGTATCGGAAAGTCAGAGACACAACTCCATCTTTCACATCATCTTCTTGGTTTCGGAGATCGAAGTAAAGCATGCCGAAGAGGTTTTTGAAATTTGCTCGGGTAATCAATGGCCCGCTTAAAACGTCATTATAAGCGGAATTGAATGCCATCAAAGCTCGATAAAGCCTAGTTTCCTCATCCGTTGTCATTTCCAATTGAGGGTAATAAATTGAGTTGTTCAACTCCAGTTGGGCTCGACTGAAGTGCCGGTTGTTTGCTCCAATGCCGAATGTCGTGAATTTGAAGATATCATGTGTCTGGCTATTGTAAGATGCTGTTGGAACAACCCAAATCAACACATGTCGCGGCCTTCGAAGCCCCGTGGAAATGCGAAAGTAGCTATTCACAGCTGCTGTTTGTGTTATTTCATGGTGTTCTTTCAAATATGTCCACTTTTTCGGTTTCAGATAATCTTCAAGATATTGTTTCAAGCCTTTTCCGTTGAAAATGATTTTGGGGCACCACAATCTGAGTTTAGTGAGAATTACTTTTGAATCTGGCGCAGCGCCTTTTTTTGAAAATCAGATTGTTGTCATTTTCAAGTTCCAACAGAAGAGTTGTCTTTATATTTGGGTGAAGGTTATTTTTGAAAGCAGCGAAATAACTGTATAAATTCAGGGGAATTGATATTTTGTTGATATTTGCCGCATCAGTCAGGATCTTTCGTCTGGCAAAACCCTCATTATAAAGTGCTTCTGCTGGCCGTGCTTCTGTTGTTCCCGTTGATGTATCGGGATAGAAGAACTGATCTTGCCCAACCGAATCGGCATAGGTTTTCGTGTATTTCAAGAGCGTTAATGCATTTGCCGATTCATTTGCTCTTGTGTTGTTATAAATTGATTGCCCGTTACATTGAACTTCGATTTTTTTGATGAATGTCAAACCATTAGTTGTCGTGCAATCTTGGTTACCATTATTTGGCCCCGCGGTTATTCCAGTTGCACTGTCAGCTGTTGTAACAAGCTTAAAGTCAACCTCCAGATATGCATTGTACCAATCAATTGGGTTTGCTTCTGAGGAATTATCCACGTTGAAGTGATAATTAGTTTTTTCCTGCCTGTTGTCATTTGCAATGTTGTCATTGAGTGGTGTTGCTAGATCATAATATGTATATTCGTATCTTTTTACGAATTCCGGGTTTCTAAAATTCACTGCCATTTTATTAGATAGTTTTTTCTTTTCAGAGGAGGCCCTTATAAACATCTTTCACATATTGGTATTTGTCAGTGTCTTCTTGGATGCGGACTTTCTTCAGTATTTCCCCAATTTCTTTTCCTTTTGTTTCCGGGGGCGCTGGCACTGAGGCTCCCTCCGGTCGCTTCGCTTCGCTCAGTTTCTTTGTTGTAAATTTATCATAAATTTTTTCACCAATGAGTTGTCCAGTCTTTTCTCCAACTTTCTCTGCTCCTTTTTCAACTAATTTTTCTGCTGCCTTTGAAGCTAATTTTGAAGCTGTTTTTCCTGTTAATTTAGCTGCGAGTTTTGAGAAAACATCAGAAAAACCACCTCCATATCTTATTTCACCTGTATCAGGATCTCTTTCTCTTCTTTCATCCATTTTTAATTACCACAGTCAAAGAAATATCAATATCATTCAAATCAACTTCTCGGTCTTCATCATCAGTAATGTAGAAGGTAACCTCAGAAATATGCGGGGAGTTGATTTTATTCCACAAGTAATTTATTGGTTGAATTTCGAATGGCAATGATCTGGTTTTAGTGTTGGTTGAGAACGTGTAAAGCGCATTTGACCTTTTCCCGGAGACAATTGAATCGCTCAAAAGACTGCATCTGAGATAGAGATTGTCAACACTGTTTGATATATTTGGAAAATTCGTTCCATAAGCACTAGCTGTCAGTTTAGCCGCATCAAATCCCACCAAGATGTGAAAGTTTCCACTGTTTGAAAAATCAATTTGAAAGTTCTCTTGAAGTTGAATGAAAACTTTGAAAGTGGTCAAATCAAACAACACATTGATTCCATAACTATCACCTGTGGAGGTCGCTTCGCTCCTTTTCCCAATGCTTTTGTGAATGAATTCGTTGATGTCTTCATAGTCATAAATTCCCGCAGGAAAGGTGATTGTTTCCCATGTCTTGCCCTTGTCTTTGGAAATCACCAACTTGTTGTTGCGGTATTTAGGCTTGATATTATGCCAGCTTGCCGTCATGGAAAGATGATCCAAAGCCAGCCAGTGCGGTTTATTCTCTTCCAGCTGCAACTCTGGAGAAAACCTCGTTGTGAAATTCCCTGGTTTATTTTGTGGGTTTTGTTTTCTTGCATCAATTGATTTAAAGACAAGTACTCGATTTACATCCATTATTTTAAATACTTCTGATAAAGTTTTTCATGCATTGTTCTATCGATTGCTCCAATTCTCAAGAGTTCATCATTTATTTGGGAAAGATCATTCCTCAAGACATGCGAATTGTTGCCAGCAGCCATTGAGCCAATCAAAATTTTCATCCGATCTGCCAGCTCTTCTGGCTTTTGATAGAAGACAACGCTGGATCCCACCATCCTTGATTTACCTGAGGATTTGTGAGGTGGCATATTTGACAGTGTGTTCAAATCGTTGAAAATCCTCACGGCATTCAAGGAATAGTTCTTTTTCGGGTTGAATCTCTTTGTTAGCAGGTCGATGAGTGATTTGTCTGCATCAGCCTGATAGATCAATTTACCACCTCGGAAGGCATTCAGTTTCATTTCATTGAAAAGTTTGGGGACATCGATGAGAAGCCCACCATAGTGGTCTTTTTGAATCTTGAAGGCATTTCTGCGAGGTTGTTTGTATTTCCTGAGCCCCGTTCCTTTTTGTGGAGTTACCATTACTTCTTTTTTCCCTTTGAGTATCAGATTCAGTTTATCTCTATATTTATCTAAGCTGCCGGCTTCGGCTTCTAATGTTTCAAACCTCTCCTGCTCTTGAGGAGTTAAACCTGTTTTCTTTTCTTTCTGTCTCAATGAATATAATTTGTTACCTATCTTATTTTTCCTAATATTGCTATAAGCTTTTTTAGCCTCTTCAATCTGGTCGCTTGGTAACCATAAAAGGGAGTCTAACTTCGTTAAATTATATTTGTTAAAGACATCTTTTTCTTCCTCAGAAATACCTTTATAGACATCAAAATCCACGCGGAATGGTGATTTTGTTGAGCTGGAAGCGGCAGCTCCCTTTTCCTCTTCAGCACCCTCTATTTGGGCCATCTCCCGAATGCCTTCAGTCAACGCAAGTTGATTTTGCCTGAGTTGCTCAATCATTGTATCTTGTTTTGCATCTGTCTTCTTTTGTTGCTCAAGCAAGGGTTCTCTGAGAGTCTTGAAATAATCACTCATGACAACATCCCGCCCTTTTTCTCGGTCTTTCATTTCATTTTTCACTTCTGTGACGGCTTTCGCGATTTGATACCCTTCAAATTCTCTACCGACAAACTTTCGTATGTTGTTAAGATCCATTTTAAGTGACAAAATAACATTTATCTCCAAAGATAAATGTTATTTTGTCACTTAAAATGAAGATTCCAAATTATGATCGAAACGCGAGCGGAGCGAAGCCAGACCGAAAATATTGTGATTTCCTTGATGAAGATTTCCGAATGCTCATTGCGGGTCAAACCCGTTGCGGAAAAACAAACACTTTGATGCACATGTTGCGAAAACCTCTCGTCTTCTATGATAAAATTTATTTCTACTCTCCCAATCAACATCAAGACAAAATCGTTGATCTACAAAAGTTGATGGAAGGTGTCAGCCAAAAAGTCGGATATCCAGTTCTCGAAATTCTGGGGCCAGATGACATCATGAATACCTCAGATTATCCAAGCAACAATCGGAAAGTCGTCGTGTTTGATGACCTCATGAACTCATCCGATCGAATTCAAAAACAAATCGCAAATCATTGGACAGATGGAAGGCATCACGGAATCAGTCCAATTTATCTTTCCCAGTCCTATTATGATGTTCCACAAAAGATTCGTTTGAATTGTTCACACATGCTGCTTTATCCACCAGCAACAAAAACTCACCTCGATCTCATTGCAAAAGAGAATTTGATTGACCCCCATCTTTTCAACAAACTTGGACCCTTCGAATTCCTTTTCCTTGACAAAGAAAAGAAAAGTGTTGCCAAAAATTTTGATGAAACCTTTTAAAATGGGCATATTCAACAATGTAGGACGATACACCGGTGTTGACATGAGGGAATACATGAAAAATTTCAACAAACAAGTTCAACAAGGTGGTTTGAAATTAGACACCAACAATAATTATGATATCCAACAAAAACGACTGGTTAATGTTGCCGAAGGAGTTGACAATGATGACGCAATCACAAAGCACCAAGTTGACACGCTTGCAACGCAATTGCGAGCAGATTCTCTCCAGGTGGATGGGTCTTCCCATATGACTGGGGATCTTGATCTCAGGGGGCAAAAACTCATCAACCCCGGGGAAATAGAAATGAATCGCAAATTGATCGTCAATCTGGACACGGATGAAAACCAGGATTTGTCAGCGGTGAATATGGTCACTCTGAAAAAATTCCACCCTGATGTATCAACTCATGAAGTCACGAAGGACCTGGATTTGAAAGGGCTTTTCAACGTGAAAAACTCAAAACAACAAACATGGCATGATTTGGGAGCGCATTATAACAACCTGGTTTCTTATAATGACGTCAAGAATATCTTTCTCAGCCGCAAAGAGACGTTTCCAATGGAGACGGCTTTGGATATGGGAAATCACACCATTTTTAACGTGAAAGATCCCGAAGTTGCCGATCAGGGCGCAAATATGCGATATGTGGATGCCCAATCCGCGAAAAAGCTTTCGTTGGAAGGTGGGACAATGACCGGAAACTTGGATATGAATTCGCAACAAATAAACAATATCGCAGCGCCAACTCTGAAGCATCAACCCACGTCAAAATCTTATGTGGATAATGCGATAGGAGGTGTGGTAGTCCACACGATAGAATTAGAAGAGAAGCTTAAAAAATACGTAAATGAATCGCATATCACGTCAACCTCCCATCCGAAAGACGCATTCCGCTATCTGATGGAAAATGTGGATGAATCCAGCTCTGAACATCATATGACAGTGACTGGGATAAGTGATTTTCCAGATTCACCGCATCATTTCAACAAGAAGGCTTATGACTTGGAAATCACAAAAGATCTTTTAAATGAATACTCTGGGAGACTTGGATTCAATATGTTCAAACTCCCAGAGGGAGAATACACCGTGTGCGTGGAATTCTTCCCCGCGTCAATGGATGGCGTGAGCGTCAACGTTGTGAGCGCCAGTCTGAATGTCAATCAGCAATCAACTAAGAAGTTTTCGGGGTATTCCAGATCCATCATCCACATGCACAAATGGAGGATTTCCCCACCTGAATTTATTTTCCTGGATTTGAAATGGCGAGGCACTGCCGAGTCAGCTGAAAAAGGAAATGCAAATCTGATCATATATGGCATTGCTGGTTCCCAACCTGATGTTGAAAGCAGCGTCTTCGATTTCCCTTTTGTTTTCGAAGCAGGGAAGATGGTTATGGAGACTGACTTGGATTTGAATGGCCACAAATTGCTCAATTCAAATTTGAAGAATAATTTCATGCTGATTGGAAGATTTAGAAAATCATCTGGAGACGCCATAAATATACTTTTTGATAATTTTTTCAATGATATAGTCATCCCCATTCGATGCAAATTAATTAAAGCGTTTTCTCAAATTTTATCGAAAACATCTTCTTTTCCACAACTGACTTTATATCTCCCAGATAAAGAATCACAAAGTGGAACGAGGGTTAGCAGAGATAATAGAATTCAATTATTTTCTTTTTCAAATGTTGTTTATAAGGAAGGAGAATTATTTTCAGCAAGAATACATGATCGATCATTAAATATTGGCCAGGCCCAAATCACATTTCTTTTTGAAATTATCTAGAAAATGAGAGCGAGAGAAGCGACCGAAGGGAGCCACGGAGTGGTGAGCCGAGCTGAGCGACTGGAGGGAGCGAAGGTGAAACCCACGCGAAAACAAAGCATCTTCAATTTCAATCACATCAACCCCACAATTCAGGAAGAAGAACTGGAAGAGATCAAAAAACTCTTCCGATTTTATCACAAAAGATTCTGGTGTTTGAAACGAGCGCATGGTCGATTCAAGAAAATGAATCTGCTCATGAATTTAACCTCTTCCGGTCTGGTTGCAATCGGGACGATTGCTGGAGCCGCGACTTTGAATCCAATCGTGTTGGGAGTGATTTCAGGAGCAGGATTAGTTTTGAAAACCGCGAATGAAATGAAGAATCTGAAAAGCAAAATTAAGATGGCGAAATTCGCTTTCACCACCTATGAAAAAACATTGAGTGATTTGCGCTTCGCTTTGCGGGGAGGAAAATTCAACAGGGATGAATTTTTGTTTTCAATGGAAGCGATTGATGGGATTGTGATTGATTTGGGGTTGAATTTGGAAAAGTTTGAAGCTGAATGGGAGAAAAAATTTGAGGGTTGAGTGAGCGAAGCGACCGAAGGGAGCCGTTGCAAGCCGGGAGTGATTCAACTCCAAATGGAGTGAAATCACACATTCCCAAGCGGACCAAAATCTGGTTCCATAATCATTTCAACAACTTCTGCTGCTGAGAAATCTTCTTCAAAATCATTTCCATCAAAATCAAAAATCTAAAAGTTCCCCAAGAAAATCTTCTGGGTGATGACCTGATTTTTCGAGTTCAAGTAAAATTTTTATTGCAAAATCGTCATTAAAATTGAGATTCATCAATTCTATAATATAATCACTGTCTTCCATCATTCTTTCGAAATCTTCTGCTTCCATTTTTAAATAAGAAAAAAAAAATATTTTTTTACTCCATATAAAATGGAGTTGAAGGAATTGAAAACGAACCAAATCACAACCGAAGAACCGCAAATGAAAAAAACAATACAACCATTTGTTGAAATCCCTCTCCGGTTCAAAGAAAGACCAATCACTCTCAAACTTGAGAAATGCGTCTTTAAAATTCATAAGAATGAAAACGGATTTTCATTGGGAATCAATCTAGATCAATCACCCCCTGAAATCAAAGAAAAGATGAAAGAGATAGAGGGGCAGATCAGAAAGCTTGCAATGGAGAATAAGTCAAAAGTTGTTAGACAAAATTGGAGATTCGGAAAATTTTCAGAAACAGATTTCAACCTGATTAAAACGGATCGAAGCGAGATGGAAAAAGTTTGGGGAAAGTTGTGGTTGACTCAAAAAGGAAACATCAGCGTTCCATTCTCGAAATTTGGTGAAGGAGAAGTTGGGCAAAGAAAATCCATTCGGTTTGACCCGCATGATCACATTGGAGAAAAACTAACAGGGTATGTGATCCTTCGAATTTCTCGCATCTTTTGCGGAAACTGTCAATCCATTTCATGTTCAATCAATTCAGTTTTTGTAACAAAATTCAATGGAAACGTTTCAGCGTTTGATAACTTTGAAGATACTGAGGAGGCAGACTGGTAAATGAAGTGAATGAAGACTTGTAAGTTTTTTTTCATTTCTTTGAAATGAAAAATTAAACGTTTTCAATCAGGTTAATTTTTTACCTTGATTTTTTTTCCCCTCTGATTTTCACTCAATTTTTCAATGAAGAAAACAAAATCAGGAGATTTCCATGTAAGATAATGAGAAATTTCCTCAGAATCAAGGAAATGAGTTTTCTTCTTGAGGATTTGATTGATAAAAACTTGGCTTGAAATTTTAAACTTTTCTAGTTCATCCAAATCAAAAATATCTTCTCCATCAACTTGGAAAAAAGGTTTATCTGTTATTTCATCCTGAATGAAAAAAACTTTTCCATCTTTCCTTTTAAATTTTTTGTTTGCTCTTTTGAGAACTCTCCAAATGTTGGCAATTGGAATTCCTGTTTGCTGGCTGGCTTCCTTAAATGTATAAAAAATATTTTTTTCTTTTCCTTCTTCCTGAATCGAAAACTTCATTTTATTTGGGGAAATATTTTTTTTTAATTTTATCAAATAAAATGAATCTGCGAGATTTGAAAAACTGGGCCCATGAAGAAGGAATTGTTGGATTCTCTCGAATGTCCAAAGCTAAATTGATGGAACTTTGGGAAGAATCGCAACCTGAAGAACCGAGAAAATACTATCCTCAAATGAATAAAGCAGCTCGTTTGAAAAATCGAAAAAAAGTAAACCCCCTGGATGTTAAAAATAAAAAAATTCCTGTTCCTATTTTAGTTCCGGAAAGAAGAGATTTTCCTTCCAGAAGAATTCCTTCAGTCATTGAACAAAATGTGGAAACCGTTTCTGATTGGTTGAATTGGCTGGAAAGTGCGGATGATGTTGATCTTCGGAGAAGATCGAATCCCGCGGTTGAAAGATTGAAGAAGCAGATTGAGAATTTGTGGGATCGTCAATTTGTTGTTAAAGAAAGAAGATCCGCTTTGAATGGATTTGCAAGACAATTGGAAATTCAAGGAGATGATTCCCCAACTCCTCAAGATTTTCTCCGGCGAGTGAGAGGTGATGTGGTTAAGTTAATTAAACAAAACCGACAAACAAAAATCAAATGCGTGTTGGTGTGTCGGCTGGTGAAGCCTGACTTGGATGATGAAACAATGATTGAAGAGACGCCATTTTTTCATTCACGCATGAAAAGAAATTTGGAGGGAACTGACGCTGATGAGTTGTTTGATGAAATGGGGATAGAAATGATTGAGAATCTGGAGAATTTTAATCGAAGAGGAAGTAATTGGGCGTTTGAAAGAGTTATCAGATTGGAAATTCATTTAGTTCAATGGAACCCATTGGGTGGATCTTCATACATTCCTCTTCCCGAAGAAGTAGCAAACAAGAACGCTGTGGTGAATATGAAAAACAAGGATGAACAGTGTTTTAAATGGTGTATAACAAGAGCAACGCATATGGTGGCACAGAATCCTGAAAGAATTACACTTTTGTTGAGAAAACAAGCTGAAGAATTTGATTGGAGTGGAATGACATTTCCAACGACTTTGGCAGATATTGAAAAATTTGAAAGGAGAAATTCCATTTCAGTGAATGTCTTTGGGTGGGATGGAAAGCTGTTCCCCCTGCGAGTGACGGATGAAGAAAAGGTCCAACATGTTGACTTGTTGCTGTTGAAAAAAGAGTTTAAAAGCCATTTCTGCATCGTGAAAAACTTTTCTCGCTTGGCTGGGTCGCAAGTGTCGAAAACGAATCGACAAAGATTCTTCTGCAAGAGATGCATCAATTCATTTCCCAGTGAAGAAAGCCTGAGAAAACACCAAAGCAAATGCGTGGAATTTGAAGCAGCGAAGATTGTGATGCCTGAAGGTGAATGTTCTTTCAGCAACTTCTCAAAGATGATTCATGTGCCAGTTGTGGGTTATGCTGATTTTGAATCAATTTTGAAACCTGTGGAGGATGAGGGAAGGAAGAAGACTCAGAAAATGCAAGAACATCTTCCCTGTGGATTTGCGTTTCATTTGGTTTCCCCGTTTTTGGAAATGGAGCCTGTGTTGAAACGAGCTGGAAATGAAAAGGAATCGTTAGAACTTCCTAAAGAATTCATCAGAAAACTCATTGAGGAAGTGAAAAAGGCACAGCTGGGATTAAAACAGAAGAAAATGATTCCACTCTCCCAAGAAGAATGGGGAATTTACAATCATGCCACATTTTGTTGGTTGTGCCGGGGTGAATTTGAAGGAAAGGGAGAAATGATGAAAGTGCGAGATCACTGTCATTTCACTGGGAAATTCAGAGGAGCAGCTCATCGCTATTGCAATCGAATGTTTCAGAGACCAAAATTCACCCCCGTGTTTTTCCACAACCTGGCAAACTATGACTCACATCTTTTCGTGAGGGCTTTGGGTACATTGGATGAAGTTTTGGATGTACAATGCATCCCCAACAATGAGGAGAAATATATTTCCTTCTCCCTGAAGTTTGAATTGAAACGGGAAAATACTTGGGATGGAAAAGAAATTGTTGTGAAGCATGAAATCCGTTTTTTGGACTCTTTCAAATTCATGGCATCTGCCCTGGGAAATTTGGTGGGGAATCTTCCCAAGGTAGATTTAACAGAAACTGCGAGATTTTTCCAGGGAGAAAAGTTTGACTTGATGACAAGGAAAGGAGTTTATCCCTATGAATTCATGGATTCATTTGAAAAGTTTGATGGGATCTTACCAGAGAAAGAAGCGTTTTTCTCCAGATTGAATGACGCAGGAATTGGAGATGACGATTTTGAGCACGCGAAGAATGTCTGGGAGAAATGGCAGATGAAAAACATGGGAGAGTTTCATGATCTCTATCTGAAAACGGATGTGTTGTTGTTGGCAGATGTTGTTGAAAATTTTCGAAAACTTTGTGAGGAAAACTATGAGTTGGATCCTGCTCATTTCTTTACAACCCCTGGGATGGCGTGGAATGCAATGTTGAAAATCACAGGGGTGAAATTGGAATTGTTGAATGACGTGGATATGCTGCTGATGGTTGAAAGAGGAATGAGAGGTGGAAATTCCAATGCATTCAAGAGATATGCAAAGGCAAATAACAAATTCATGGAAGATTTTGATGCAAGCCAACCCTCCAAATTCATTGTTTATCTCGATGCAAATAACCTTTATGGATTGGCAATGTCAAAGCCTCTTCCAGTTGGTGATTTCAGATGGATGAAGGAAGATGAACTTCGGAATTGGAAGGAATTTGTGGATGAAGAAGGCGTTGGATGCATTCTGGAAGTTGATTTGGAATACCCAGAGGAGCTGCATGATTCACACAATGATTTTCCCCTGGCTCCAGAAAGTTTAAAGCTGGGTGGAGTGTGGAAGTTGACTCAAAATCTGAGAGATAAGAAGAACATGGTCCTGCATGGAGAAAATCTGAAACTGTATCTTTCCCTGGGAATGAAACTGAAAAAGGTGAGAAGAGGGATTGCATTTCGGGAAGAAGCCTTCATGAAATCTTATATTGACAAAAACACCAAATTGAGAATGAACGCTAAGAATGCATTTGAAAAAGATTTCTTCAAGTTGATGAATAATTCAGTTTTCGGGAAGACAATGGAGAATGTGCGAAAAAGAGTTTGCATCGAACTGGTGAAAGATGCTGAAAGAGCAGAGAAACTGGTTAACAAGTCAAACTTTACTGATTTGCAAATTTTCGATGAATTTCTGATTGCGGTGAAGATGAGGAAAACTCAGATTGTGATGAATAAACCAGTTTATGTGGGAATGTCCATCCTGGATTTATCGAAAACCTTGATGTATGACTTTCACTATAATTATGCAAAGAAAAAGTGGAAAGATCTCCAAGTTCTTTACACAGACACAGATTCACTGGTTTATGAAATTGGAACAGAGGATTTCTTTGCTGACATTGTGGAAGATGTAAAAGAGCGTTTCGATACAAATGACTTTCCCAAAGATCACCCCGCTGTCTTGAACGGGTTGCCAATTGTGAAAGAAAACAAGAAAAAGATTGGGTTGATGAAAGATGAATGCGGTGGGAAAATGATGAAAGAGTTTGTGGCATTGAGACCAAAACTTTATGCTTTCCTGCTGGATGAAGGAAAGGAAGAAAAGAAAGCAAAAGGAGTGAAGAAATGCGTGATCAAAAAGCAGTTGCAGTTTGAAAACTTTGTGAAATGCTTGAAAGGAGAAGGAAATGAAATTCGAAAGCAAAATGTGATTCGAAGCAGACAACATCATCTTTTCACAGAAACAATGGAGAAGATTGCGTTGTCTTCCAATGACGACAAGTTGGTGGTGTTGGAGAATGGAATTAACACGTTCGCAAGGGGGCATTGGAGATTGGGTGAAAGAAAGGAAGTGGAAGTGGAAGTTGAAAAAGAAAAGATTGAATTGAAAATGGGAAGAACGGAAGAAGATATTAAAGCAGAGCGGCTGGAGAAGAAACGAAAACAAATTGTTCGCTTCCTGAAAAAGAAGGAGAAATGCAGAGAACGTGTTGAGTTGTTCATTCTGGAGCACAAATTTCATGTGAAAGAAGATGTTCTGCTGGGAATGGGAATGAAAATTTTGAAAGGATGGCCAAGATATGTGGTGCAGGAAGAGGAATAGATTTTCCGAAATTCATTTTCCGGGAAAGATTTTGAAAATTATTTTCCGGAGTGGATTTAAAATTATTTTCCCGGAGTGGATTTTCTGAAATAGATTTTTCACCCTAATAGTAGATAATAATCGCTGGTTCTGGTGGGATCCGAGGCCACCTTAATTTAAACGTATTCGAAATTGATGAAAAACATGTTCAACATGTAGCAATTGGTGAAACATGTTGCAATTGGTGAAATTGTGGGGAATTGAGGGGAACAATGGAGAAGTGAAACGTTGGAAATGTTTGTGGAGAATTGAGGGGATGTGAAACGTGGAGGATTGAGGGGATGTGAGAGACTGGAAGTTGTGTAGGAAATCATGGGAAAAAGTTAGAGGTGAAACGTGTGGACTTTTGGGGGATGATGTTACGTGAGAAATGAGGGGAAGGAAGTTGAGAATGTTGTGCTGGATTGAAGAGAAAAATCAATGATTTTTACGTTAAAATTAACGTGGCCGAGGATTGCACCAGAACCAGCGATTATTATCTACTGAGTTTGGCCGCCAAACAAAATTTTGAATGGTGAAAAGGAGCCAATGTTAACAATCTTCGTAAAGAAAGGCAAAACGTACGCGTTCTGCTGATCGAGGCAGCATCGCCAATTAGCTCAAAATAGTTTCATTACCGAGGCTGTGTCGTTTGCAAAATAGAGAAAGAATTTAGCACTTTTAGGCTGCAGAAGGTCTATAAACACATTTTTATAGATTTTTGAGAACTCTATTTATCTTGTATTAAATGTAAAGTTTAGAAACTGAGCCAGGGAGTTGACAGTTGACATGAAAAGTGGGCAGAACTTAGTCTTTACCACCCGCGTTCGCGTTTAAAAAATAACCAGTGTCTCGCGCGACTATCGCGCAATGCATGCGCAGAACGTATGCGCAATAACAATAGGTGGCACCGTCCTTAAGAAGATGACATAGCCCATTAAGTGCATGAAGGGGGAAAAGTTAAATATGTTATATATAATTATTATATGAGTTACGAGTTGTTGACTCAGTTTTATTTTATAAGATAAGCTATATATTTAAAAATACATTTTATATTTTGACTCTTATCTGTTTCATCAATTTTCTATGCAAACCCAATTTGCATTGGTAATTAATACCCTGGGGATTATGTTAATGAGACAATAAGGCCCGTCCACACGTATACGTTTACGTTCGTAAACGCATATTTTTTTATGCGTTTAGGCCTCCCGTCCACACGTAAACGACGAAAACGTTCACCCTAAACGTATATTTTCGAAAACGCTCTCCAAAGTGGATATTTTCGAAAACGCCGTTTACCCGTTTACGTGTGGACAGCGTAAACGGATATTTTCGTAAACGCTGATGTCACAGCTGTTTATGGCGCATGCTCAAGTTATCTAGCGCATGTTTAATGCAGATTTTTAGCGCGTTTACGTATCGTTTTAGCGTTTACGTGTGGACAGGTGAAAACGAATCGTAAACGATGGCTGGCTTCGTGTAGACGGGAGCGTTTTAGATTAAAAAATATGCGTTTACGAACGTAAACGTATACGTGTGGACGGGGTCTAAAAGAAGTTACATGTGCCCCACCCCATCACTCTACTCGAGGCCGCAAAAGTGAATAGTTTGGCGTTTCTGTTATCAACCCCGACTTACTCGATGGCCAACGTGGAACAAGTTCCTCGCGTTGTGGTAGGTGAAGCAATAGCAGCGCTAATAAGCTCTCCAGCCGACGCGGCAGTTCACAGCGGGTGAAGTTTGACCGGCTGTACAGGCGAATGAGATACGGTATCGTATGAGTTGTCTGTTTATCAGGTTTGGAACGTACACGTGTTTTGCTCTTCGCGTCCCTGGTTTGTTGTTTAATTCTTGCACTGATAATTGCCTGTGAGGTCTGCGGCGTCGCGAAGTTTTTGCTCCGTTAATGCTTGGGAATCTTCTCTGTGTGATAAAATTTTTGTATTGATGTATACCTGTGAGGTTCGCCGGCGTGGCAAATTTGCCTGTGTGGCTTGCCTGTGTGGCGGCATTGAAGTAATATTGCCTGTGTGGCTTGCCTGTGCGGCGAATTTGTACTGATAATTGCCTGTGAGGTCTGCCTGCGTGGCGAACGTTTTGCTCTGTTATTGCCTGGGAGGCTTCTCTGCGTTATTAAATCTTTTGTATTGATGTATGCCTGTGAGGCTCGTCGGCGTAGCGAATTTGTTTTGGATAACTTATGCCTGTGAGGCTTGCCTGTGTGGCGGGATTGAATTGATATTGCCTGTGTGGCTCGCCTGCGTGGTGAATTTGTACTGATAATTGCCTGCGTGGCGAATTTTTGGGTCTGTTATCGCATGGGAGACTTTTCTGCGTGATTTCTTCCATTGTTGTGTGCCCGTGAGGCTCGCCGGCTTGGCAAATTTATTTGGAGCAACCAAAGTTGTGAGGCGAGATAAGAACACTGAATGAAACAGGATGGCTGGTTGAATAATGTACTCTTCAGAATGCTTTATTTAATAACCATCCCTGGCATAATTGTTGTCGTAACCTCGTAGACTTTATTTTATTTTCCCCGCCGTTTTTCTTCGGCTATATTGTTAATAGCTCCTGTTCAGGGTGAGTGACTCCTGTTGGTATACTGTATGTCTCGGTAGCCACCAGACGTTCTGATTTCAGACGTGTTGAGGTCGCTCCTTCCTGGTCAGGAACCCCGATGCCACTAGACGTGTTTGCTTTTCATACATCTTATCGATCGGTTGGACAATAGGGGACGTCCCTTTTTAAGCCTTTCTTTTATTTAGATGGTGGGTCGTAAGAGCAAGACCATGATATCCGGTGAAGGGTTTCCGAAACAAGCAAGTTACTAGGTAGAGTTTCGGAATTAGGTTAAGGGAATCAAGCCGAGATTCTGTATGACCTAGGTTGATATAAACGGGGTTCCTGACCAGGAGGGAGCGACAAAGGTAGTTAACTTTTTGAAGTGCCATGCTCTCGTCGGGCGCGCCTCCTGAGTTAGAGGCATTACAATTGAGCTTGGATATTGCTAGCTAAATCAACGGTTGTCAGGTGTTATTTGAGTTACAGTGTTATCATTTTAGTCTTCTCATAGGTTTGTTACTAGTTACATTAGGTTATATTACATATTAAGGATAAGAAAGAGTAGGGGTGAGGATTGGGAAGAGTAAGGATTGGGAAGAGTAAGGATTGGGAAGAGTAAGGATTGGGAAAAGTAAGGTCATGTTTGTGTTATGAACTTCCTGTGATGTCGAAAAGATGAGAATGGAAGTGAGCTTGGGGAAGGCCAGAGCCATTCTCCATATCTTATTACCATGTCATTAATAACAATACCCAGGGTATAATATTACACTATGCAAACCCAATTTGCATTGGTAATTAATACCCTGGGGATTATGTTAACGAGACAATAAAAGAAGTTACATGTGCCCCACCCCATCACTCTACTCGAGGCCGAAAAAGTTAATAGTTTGGCAACCCACCCTCCCACCCGATCGAGTAAGTCGGGCTTTATCCTCTCAGCTCCCATCTTCGCCTGGTCTTGGGCTTGTCCCAGGCCAGAGCGATTCTCCATATCTTATTACCATGTCATTAATAACAATACCCAGGGTATAATATTACACTGTTACAACCACCTATGCAACAATAGGTGACAATAGCTATGAAAAAAACCTATTCCGTTTACCTTTGAAGCTTAAATCCTTTAAACTACCGAAGTAGTCAGATATTCGTGTTGGATCAATATGCAATTAGCTGGCGTGCGTGACAGTAAAGGGAGGGCGGAGCGTGGGGGGGGGGGGGACGGGGGTTGCTGATCAGAGGCGAGGGGAAGCAGTCGGCAGGAGAAGCGACAGCAGCAAAAGGAAAAAGTAAATCGTGTAACAACGGTTTTACCAGCAACGCTTGCGGAAGAGTATGTCGATCAAGGATTGGTTTTCACAGTCACTCTAGAAGCTGCTCTATTAATCAGTGTCAGATCCTTACCTTGGTGCAAATCCATTGTCTCTCGAGACATGACGGCCATTAGGAGCCGATTACCCTGCATATTTTGCAGTAAATAACGTTTAAAAAATATTAGGGTTAATTGGCCAGTTTGAAATTGCGGTTTTGTTAAATACCGTCTAAACTTCGTTACAATATCCAGCCCAATGTGTTAGATGCGACAAATTGGCCGCGGTTTCAAGTCCACGCAAAGTAGTTACTTTTGCACGTATCACGTTTCGTCCAAATAAAAATAAACTAGGCTTTGAAGAACTTTGCTGCATTTTTGTCGTCATATCAAGCTCAGTACCATGTCTAACCCTAAATGACATCCAAAAGCCAGAATTACTTAAAATTTAATTCATGGTCACAAAGAATTGAAATATTTTCCTGTTTATTACATCCTTTTTGAAATCACTGGTCATCCTTGCAATTTGATTGGCTCGCAGCAGTGAGATTTGTAATGGTAATCATACAGTTTCGAGTTAAATTTGTGATTAATTTGCCCAGTGAGTTTTTTTTTTTTTTTGCTCAAATAAGCGGCTCGTACAATTTGAGCTTTTTGAAAAACTCACGAGTGCAAATTAATCACAAATTGAACGAGAAAACCGTATGATTACTTATTAATAATCATACATGAAAAAATTTACATACGGAAAGCGAGTTTCTCGCTCTTCCACAGCATGTTTTCTTCATCTTCCGATACTTTTCGAGCTTTGTTTGGGCGCTTGCCGCGGCCAGCCAGGTGAAGCTGTTTTGTTTTTCCCTCTAACACCTGTTTGAACGAGCTGAATTCTCTGTCCCGTACAATAGAAAGGCTATAGCCTTTGTCCTTTAGGTGTGTATCAAGCGCTGTTATCATAATTTTCAGGCTTTCTGGCTCATAATCTTCGCCGTGTTTGGTTATTACTTCGACGTAAAATCGCTCGAGCAAATTGTTTAGCCCAGCTGGCTGATAATTTTCGATTATGTCCGCAATTTCCTTCTCCAGGCACCACTTTTTCCACGCATTCAACCAAAAATGTGTACCTTTTACAGTATTTTCGTTTTTGGAACTGTGTTTTGGCTGTTCTTTCGTCGTAGGCGTCGCGAAAGAAAACCTGCTCAAAATGCCGTCCATTGTTTTTGCTCGCAACTTTTGATCAAGTTTTGCGCCATTCCGAGGACGCATTTGATCGGCTTTCTGTCAGTTCCTTTGTTCATTAGCCAATCAGAATGCTTTGTGCTTTTACAAATTTGCATTTATTTCTTTTTATCAGCACTAAATTTCCTTTTTTTTTTTACACTGTGTTTCCTGAAAACTGCATTCCTCTTAGCCAATGAGAATCGAGAAATTTTTTCATGTATTGCACGACACGAAGTTCAATTACCACTTTATTACATCCATTTTGAAATCACACAATTTAATCGCCCAGATACAGGATTTTAGTCAGTACCAATACTGATGCGACTTATAAATGCGATATCGCACTATTTTTTGCTCCAAATCGCATTTTTTTCCCAGCAGTATTTTTTTTTGCTCTAAATCGCATCTTTTTCTCAGCAGTGCGATTTATTCCCAAATCACACTATTGTTTGCTCTAAATCGTAGCGACGGCTACGACGAAAGAACAGCCAAAACACAGTTCCAAAAACGAAAATACTGTAAAAGGTACACATTTTTGGTTGAATGCGTGGAAAAAGTGGTGCCTGGAAAAGAAAATTGCGGACAGAATCGAAAATTGTCCGCAAGCTGAGCTAAACAATTTGCTCGATCGATTTTACGCCGTAGTAAAAACCAAACACGGCGAAGATTATGAGCCAGAAAGCCTGAAAATTATGATAACAGCGCTTGATAGACACCTTAAGGACAAAGGCTATAGCCTTTCTATTGTACGGGACAGAGAATTCAGCTCGTTCAAACAGGTGTTAGAGGGAAAAACGAAACAGCTTCGCCTGGCTAGCTTGCCACGGCAAGCGCCAAAACAAAGCTCGACAAATATCGGAAGATGAAGAAACATGCTGTGGAAGAGCGAGAAACTCGCTTTCTGTATGTAAATTTTTTCATGTATGATTATTAATAAGTAATCATACGGTTTTCTCGTTCAATTTGTGATTAATTTGCACTCGTAAGTTTTTCAAAAAGCTCAAATCACTTGTGCAAATTAATCACAAATTGAAGTCGAAACCGTATGATTACCATGACAAATTGCACTCCACTCAGTTCAATTACCGTTATTAATCGTAGTGAATTATAAACATGTTTAATTTAAATATAATGCACCAGTCAATTAAAATCCCGGCCCCCCGACTCCCGGGACATAGCGGGGGAATAACGGGACATGGCCGTGAAATTACGCTTTTGTAACGCTGCAATTCTCCGGGAGGACGGGGACAGTAACGATTTGTCAAATTGGCGAGGATGTTTCGCGGGGCTTGTAACGCCAGCTCTGACAGAGCGGGACTGGGCCTCAGCCGAAAATGTTCACAATTCAACATGGCAGAGACAACAGAGAAGGTAAGCTGAATCCGTTTTAAATATCTCTCACGAGTGAGAGATATATATGTTATTTACCGGCCGGGAGGTCCGTATAGGAAAAAACTGTGCCAGAGGTCTCGAGTACGGCCCGAGGCCGCAGGCCGAGGGCCGTACTCGAGACCGAGGGCACAGTTTTTTTCCTATACGGATCGACCAAGGCCGGTAAATAACTTATTTATTTTTTTCTACTTCAATTCTGCGATTTGCCGAGTAAATCTTGATATACTTGTGCAGCTTTTCAAGAAATATCTTTACGCGCCGCGTAAAGCAAAACTAACACAACGCGTGCAAAAAGTAACTCGGTATTCAGAAACAAAAAAATTACTTTACAAAGTGAACTAATTTCTATCAGTTTATTTCTCTCGGTAGAATAAACGACTGTTGTGTTTGTCTGCGATGAGGATAGAGAAATGTTCTAGCCTACAGCGAAGCCGTGGAAAGCTGAAGATTAACTTTAAAAACTTTTCAAATTTTTCTACAAATGGAAAGTCGAGCGTAATTCATTCATAGCAGTGCGAAAGCTTAAACTGAGCCATTCTTATTTAAAAATCATATCTTCTTGAATGAAAAATTACAGAATTTAGATAAAAGAAGGCAAAAACTGTGGAATATAAGCATACTAACCGAGCAATGTAGTGAAAGTACGAATTATCTCGTAGAATCCGATCGCGAAAATGCATATAAATTAACTGAAAACAAGCCAGTACAAAACTAGAATGACAAATTTAAGCAACACTCAGTAATGAAATTTCACAGAATCTCGATTAGAAAAAAAACAAAACCGGAAAAATAAGAACATTTAAATCAAATGCAGTGAAAACCTTTGTAAACAAGCGCTAGATTGTCTAATCACTGATTTTTTAAGCCACAAACTGGTCCAAACTGCGTCGCTTTGTAAAAAACAACAACAAACGCCGAACAAACTATAAAATCAACAAATCATAAAATCCAAACTTGTACTCGCCTTTTCGAGGAATAACATTGGCCTTTAATTTTACGGCTGATTTCTCTAACCACTTAGTTTAATCTCTTTCTTCATTGCGTCTTTTTGATACCTCGTTGAAGCGTTAAGTGCTTTAGCGTGTTTTCGCATCTTTGTCAGCCGATGTCAGCCATGCATGGTGAAACTTTGCGGGTTTTCTTCATTGTTTTCTTCATTTGTGTCGTTAAATATTTTATCTAGCTAATAAAATTCGCTTTCGCTTTGGTAGCTTTCGTCTGGGTCCATATTTGACGAGAAAATTCAATAATACCAGGGCTAACAAGCTTAAAACAACGGAGTCACAAATTATTGTGATTATGCAACTACGCAACCCAGGCGGAATCGTTGAGTGAGCGGGCAAGATCGTAAATTTCCGCCCGCTCCCGGAACCAATCATATTGCAGGATTCGCAGAATTCCGCCCGCTCGCGCTCTGAGAAAAAAATAAATTATCAATACGAGAAGATAACATTTGTATCCACAAGCGGACATGTACTATTCTGTTTATTATATAGATATCGATGAAATATCAAGAGAGAAGGAATTCACTTTAACCCACTGACAACCGAGCTATTTTTTAGCAATTCTCAAAAACAGTATTGTGCGAACTTCTAAGCAGTCCATGAATAGAGTGCAAAAAAGCTGACAAAAACAAATTTTTCTCGTTCTAGAATAACTAGTGTGACTAATTTCCGAATAAAATACACCAGTTGCGTATCGAGAATTGCCCGAGAAACTGATTTGGAAATCAAAATCATTAGTATTGACTGAGGTGTACATATTCGTAACACTGTCAATGGCTCCGTCAGAAAAGAGTTAAACACGCAAACAAATGCCATTGTTGCAATTACTTGACGCCGCAATCGCTTCAGCAAAATCTAAAGGGATCGTAACGATCGCTGCGATTCTTGCGATCCTTGCGATCTCTGAGACCTCAGGTTTCCATATGATCGCAGCGATCGCAAGGAAATGTCGTGCAGGCCTGGATCCGATAAACTGGCCTGGCGCGAATCTTTGGCGCGGACTTTTTAAACAAGTTTTTGAACTTATTTTGAGCCTCACTTGTGCTCATTTTTGAACCTTTTGGCAATTTTTATTTTTTGTAATCTTACTGAATTTGTTGTATATAAAGTTAAATTTCTGTACTTCTTTCATAAAATAGCGTTGTCTTCTTGTGTTGTGGACGCCATTTTGCCGAAAGTGCATTATGGGGTACAAGGCTTTGGTGTGCTATCTTTCTTGGATATTTTGGATCGCAAGGATCGCAAGAGCGGTTTCCATATACAGCAAAACCTGTATCAAACGGACCCCATATTAAGCGGACACCCTCTATTTAGCGGACACCAGCTGCTTGGGTCTCTAAATTTTCTTCCCATATTTACTGTAAAACGGACCTGTATTCAGCGGACCCCTCTATTAAGCGGACACCAGCTGCTTGGGTCTCTAAATTTTCTTCCCATATTTACTGTAAAACGGATCTGTTTTCAGCGGACCCCTCTATTAAGCGGACACCAGCTGCTTGGGTCCCTAAATTTTCTTCCCATATTTACTGTAAAAAAAAAACGGACCTGTATTCAGCCGACCCCTCTATTAAGGGGACACTAGCGTGAGTCCCGAGGGTGTCCGCTTAATACAGGTTTCACTGTACATATAAAAACCTCTCGATCGCAAAGATCGCAACGATCGCAAGGATCGCAAAGTTTTTGGTTTCCATATGATCGCCAGGGTCGCACAACACGTTTTTTCTGCGATCGCTGCGATCCTTGCGATTATATGGAAACCAGGCTTAAGCGATATCGGATCGAGCGATCATCGTAACGATCATATGGAAGCCACTTTCAGAGTTCTCGTAGTCATATAGCAGTGCAATATTATTTCACAATTTCAATACTTTAATAACGAAAATGTTCGAACTGATAATTTTAGGACGATAAATATTGGACTAAAAACTTTCGGACGTTTTTTTGGAAAATTTCGCACGTTTTTCCTTGAAATTTCGGACGTAACACTCTGTAATCATAAACCGTGTAAATGAATTTACCGTAGTGCCATTATTGACAGTTTAGCTTGAACAAATCGGAACAAGCTACTCAATTTTGGCAACCCAGTTATTCAGCAGTTGAAGAGAATACTTGTGAAATGTCTTCAAAGAAGTATTACCTATTGTAAATTTCTAAATATGTTATCGTAGCAAATGATGTCATCGTCGACCGTTTTGGGTCTGCCTTCCGTGTCATAAAGTGCTTACAACTGCAGTAATTTGCACATTTTGCTAAATATACGTCATCAAAAATTTTCGGACGATTAAATGTTCGGACTGGGTTTTTGTTCGGACGGAAAATTTTCCGCCTTTTGGAAGGTTCTAAGATAGCGTCCCGCGGCAGCGAACAACTACAAGTGCTCCAAAGTTGGTTGAACAAGGTTGAAAAGATTTTAATGCCTCAATAATAGTTTTTATGTCAAGGAATAGTAGAAAAAGTTTGTAAAATCTAATGCTGCAAAATTTGTTTTCATTTTCCTCCCGGCTGCTTTTGCTGATTCCGCGCGCTGCAAATTCTACTAGCAATCGCAGCGATCTGAAAACCTTGCGGCAGCTATCGCGTTTTTCTGCGATGCGTAACGATTATTTACTATGAAACCAACTTAGCAAAATCTTCTAGTGACACACCGGGGCCATAGGGGTGGGTATTGTAACAGCCAAGTTTCCCCCGAGGGCGCATGAAAATAAATATGGGCGCAAGGAAGAACGGTTTGCGCGAGGGAGGCACGCGAGGAAAGAAGGAGGGCGCCACTTTCTTCCTCGCGTGTCTCCCTCTCGCGCCCCATATTGCGCCCATATTATTTTCATGCGCCTGCTACGCAGGCTAGCTTGCGCACTTTTTATAAAAATATTCAAATAAGTATTACGTTAATAACACGTAATACCGAGACTGATGTATTTTTTTTTTTTGCCAAACAACTATACTGCGACGTATAACGTCGTACTTGAAGCAATGTTGATTTTACTAAATAATGCGCTTGATCGCAGGTTAAATTTGAATTTGATTGAGAAGGCTAGGCCCACGTGGAATCGAATATTATTTAAAATACTTAGTGACCAAGCCTGCAATCGCTCTGTCAAAATATCAAAGGCTCCTATAAGACCCAGCCCGTGAAAAAGAAATGCTAACACGCAACGCAATATTTCGGTAAGCTTATGTTTTCACACTGACACGGTTCGAGATATATATATATATATAAATATATATACACTGGTTTTCAAAAACATTGCTACTTGACAAATATATATCTATATATATATATACCTTTTGTATTCCTATCAAAAACGTCACCTATTTGATGGGAATACAAAAGGTATATATATATAGATATATATTTCTCAAGTAGCAATGTTTTTGAAAACCAGTGTATATATATATATACAATGTGCCCTCCCGGTTGTTACCATAGTGGCTTTATGGCAACTCCTGAACTTGGGCACAGGATGTACGGTTACACATTGTTGGATTGCATTGTGGAGTCACGAGAGTGCTCAAACTGCGAGCAGTGAGCGAAGCAATATGCCAATAGTGAACACCTCTTACGAGGTTCTCCACCCAATCCAGAGAGTGCTCAAACTGTATGAACAGTGAGCGTAACATACAATTATGTATACAATGTGCCCTCCCGGTTGTTACCATAATGGCTTTATGCAACTCCTGAACTTGGGCACAGGATGTACGGTTACACATTGTTGGATTGCATTGTGGAGTCACGAGAGTGCTCAAACTGCGAGCAGTGAGCGAAGCAATATGCCAATAGTGAACACCTCTTACGAGGTTCTCCACCCAATCCAGAGAGTGCTCAAACTGTATGAACAGTGAGCGTAACATACAATTATGTATACAATGTGCCCTCCCGGTTGTTACCATAATGGCTTTATGGTAACATAATGGCTTTATGAGAGTGTTTTTTTTTTTTTTTTTTTTAAATTAACCGTAAGGAATTTTTGACGAACGCAAAAATAAAGGAAATCACTTTAATAATGTCCAGTTCGAGGAAAAAGAAAATAAGAGTCACGGGCGAACGCAAAAAAAAAAAATGGAAATCACTTTCATAATGTCCAGTTCGAGGAAAAAAAAAAAAAAAAAGAAGAATCGCGGCAGAGAATTCAACCCGGGCCTCCGAGTGCAAATCCGGTGCCTTAGTCAACGAGGCCACCGAGGAGCACATGGTTTTCTTAGGCTATATTTTGTTATTAATGGTAGATACGCATCAAAACTCGTGTCTCGATTTTATGTCGCATTAAAGACTCCAAATGCGAAACATCGACCTGTTTACAGCTGTTTCGAGAAAGGTTGTCGGAAAAAAGTGCAAAAGTGCACGCAACAATCCCGAAAACTTGAATAGTGTGGGATATGAGCAATGAATTTTAATAAGTCAAATTAAATATATGAATCCCGCGATGCCTCTTCCGTACAGGAACGATCTTAGATAATTAGTTTTTAGGATATAGCGTGGATGACTACCCACGAAACCTTTCTGGATTGTCGCGTGCACTTTTACGCTTTTTTCCGACAACCTTTCTCGAAACAGCTGCATATTCGTTTACAAGAAATTAGTTATTGTTATCGCTGGATTCACGCTGTTCTTGTTACGAAACGCATTCGTAACAAGCATTACGTCACTGAGGAAGGAGAGTGCTCATTTGCATATCTGTCTCCATTACTAATAACCCATTCATTACGCATGCGCGTATTTACGGGTAAAAAACAATCTGGTCCCCAGAGCCCGCACGTTTCAGGTCAGCGGAGACCGAACGTTCACGGACTCTGGGACAATCCATAACCTGAAGCACGATTTTGTGCTTCCGGTCCAATCTCGTTCCCAGAGTCCGCGTTCCTTTTGGTCAGCACCAAGGTTGCGGACCTCTGGGATAATCCATATCAAGTTCCGGTCAAATAACAGTTCTGATTGGCTACTACATTTTACCGGAAGTGCCATTGAAACAAGATGTTTACGAATATAAATAAAGCAAGTTGCTCGCGTCAAAAACATGAAAACGTCTTCGTAAAGTGTTGCAAATGATGGAAACAAGCCTTTATAACTTTAACACTGAAAGAGCTGCAAAGTCATGCCGTTGTTGCGGCATAAGAAGCTAGTTCTTTCTGCTTTCTCGTGGACGGTAAAAAATCATCTGAAGATCGACCAATGCATACCTCTGCACAATTTGTGTAAGAAAAAGTGCTGCATATCAAGAAGAAAATTATGGAACTGAAAGTGATGTGTCAGTCATCTCAAGAAACGTTCAACTTCTTCATGTAAAACTAAAAGAGGCTTTCAAGAAACAAATCCGAATCTCGCAAAGAAGAAGATGATGGTATATGTCGCAACCAAAAGGACGAGAAAGCTGCTTCATTTTCAAGTTCAGACGAATTGCACCGACTGCTGATTTGCTACATGTAAAATTCACCGCTTTCATAGCCTCTGCTTCGACGGCTGTGACTGCCACAAAGCAGCCAACAACAAGCCCGCCTCGGATGTTACCAAAATTTTTAGAGCAAGAAAAAGATGAGGGAGCTGACATGGTCGCTACCTTTAATTCCTATTGAGATTTTGCGCAAAACAAAAATGAGGAGATAGAAGCGAAGACAAGTATTTCCCTGGTTATCAAATCCACAACAAAGGACAGTGCAGATATTCCGTTCCGTGCATTTGATATAAAGTTTATGTTTTCTTTGCCTGAAGCAGATAATATTTTAAGTGATTTTCAAATCAGCTTTTGACACTTTAGGACTGTCCAGTTGTCTGTTTAATAGGATTTTTCTGATAGCGTTTCAAACAAGATGTGAAAGTCAGACAGTTGGTAGTTCGTAAATTACCGGAAAATTACATAACATGCGGACCGCCGTGGAAATAGTTTTGTTGTCAAATTAATTTCGACGCGAACGGCGATAATTCTTTCCTAAGTTGTCAAAAGTATCAAAATTATAACACTTCGTAAAAGAATGACTTTATTCTCATATATATTGTGCCACTATACACCTATATTTTTTTCTTCTCTTCTTACTCAGTAAATTTTTGCGGTAATAAAACAGAATGTATAGTGTTTATATCGTAGACAAGGCTTATTAAATCATGTGCTGGACACTTTAGAAACGCTTTTAAGAACTCTAGGCGTTGAGAAAAATCAAACAAAGAAGTTTATGAAAAAAAGCATACTGTACTGAGATAATTAAAGTATTTCTATCATACACCGAAACGGCCACGCGGTTGCAAAATAAACGAAGATGGCTGTCCGAAGTAGAGCTTTCTTAATATTTCAAAACCAAAACTTGAATCCCAACTCCTCTTTTACTGAATATCAAATAAATAAATAAATAAATAAGTAAATAAATAAATAAATAAATAAATAAATAAATAAATAATGTTATTTTACCAGGGTGACCTCATCGACATAAAAGTGCTGTTATCAATAAGGGCCCTGGAAATTTAAAACAAAAGACTGTGTACTATTTCCAAACACCGTGAAGTGGGTTGAAAACGAAGCGCAGCCGAGTTTTTTTCAACCCACTTCAAGGTGTTTGGAAATCTGATGAAATACTGTGTCGATTGTTTGATATTACTTCTCAAACAAAATGATTTTAGAAGGAGAAATTAAGGATGCAAAATAAGGAGTGTTTCAACTGATTTTCGTAATGAATTATTAATGAGTTTGAGAAAACTACCGGTAAATCAAAATACGAAACTATACTTGAAAGCGTTAAAAAGCTAAGCTGAATAAAACTGGGAAAAAGGAACTAAAAAACTGTCGACCTATAAAAATCCAAGACACGGTGTAAAAGTATAAGAGGTAAGTTATAAAAGGCAGAATGATAGAGTGATTTTCCTCAGACCGTGAAACTGACAGTTCTAGTAGTTTTTAAACTTAATTAGGTACAAAATAGGTACAAAACAAAACAATGGAAATAAGATCTACTAACCTGTGTTAGTGTACTACTTATTTCATGGTCTGAGGAAAACCACTCTAGTAATAATATTAGTAGTCTGGTATTCTTAGAACTAAGCCTATCAATGAGTAGGTAGATAAAGATAAAGTGAGAATAAAAGTGATTTCTGTTCGAGCGGAGATTCGCGTCCGGATCCTTCGTGACAGGCATAAATGTTTTAGTGAATGTTTAATAACTAATCTATGAGTACTCACAAATTTTCCTTCTTTGTTGTACAAATAAAGGCTTTTGCCCATTTAGCGTGGTGTTTGCGATATCGCTGTGATGAAATTCTTTTGTGCCGGCCGGCGATAACAAACTTCCGAAGTATTAAAAAACCACCTAATTAATTTCCACCACAAACGTTCAAAGTTGGCCTTCACAGTCCACATTACATGTACTTTAGTGTACAAACAGCATCAATTTCAGTCATAAAACGGCATTTACAGATAAACAAAGCTACCACAAGGTTCTCTCCCTGACCGCGCGTAATTCACCGTGATTGATTTCTATTCGCTAGCTCTTGACAGTTGGTTTTGAAATGGCTTTCTTGCTGGAAACGTCGTTTTTCTTTGGCATATGGGATTGCCAGACTCGTGAATTCCATGCCGATCTTCTATCGAGCGTTCAACTGCCCGGGGACACCACAGTGACGGAGGATTGTTTTGTCAGAAACGTAGGGAGAATTTGGTAAAAAAGACTTTCCGTAACCGGTTGGAAGAACACGCTGAAGAACACATATAGTATCCTTTCCTTCTAAAACAACAGATTTTAATGCTACATATTGTTCTTCCTTTAGTGTTAGCCCTGTTTTACCTAATTCGTTCAACGATTGCTCCTAATCGCGACAGCGAGAAAGATCGATATATGCCGATGCTGCCATTTCAGTAATTTCATCAAGACTGCTGTGCGGGGCGGTGCGGGGCTCACCATCGCGCGAGAATCGCGCGCTGCATCGCGAGAAAAAATGAAAGAGGCGCGAAAAAACGCCGGCGACAATGACTTTTCGCGCCCTTTATGTCACGAATACAACCTCTGCGCATGCCCAGCGCATGCACGCACGCGCACACGCGCATGCGTACACGCATGCGCACCATGACCGGAAGCACAAAATCGTGCTTCCGGTTATGGATTGTCCCAGAGTCCGTGAACGTTCGGTCTCCGCTGACCTGAAACGTGCGAGCTCTGGGGACGAGATTGCTTCCGGTCATGATGCGTATGCGCCTACGCATGCGCGTGTGCGCGTGCGTGCATGCACTGAGCATGCGCAGAGGCTGTATTCGTGACATAAAGGGCGCGAAAAGTCATCGTTGCCGGCGTTTTTTCGCGCCTCTTTCATTTTTTCTCGCGATGCAGCGCGCGATTCTCGCGCGATGGTGAGCACAGCAGTCCTGATGAAATGACTGAAATGGCAGCATCGGCATATAATGATCTTTTTCGCTGTCGCGATTAGGAACAATCGTTGAACAAATTAGGTAAAACAGGGCTAACACTAAAGGAAGAACAATATGTAGCATTAAAATCTGTTGTTTTTGAAGTCTTAGAAGGAAAGGACACCATATGTGTTCTTCCAACTGGTTACGGAATGTCTTTTTTACCAAATTCTCTCTACGTTTCTGACAGACCAATCCTCCGTCACTGTGGTGTCCCCGGGCCGTTGAACGCTCGATAGAAGATCGGTATGGAATTCACGAGTCTGGCAACCCCATATGCCAAAGAAAAACGACGTTTCCAGCAAGAAAGCCATTTCAAAACCAACTGTCAAGAGCTAGCGAATAGAAATCAGTCACGGTGAATCACGCGCGGTCAGGGAGAGAACCTTGTGGTAGCTTTGTTTATCTGTAAATTCCGTTTTATGACTGAAATTGATGCTGTTTGTACACTAAAGTACATGTAATGTGGACTGCGAAGGCCAACTTTGAACATTTGTGGAGGAAATTAGGCGGTTTTTTAATACTTCGGAAGTTTGTTATCGCCGGCCGGCACAAAAGAATTCCGCAAACACCACGCTAAATGGACAAAAACCTTTGTACAGCAAAGAAGGCAAGTTTGTGAGTACTCATAGATTAGTTATACATAAAACATTTATGCTTATGTTATCGCGGTCGATCACTTCAATTCAAATGACGAAGGATCCGGACGCGAATCTCCGCTCGAACAGTAATCATTTTTATTCTCACTTTATCTTTATCTACGCTACTCATTAATAAGCTTAAGACTTACTTAGTTCTAAGAATACCAGACTACTAATGACTGCTAATATTATTACTAGAGTGATTTTCCTCAGACGGTAAAATAGGTAGAACACTAACACAGGTTAGTAGATCTTATTTCCAATGTCTTCTTTTGTGTCTATTTCACTATTATAACTTATAATTAAGCTTAACTTAAGTTTAAGCTTAGTAAAAACTACTAGAAACTGTTTCACGGTCTGAGGAAAATCACTCTAGCATTTGTGCCTTTTGTACCTCTTATACTTTTACACCGTGTCTTGGATTTTTATAGGTCGACAGTTTTTTAGTTTCTTTTTCCCAGTTTTATTCAGCTTAGCTTTTTAACGCTTTCAAGTATAGTCTCGTATTTTGATTTACCGGCAGTTTTCTCAAACTCATTAATAAGCTTAAGCTTAATTCATTACGAAAATCAGTTGAAACACTCCTCATTTTTGCATCCTTAATTTCTCCTTCTAAAATCATTTTGTTTGAGAAGTAATATCAAACATTCGACACGGTAATAATATTTCATCTTGAAGTGGGTTAAAAAAAACTCGGCTGCGCCTCGTTTTTCAACCCACTTCGCGGTGTTTGGAAATAGTGCATCTAGTCTTTTGTTTTAAATTTCCAGGGCCCTTTTTGATAACAGCACTTTTATGTCGATGAGGTCACCCTGGTAAAATAACATTTATTTATTTATTTATTTATTTATTTATTTGATACTCAGTAAAAGAGGAGTTGCGATTCAAGTTTTGGTTTTGAAATATTAAGAAAGCTCTACTTCGGACAGCCATATTCGTTTATTTTGCAACCGCGTGGCCGTTTCGGTGTAAGCTTATGATAGAAATACTTTAATTATCTCAGTACAGTATGCTTTTTTTCATAAACTTCTTTGTTTGATTTTTCTCAACGCCTAGAGTTCTTAACGGCGAAAGTGTTCAGCACATTAGTGATTTAATAAACCTTGTCTACGATAACACTATACATTCTGTTTTATTACCGCAAAAATTTACTGAATAAGAAGAGAAGAAAAACATTATAGGTGTATAGTGGCACAATATATATGAGAATAAAGTCATTCTTTTACAAAGTGTTATAATTTTGATACTTTTGATACTTAGGAAAGAATTATCGCCGTTCGCGTCGAAATTAATTTGACAACAGAACTATTTCCTCGGCGGTCCGCATGTTATGTATATTCCGGTAATTTACGAACTGTCTGACTTTCACATCTTGTTTGAAACGCTATCAAAAAAATCCTATTAAACAGATAACTGGGCAGACCTAAAGTGTCAAAAGCTGATTTGAAAATCACTTAAAATATCATCTGCTTCAGGCAAAGAAAACATAAACTTTATATCAAATGCACGCAAGTACGGAATCTCTGCACTCCTTTGTTGTGGATTTGATAACCACGGAAATACTTGTCTTCACTTCTATCTCCTCATTTCCAGATTGAAAATTTGTTTTGCGCAAAATCTCAATACGAATTAAAGGTAGCGACCATGTCAGCTCCCTCATCTGTTTCTTGCTCTAAAAATTTTGGTAACATCCGAGGCGGGCTTGTTGTTGGCTGCTTTTTGACAGTCACAGCCGTCGAAGCAGAGGCTATGAAAGCGGTGAATTTTACATGTACCAAATCAGCAGTCGGTGCAATTCGTCTGAACTTGAAAATGAAGCAGCTTTCTCGTCCTTTTGGTGGTGACGTATACCATCGTCTTCTTCTTTGCGAGGGGCAAGATCGACCGATTCGGATTTGTTTCTTGAAAGCCTCTTTTAGTTTTACATGAAGAAGTTGAACGTTTCTTGAGATGACTGACACATCACTTTCAGTTCCATAATTTTCTTCTTGATATGCAGCACTTTTTGTACACTAATTATGCAGAGGTATGCATTGTTCGATCTTCAGATGATTTTTTTACCGTCCAGGAGAACGCGGAAATAACTAGCTTCTTATGCCGCAACAACGGCATGACTTTGCAACTCTTTCAGTGTTAAAGTTGTAAAGTCTTGTTTCCATCATTTGCAACACTTTGCGAAGACATTTTCATGTTTTTGACGCGAGCAACTCGCATTATTTATATTCTCAAACATCCTGTTTCAATGGCATTTCCGGTAAAATATAGTAGCCAATCACAACTGTTTTTAAACCGGAACTTGATATGGATTACCCCAGAGGTCCGTAACCTTGGTGCTGACCAAAAGGAACGCGGCCTCTGGGAACGAGATTGGGTAAAAAATGGCGGCTGCTTGAAGTCAAGAATCGAAAGAAAAGACAGAGTCGAGACGATGAAACTGTGAAAGTAAGTGACCGTTTTCCTTCTATGCGCAGACTGTTGTTTTTAACTCATGCAGGGATAGTACTTGGCTGGAGGCAAAACGTGCACTGCTCGGAGATTCACGTTGCTTCTCAGACGTGCATGACACAAAGGAAATACAAACAGTAGCAGGTGGTTGTTGGACGTTACAAATTTATAAAATCCCCCAATATCGACCCAATATGTATACAATTCAGGCTCATTTCTGACATTTTAGAACGAAGAGGCTGCACAAAGAGGAATTAAGACAAAACTGTGGCAATATTAGCACTGTATTAGTGTAGATTGCTTTCAAAACATAAACCGAAACACGTGGCACATCATTGATCCCAAAGCAAACAAAAGGACTGCCATGTCAATTTTTTAAAATTCCCCGAAATTTATACAATTCGGGCTTCTCTTCTGACATTTCAGACCAAAAAGGCTGTACACGAAACAGCCGAGAAACAAACTGTGGCAATACTGACTAAATAATGTAGATTGTTTCAAAACAAAATACTCGGCGACGATGCGATCATTCAAACGCCGAAATTTATACAATTCGGGCTTCTCTTCTGACTTTTCAGACCAAAAAGGCTGTACACGAAACAGCCGAGAAACAAACTGTGGCAATACTGACTAAATAATGTAGATTGTTTCAAAACAAAATACTCGGCGACGATGCGATCATTCAAACGCCATTCAGACAGGAGATTTGTTGAATGACTTATTCTTACAGATCCAAAGTATTATTAATATCTTTGTTAAGATGCAGCGTTGTTGATTTGATTCAGACTAATTTTCTCGGTCTGTGTACACTACGGGAACGACTCAAAAAATTCATTTCCTGACGAGTGAATTCCACACGAAAAACCGATATCGCCCGTTCAAGAAGAATCGCAAAGCGATGAGGACGATATCGGTTTTTCAAGTGAAATTAACGTGGAATTCACAAGTCTGCAATGAATTTTTCTTCAATCGCACGTGTCAAAGAAAAACAACGTTTTCATGCAGCAAGAAAGCCATTTATTTTTAAAGCCAACTGTGAAGAGCAAGCGAAAAGAAATCAAGAACGTTTGTGATGGAAATTAGGCTTTAATACTTCGGAAGTTTGTAATATCGCCAGCTGGCACACTGTTATAAATGTAGATAAGAATTTTTTCACAGCGACAAGTAAACACCACGCTAAATGGGGAAAAGCTTTTGGACAAAAAAGAAGGCAAATTTGTGAGTACGGATAGATTAGTTATTTTAAAAAAATTCAGTAAGAAAATTTATGCTTTTCTTATGCATTAAGTGCATGATTCTTAGTGTGCGTTGTTGATTTGATTCAGACTAATTTGTTCGGTCTGTGTACACTACGCGAACGACTCATATTGCGACACCAGAAAAATTGATTTCCTAACGAGTGAATCCCAAGTTAAATTTCACGCGAAAAACCGATATCGCCCGATCAAGAAGAATCGCAAAGCGATGAGGACGATATCGGTTTTTCAAGTCAAATTAACGTGGAATTCACAAGTCTGGCAATGAATTTTTTTTTAATCGCACGTGTCAAAGAAAAACAACGTGCAGCAAGAAAGCCATTTCAAAGCGAACTGTCAAGAGCAAGTGAATAGAAGTTAAGAACGTCAGTTGTGATGGAAATATCGCCGGCTGGGTTCTGTTCTCGTGTACTGGTAACAAAAAGAACGAAACAAAGACTAAACAATAGACTACACGGAAATAATAGATCACAAACAAAGAGAATACAATGTAAAATCCCTCGTGTACCGGTACACCAGGACAGAACCGCCGGCTGACACACTGTTATAAATGTAAATAAGAATTTCATCACAGCGACAAGTAAACACCACGTTGAATGGGGAAAAACTTTTGGACAAAAAAGAAGGCAAATTTGTGAGTACTGATAGATTAGTTATTTTAAAAAATTCAGTAACAAAATTTATGCTTATCTTATCGCGTTCGATCACTTCAATTCATGACGACGATCCGGACACGCATCGCCGCTCGTCGAGCATAATATTTTTATTCTCACTATTTCTTCACGGCTCATTTCTAAGAACACCAGACTACTTATTATTTCTTAATCATTATTGCCTTTTGTATACCTCTTATACTTTTTACGGGATTTCTTTGATACAATAATAAAGATATTTATTATATCTCTAAATTGGAGATAAAGGAAAACCTTTCAAGTCAAAAGATGGACGGCTTCATTTGATTGACGTACGTCACAAGAAAGCGAAGAGCAAATTTTATTGGCTTTCAAAAATAATAGGGCCATTTATACGAGACCAAATAAGTCGACTTACAGAAGACGCGAACCACTCGTATAAATGATACAAAAATGTGTTCGCATCTTATTTAGGTCGCGACTTATGCAAGCCTCACTCGTATAAATGGTCTAGTTCGCGTCTTCTGTAAGTCGCGACTTATGCAAGCCGCGACTTTTTTGGTCTCGTATAAATGGCCCTAATGTGATCGGTTCTCGATTCGGCGTGAACTTGCGTGGCTCTTCAATGAAAACTATATAAACGAATTAATTTAATCTTCCATGTGTTCGGTAGGACGACGGAAACCTGACATAAGGTAGTTTTCTTTGAAAAGGATTCTTAGTTACTGACGAAGGCAAGCGAGGAAAAGAAGAATGAAAACGCCACGATAAAATCGCCAAAACAAACGTGTTTGTCAAACGGGAAAATGTGGCAGCACTTCGGTCTACAGCGGCGAACGAAGAAACTCTGAGGCTTCTAAAAGGACACTGAAAATATCTCGTCATCAAATACTGTAAGTTGTTTTTGGCTTTTTGTGTGCTTTAGTGGCTTCATGCCGAACTTTGTGCATGGATGAGTCATTTGAATTTCAATCGCACCTGACACATTTTCAGCGTGAGCTGCAGCAAGAGCGTATTTGGACCTATTTACGAATACGCAAAAATTGTTTTCTTGGAACCACTGCAAGGACAAAACTTTCGCTGAGGAATCAAGGTACACTTTTAGCGTAATTCTGTAGCTTCAAGTTTGTTCTTATTAGAGCCACTGCCACAAACGATAACTCTGAACTTAAGTTTATAACCAGACAAGAACTTGATCAAACTAAACTTAATTTAAGAGAGTGTCCACCATAGGACCAGGCAGGAGGTGATAATACTCAAATCGCCGATTTCGCTCAAACTCAGCACAAAGGTAAAGGGTTATGACTAGATACATGTACCAAAATACAAGGCCAAAATTTTTTATTCTCTCTGAGTTGTAGGGTCCCCCCGAAAAATGGCCATTTGGTACAAATTTATGCATCTCAATTAGCTAAATTTAGTCAAGTGGTAAGACAACAAAAATGGCAGCCTGGGAATAAAAACTTCTAAATAGTGTTCTATATTGATCAGTCTTGTAGCAAAATGTGTTATTGGAATCGGTTGCTTTGATTTGTTGCTTTCCCAATACCGTAAGTGAAGGGCATGTTTCGTCATTTTCAAGAGACGCCAAAATTAGGTCATTTTAGATCTTAATATCTCCAATGGGCAAAAAGCTAGTTTTAATACTAGAAGTAAGAAGTATCTTCATGCTTACGAAAAATATAATAAAATTTTTGGGCAACTAAATAGGTTTTTAGTATGAAGGAATTTTTGCACCTCACTCAACGATTTATACGTTTTTCTGGCGATTTCATAAAAATTCGGTAATTAAAAAAAGTGGTTTAATTTTAATGAAATTGCAAGAAAAAGACAGCAAATATTCAGCTAAGTATCACTCTGCTTATAACAATCCTAGAATTAGCGGGAAAAGCTTTTTGAAGCACATTTCATGAAGTTTGTAAATAAGGGTTTCATCTGTCTTACTTCATTTTCAATGCGAAAAAATAATGGGACACTTCTCTCTACAATAACTCTGAATTTTACTTTCAGGCACAATAAGGGACACAAAAAAAGCAAAGGCTGATACATACATGTCGTGTAAGTGCTTTGGACTCATTGTTAGGGTCCATTGCGATCCGGCCAAATCCAGTAAAGGTATTTTAAAAAGTTCGATCTCTTAATTCAGGTTTTCGTGGATATTTATCGTGCAGTTCATCGCTGTTGACTTTGCTATGAGAATATTCATTGATACCTTGTTGAAATAGCTCCAATTTATGCCCGTAAGAGTGAGACAAATAAGTTATAAAACCACAGCAAAACCATAAACGCCATCGAAAAGTGTCAACATAATGTTTGGGAAACATTCTTCGCCATTTTGAAGTTAAATTTTTGAGCCTGCGTTGTGGTCAGTATGGACGACAGACTACCGAATTACCGGATCGACGGACCACGGACTACGCATCATATAACGGATATTCAGTTTGGTATAAAACGCATGCAGCATATAAGATTTGGCTGGTTAATTTTTACAGTCGATTTTCAAACATTAATTTTTTCGAACTTTAGAAATAAAGATTTGTGACCGGTAAAATTCAATACCTTGATGACAATTATCTTTTGTTTGTCTTTTGCTACCAAAAGTAGCAAAATGTTTAATGTTTCATATTTTACAACTCTAGCAGAAACTATTTGCAATTTCCGTATTTTTCCGATAAATTTGAATTTTTAGTAGCGCCATAACCCAAAATATTCACCTTATCTTGTACAGCACATCACAGGCTATCTATTATAGATAAAATATTTCCGAAATACTGTAAAAGAGTTGAAACTCCCCCCCCCCCCCCCCCCCCCCCCGCTCGGTAGGGGTATAAGTTTGCGTGTACGTCAGCGGGTAATTTTTACAAACGTTTTGAAATTCATGGCATAAAACTTTTCATTTCTTTTTTTCTGGTTGTACTTGGATGAGTTCCGAGTATAGAGTAATAAGAAGAAAATTTTCGACGAATCATTCAAAAGGCAATCAACCTGACAAGTTATCTGTTTCCATGTCTGAAGGTTTGATTTGAACCCATCATGTCTTATGTGCAGTAAATAATATACAGGTAAGAATAAGATCCAAAAAGGTTTTGATTTAATTTTAAATATAACTAACTGGATGCTTTTAAACATTATGTAGTAACTTAGTTGTAGTATAACTGTCCTACCGATCCCTTACCTGGCCTTAACTGAGAAGTGCTGCCCGACAGGGTACGTTACTACAAATGGGGTTCTTGTCTTTGACGGGGTCTCGATTTCATCACTTTTTGTCTTAAAAGGGGTGTCTTTTCTTGACCTTATGCCACAATCAGGATAAGCATATATATTATTTTATAGAAACCTTATCACAAGCCGAATTTCAACCAGTATTTTGTTGGAGTTTCCCCTCCCCCGCCCCGGAAGAACTTTCTAGAGAGGTTTATCTCTTTCTCTCAGATATTTTTCACAAATACAGACATCCACTATTCTCGATTAGATAACAATCAGTAGCATATTATTTTCCCCAGTTTATAAAAACGCTTTTTTAAATCCGCTAGTTTGTAGTCTGTACTTCATAGTCCGTAACCCATAGTCCCTAATCCGTGGTCCATAGTCCTGGCTCTATTTTTTTTTTCGTTATTTTTTTTTTAATAATAATAATAAACTTTATTAACGTATCATTGATAATTACAATTTCTTACCGTTACTAATACTACAAACAATACCCTGATTTACTTATGATAGGATTACTTGCGATACATTACGTATGCATACAATTTTATTTTGATTAGTTAAATGGGACTTATTTAAAACAAAAGAAAAAACAAGGATAGTCCTGGCTCTATATTTTATATTGCGGAGCTTAGCCTTCAAAATAGCAGAGAATGTTTACTTCTGTCTCCAACCTTATGAGCTAGTCTAGGTCCACCAAGGGCTCATACTATGTTTCACCCTCAAACCGAAATAAGACAACAACAACAACAACAACAACAAGAAACACAAGACAAATGTCGAATTACTTTAGAGCTGTCAAGGAATCATTCGATTTCCCAGACTCTTTATTATTTAATTTTCTGGTCACAAATCTTAAGTTATGGACTGTTTTCTTCAGTTCTAAGTAATCAATGTTTGAAAATCGACTGTTAAAATTAACCAGTCCAAATCTTATATGCTGCATTCGTTTTACACCAAATTTTCCGTTATATTTTGCGTAGTCCGTGGTCCGCATGAGTTGTCCGTCGATCCGGTAATTCGGTAGTCCATTGTCCAGACTGACCACAACATAGGCTGCTCAAAAATTTAACTTCAAAATGGCGAACATTATGTTGTCGGTTTTCGATGGCGTTTATTGTTCTCCTGTGGTTTTTAAACTTATTTGTCTCGCTCTCATGGGCATAAAATGGAGCTATTACAACAAGATGTCTATGAATATTATTGTGCCTGAAAGTAAAATTTAGAGTTATTGTAGAGAGGTGTCCCATTGTTTTTCTGCATTGAAAATGAAGCAAGACACATGAACACTTATCTACAAACTTCATGAAATGTGCTTCAAAAAGCTTTTCCCGATAATTCTAGGATTGTTATAAGCAGAATGATGCTTAGATGAACATTTGCTGTCTTTTTTCATTAAAATTAAACCATTTTTTTTAATTACCGAATTTTTATGAAATCGCCAGAAAAACGTACAAATCGTTCTGTAGGGTGCAAAAATTCCTTCATACTAAAAACCTATTTAGTTGCCCAAAAATTTTATTTTATTTTTCGTAAGCATAAAGATACGTCTTACTTCTAGTATTAAAACTACCTTGTTAGCTTGTTGCTCATTGGAGATGTTAAGATCTAAAATGACCTAATTTTGGCGTCTCGTGAAAATGACGAAACATGCCCTTCACTTACGGTATTGGGAAAGCAACAAATCAAAGCAACTGATTCCAATAACACATTTTGCTACAAGACTGATCAACATAGAATACGATTTAGTAGTTTTTATTGCCTGGTTGCTATTTTTGTTGTCTTACCACTCGACTAAATTTAGCTAATTAATATGCATAAATTTGTGCCAAATGGCCATTTTTCGGGGGGGGGGGGGGACCCTACAACTCAGAGAGAATAAAAAATTTTGGCCTTATATTTTGGTACATGTATCTACTCATGACCCTCAACCTTTGTGCCAAGTTTGAGAGAAATCGGT
This sequence comes from Cladopsammia gracilis, assembly GCA_022457155.1. Lineage (NCBI taxonomy): Eukaryota > Metazoa > Cnidaria > Anthozoa > Scleractinia > Dendrophylliidae > Cladopsammia > Cladopsammia gracilis. The sequence goes on along the minus strand of JAJGOT010000405.1, from coordinate 683,298 downwards.
GATTTGAGTATTATTGGTGGACACTCTCTTAAGCCTATATGATACAGTTTGCCGACGGAAGCCGTTTCAAGTTGTTTTGCAGCTTAATGTTTTCCATAGAGAAGTTTTCTTACGAAGAAAGGTACTCTTTTGTCAATGCTGAATTAAATTGTTAGAGTTAAACGAATTTGCCGATTTACTCGAGTTTTTATAACTTACAGCCTAAAAGCTAAATACCAAAACAATAAGCATGTAAGCTTACTCGAGAAAATTGTCAAGCGGCTTTTTGATTCGCAGCTAATCAATTTTTTGCTAAAGTTAAGGCTTATAGCGTAATTTCATCGGAGAGTTTTTGTAGCCTGACATATCAACCCATTTAGTTCCAAACGTTTCCTCTAGATAATTTTTAATGTAGAAAACAACTTTTGTAAGCGTATGCCAGGCCGATGCTGGGACTCGCAAATTTACCGGGCCGTACTAAAAAATACGGCCCGCAAAATTGACCAATCACAGCGCGCGTACTAACTTAGAGCTCACTTTGGACGCCGTAATGCAATTGGAGGCAATTGTTGTTTCCGGAATACAAACTCCACTGTGAATGGTCGCGTTACCGAAGTGGTCATTATATTTCAAAATTAAAGTGCTTTGTATAAAATACAAACCGCTGCTCTTTATGTCAACAGATGAAAATTTCGACGCCTTAGGATTTTTAGAGAAAACCGAATCCCAGTGATAGACTTTATTAAAATTCGACTGACCGTTATCGACCACAGCTGTCTTCGCCAATTTTTTCTTCCTGTTGACTGGCGAAATATGTCCGGCATCTTCATCATCGCCTACTTGAACACTCTCCTGGACATCATTGCTATCTTGAATGTCTGGCTTTGAATTCCTGAATAATAAGTTAATCATCAAAATAAAAGGTGTAGCAATAACATATTAAAATTATTCAAAGAGCTTCAACCCTTTCACGCCCAGAGACAATAATATCATGATCACTTGTGATCTACTTTTGGCGTTTTGGCATAACTGTTTTCCAGAAAACGGTTTTCTTTTTTCCTTATCTCCATGTACATCTTTACGAAAATGTTGTTAAAAGTTCAAACGACGCAAAACACGCTACAAATAATTAAGGTGCTGTTTCAAAAAGGACATTCCAAAGTCCAAGGATTGGTACACATAAATTGATTGGGTTCAGCTCAGCTCAAGCTGTTTGACATTCACAGCGTACTTTGACTCTGTTTCTTTAATCCTTTGTATCGTGCATGTTGGCTTGCACTATCTTGTAGTTTCATTTGCATATTTTAATTGAAGACCGACATAGGTGGATCAGACATAGGCTGCAGTCCAAAAACCTATAACATGGACAATCTATATTTTCAATAAATCATAAAAGAAAGACCAGCTCACGCTCTTGCAAGGCAAGCATATTCATTATTGCACAGCCGGAGGACAGCCCCTCATAACCAGTCCGAATTCTGTTAAATGATATCGAAATATTTTTTTATTGATGTGATGTTGGGTGATGTCTGCCAACAAATGCTTTCTTCATAACGCTGCTGAGAATGGATACATGTAGGTCTGACATTAATACTACACTGCTAGAGGCAGTCTTCCCTAGCGATGCAGGCCAAAACAGGGCAAAACAACCGTAGAACATACAGTAAAAACGTCTTTTAAGTTCAATCACTCTGTCACCGACTCTGACAAACAACGTTATCGAATCATTGAAAGCATCTGGGCTTGCGTTCACGCTGCTACATTGGTTTAGGGCACTTGGGATTAGAGCAGCTGGTTACAAAAGCCTCGGTTCCAACATGGTGCACATACACCTCTGGGATATCTTGTTTGCAGGTATGAAAGAAGCCAACTGTGAAAGAATGCTATTTGTTTGGGTTCTGTACGCTCTGTACGAAAAATAATCGAGTGATATAAATTTACCCTACGATTCTCGACTGCAAAGAATCCAAAGCTAGAAAGGGTGATCTTCCACTCAAGTACCTCGTGGCATCCACTTGAACCAAAACTTAGCGATCGATGCTTTAGCTTAACAGTTGTGTTAGTTCTAACTCATTCAAGAATTGGACCCAACGTGTAGCGGACACTAGAGAGAAACTGTTATCTTGGGATTTTCGACGTCTGGACAATAGCTCGCTGTCTTACAAGGTCCAAAATGCCTGCAAATCCAACGGTGTTGTTGTTTTGTTGGTTTAAGGTGCTGAAAACCTCAACGTAACACTATTCACACTTTCGTGGTCCAACACAGGCAGTCACGTTTTCCGAGACGTTTCCTTTAACAGTGAAAATTGGTGATATAAAATACGTACCACTTAAAGTTCCCATAAAATCTCCCTTGTCGCATGGTAATGTCGGATTTGGATTAAACATATTGCGATTTATGTAAGAGAGTTGGTTTCCATCAGTTGCACAGATCTGATCACTGACCTCTCACAAGGCACGTTGAAAGGTTTGATGAAGGCCTGGCCGTTGATCAGGGGCCAGAAATCGCACCATAGAAAATAAAGAGCCTGGTATATATTGATACCATTTCTTTGTCCACCTGCCGAGATCATGCAACAATCAAATACATTCACAGAAGTGATGCCATCCATGCTGGAATACTTTACATCTTTTCATATCGCACTAAGATCCATTCCATATGCCACACAGTCCCTGAATTATAATCATCCATTAATTTCCTTGGTCTATACCAGTGATATAAACTCACATCCAGTGGTAAATCCATTGATTAGTCTACACCAACTGTAGTTGAATTACAACTACAAGACACCAAATTGATTTTCCTGACCTTTAAAATGGTAACCAGTATCACCGAAGCATCAATTCAGTGACAACTTCACATTAAATCAGAGACCTTACATCAGTAAATTTATCTGAGCAACAATCAACAATCATGCAAAGTATAAACTACTTTAGACCTACAATTATACAGTTAAGGTTGTCAAAAGTAATTAAGTAATTACGTAATTAAGTTTCTAACTAGTACTGATAACAGCCGGGACTGATACACCTTCAAAATAATTGAGCTGAGAAACGTTTTCAGTTGATTTTAATCAGTCTCTGACAATCTGTGGTTCAGCCTCAGTGGTAGGTTCCTCCACTATCTCAAAAGTGCTGTCCTCAATTGTTTCTTCCTCTTGACTGGCGAAATATGTCCGAGGCGTAGAAAACATCTTATCGACCGAAGATTGTTTCTGTGTACCAGTTAAATGGATTTGCGTTGAAATTAAATGCAAAATGAAGACTGTCTTGTTTGTTATAAAAAAACCTTTCTTTAAAAGGTCGGGAAATGGAGAGTATTAAAAAAGTATTGAACAGGAGAGGAATAAAAATAATCGAGTGATATAAATTTAACTTACGATTCTCGCCTGCAAAGAATCCAGGGATAGAAAGGGTGATCTTCCACTCAAGTACCTCGTGGCATCCACTTGAACCAAAACTTAGTATCGATGCTTTAGCTTAACAGTTCTGTTAAGGTCTAACTCATTCAAGAATGGGACGCGACAAGTAGCGGACACTAGAGCGAAACCGTTATCTTGGCATTTTAGACGTCAGGACAATAGATCGCTCTCTCTTGAGGTCCAGACGTCCTGCCAATCTAACGGTGTTGTTGTTTTGTTGGTTTTAGGTGCTAAAAACCTCAACGCAACACTTTTCACCCTTTCGTGGTCCAACACAGGCAGTCACGTTTTCCGAGACGTTTCCTTCAACAGTGAAAATTAGTGATACAAAATACGTACCACTTAAAGTTCCCATAAAATCTACCTTGTTGCATGGTAATGTCGGATTTGGATTAAACATATTGCAATTTATGTAAGCGAGTTGGTTTTCAGTAGTTGATACAGATCTTATCACTGACCTCTCACAAGCCACGTTGAAGAGTTTGATGAAGGCCTGGCCGTTGACCAGGGGCCAGAAATCGCACCATAAAAAATAAAGAACCTGGTATATATTGATACCATTTCATTGTTCCACCTGCCGAGATCCTGCAACAATAACATACATTCACAGAATTGATGCCATCTAAGCTGAAATACTTTACATCTTTTCTTATCACACTAAGGTCCATTCCATATGCCACACAGTCCCTGAATTATAATCATCCAATAATTTCCTTTGAATATACCAGGGATATAAACTCACATCCAGTGGTAAATTCATTGATTAGTGTACACCAAAACACATAAAAAATATATAAAATACGTACCAGTTAAAGTTGCCATAAAATATCCCTTGTCGCATGGTAATGTCGGATTTGGATTAAACATATTGCTATATATGTAAGCCAGTTGGCTTCCAGCGGTTGACACAGATCTTATCACTGACCTCTCACAAGGCACGTTGAAGGGTTTGATGAAGGACTGGCCGTTGACCAGGTGACAGAAATTGCAAGGCATGTTCATTATTGCACAGCAGAAGGAGAGCCCGTCATAACCAGTTCCTGATTCTGTTAAACCATATGGAAATATTGTTTTATTGGTGTGATGTTGGGTGATGTCTGCCAACAAGTGTTTTCTTCACAAACGCTGCTGTCAATGGATACATGTAGGTCTGGTATAATCGTACACTGCTTTAGGCAGTCTTGCCTAGCGCTGTACGCCAAAACAGGGCAAAACATCGGTATAACATACAGTAAAAACGTCCTTAGAGTTCAATCACTCTGCCACCGACTCTGACAAACAACGTTATCGAATCATTGATAGCATCTGGGCTTGCATTCACGCTGCTACTTTGTGTTTAGGGCACTTGGGATTACAGCAGCTGGTTACACCGCGATGGAAATGTCTGAACATTCCGTGATTTGTCTCACGCGTCGCGACCGTGTTGGTTGATAAACATCATTTGTCTTCTTTCTTGGGCCAAAAATGCTTTTAGCTTCCGTTTTTATACTTTGTAAGTCTTCGTAATCGTGGCTTGGACTCGAACTTACACCTCTACTGTCCGAATGTCCAAAAGCGGCATTGGTATAAATTTGTCAGGTGGATGAATGGAACGCGGGACGGACGGCCGCGCTGCCAGAACTTGAGTATGGTGAACTCGCCTCTAAATAATTCATGCTTTGTCTATTAATAGTAGACATCGTTAGTTGTTGGAATATTTCGTAAAAGTTAGAAACTTCTGTTGTCTTGATTTTCTGTTCGTCTTTTTCTCGTGCATTTTTGTCGTCTGCCTCTTAAGGGTCGGTAGAACATACAGTGAAAACGTCTTTTAAGTTCAATCACTCTGCCACCGACTCTGACAAACAACGTTATCGAATCATTGATAGCATCTGGGCTTGCATTCACGCTGCTACTTTGGTTTAGGTCACTTGGGATATGAGCAGCTGGTTACAAAAGCCTCGGTTCCAACCTGGTGCACGTACACCTCTAGGATATCTTGTTTGCAGCTATGACAGGAGCAAAACAAGAGTAGCAACTGTGAAAGGAATGCCATTTTTGGGCTCTATACGCAACTTTGTTCCACCTGCCGAGATCCTGCAACAAAAAAATACATTCACAGAATTGATGCCATCTATGCTCAAATACTTTCCATCTTTTCTCATTACTCTAAGGTCCATTCCATATGCCACACAGTCCCTGAATTATCATCATGCAATAATTTCCTTGGTCTATACAGGGGATATCACCGAAGCATCAACCAAGCCACAACTTCACATTATATCAGAGACCTCAAATCGATAAATTTATCTGAGTAACAATTAACAATCATGCAAAGTATAAACTACTGTAGGCCTACATACTGTAGCTGTCACAATTGTACAGTAATTGCTGTCAAAAGTAAATAAGTTTTTAACTGAGAACAGCCGGGACTAAAACGTCTTCAAGATAATTGAGCAGAGAAACCTTTTCACTTAATTTTTATCAGTCTCTGTCAATCTGTGATTCAGCTTCAATGATAGGTTCCTCCTCTTGTTTGTTATAAAAGAAAAGTTTATTTAAAAGTTCGGGAAATGGACAGTATTAAAATAGTATTGAATATTAGAGGAATAAAAATAATCAAGAGTGATATAAATTATAAATTTAACTTGCGATTCTCACCTGCGAAGAATCCAGGGTTAGAAAGGATGATCTTCCACTCAATTACCTCGTGCCATCCACTTGAACCAAAACTTAGCGATCGATGCCTTAGCTTAACAGTTCTGTTCACTTCTTTGATCATTCAAAAATTGGACGGAAAGCGTAGCGGACACTAGAGAGAAACTGTTATCTTGGGATTTTCACGTCTGGACAGTAGATCGCTCTCTTTTAAGGTCCAGAAGTCCTGCAAATCCAACGGTGTTGTTGTTTTGTTGGGTTAAGGTGCTGAAAACCTCAACGTAACACTCTTCGCACTTTCGTGGTCCAGAACACAGGCAGTCACGCGTTTCGAGACGTTTCCTTCAAGAGTGAAAATTGGTGATATAAAATACGTGCCAGTTAAACTTGCCATAAAATCTCCCTTGTCGCATGGTAATGCCGCATTTGGATTAAAAATATCGCAATTTATGTAAGCGAGTTGGTTTCCAGTAGTTGACACAGATCTTATCACTGCCCTCTCACAAGGCACGTTGAAAGGTTTGATAAAGGCCTGGCCGTTGACCAGGTGCCAGAAATCGCACCATCGAAAATAAAGAACCTGGTATATATTGATACCATTTCTTTTCGGATCTTGTGCAGAGATCAACTTTCTGCCCTTTTAGTAAGTAAAGTACTCCAAATGCACTTATCACAAAGTTGTCTTTTATTCCTTTGCTCACTTTGGACGCCGAAATGCCATTGAAGGCAATTGTTTTTTCCGGAATACAAACTCCATTGTGAATGGTCGCGTTACCGAAGCGGTGATTATATTTCAAACTTAAAGTGCTTTGTATAAAATACAAACCGCTGCTCTTAAAAATTTCGACGCCTTATGATTTTTAGAGAAAAATGAATCCCAGTAATAGACTTAATTAAAATTCGACTTACGGTTATCGACCACCGCTGTCTTCGCCAATTATTCCTTCCTCTTTACTGGCGAAATATGCCCGGCATCTTCATCATCGCCTACTTCAACACTCTCCTGAACATCATTGCTGTATTGAATGTCTGACTTTGAATTCCTGAATAATAAGTTAATCATCAAAATAAAAGGTGTAGCAATAATATATTAGAATTATGGAAAGAGCTTCACCCCTTTCACGCCCAGAGACAATAATATCATGATCACATGTAATCTACTTTTGGCGTTTTGGCATAACTGTTTACCAGAAAACGGTTTTCTTTTTTTCTTATCTCCAGACACATCTTTTCGAAAATGTTGTTAAAAGTTCAAACGACGTAAACCACGCTACAAAAAATTAAGGTATGTTCCAAAAAGAACATTCCAAAGTGCAATGATTGGTACACGAAAATTGATTGGGTTCAGCTCAGCTCAAGCTGTTGACATTCACAGCGTAGTTTGACTCTGTTTCTTTAATCCTTTTTATCGTGCCTGTTGCACTATATTGTAGTTTAATTTGCATATTTTTATTGTAGACTGACATAGGTGGATCACACTTGGGCTGCAGCCCAAAAACCTATCACATGGACAATCTATATTTCAATACATCATAAAAGAAAGACCAGCTCACGCTGTTGAAAGGCAAGGCATATTCATTGTTGCACAGCAGGAGGACAGCCACTCATAACCTAATTCTGTTAAATGAAATTGGTGTGATGTTGGGTGATGTCTGCCAACAAGTGCTTTCTTCACAAACGCTGCTGTCAATGGATACATGAAGGTCTGGTATAATCGTACACTGCTACAGGCAGTCTTGCCTAGCGCTGCACGTCAAAACAGGGCAAAACATCGGTAGAACATACAGTAAAAACGTCTTTTAAGTTCAATCACTCTGCCACCGACCCTGACAAACAACGTTATCGAATCATTGATAGCATCTGGGCTTGCATTCACGCTGCTACTTTGGTTTAGGGCACTTGGGATTACAGCAGCTGGTTACACCGCGATGGAAATGTCTCAACATTCCGTGATTTGTCTCACGCGCCGCGACCGCGTTGGTTGATAAACATCATTTGTCTTCTTTCTTGGGCCAAAAATGCTTTTAGCTTCCGTCCTTGTACTTGTAAGTCTTCGTAATCGTGGCTAGGACTCGAACTTACACCTCTACTGTCCGAATGTTCAAAAGCGGCATTAGTATAAATTTGTCAGGTGGATGAATGGAACGCGGGACGGACGGCCGCGCTGCCAGAATTCGAGTATGGTGAACTTGCCTCTAAATAATTCATGCTTTGTCTATTAATAGTAGACATCGTTAGTTGTTGGAATATTTCGTAAAAGTTAGAAACTTCTTTTGTCTTGATTTTCTTTTCGTCTTTTTCTTGCGATGTTTTATCGTCTCCCTCTTAAGGGTCGGTAGAACATACAGTGAAAACGTCTTTTACGTTCAATCACTCTGCCACCGACTCTGACAAACAACGTTATTGAATCATTGATAGCATCTGGGCTTGCATTCACGCTGCTACTTTGGTTTAGGTCACTTGGGATTTGAGCAGCTGGTTTCAAAAGCCTCGGTTCCAACCTGGTGCACATACACCTCTGGGATATCTTGTTTGCAGATATGACAGGAGCCAAACAAGAGCAGCAACTGTGAAAGGAATGCCATTTTTTGCGATCTATAAGCAACTTTGTTCCACCTGCCGAGATCCTGCAACATCAAAAAAAAAAATACATTCACAGAATTGATGCCATCCATGCTCAAATACTTTCCATCTTTTCTTTTAACTCTAAGGTCCATTCCATATGCCACACAGTCCCTGAATTAAATCATCCTATAATTTCCTTGGTCTATACCAGGGATGTCCTTGAAGCATCAACCCAGGCACAACTTCACATTAAATCAGAGACCTCAAATCGTTAAATTTATCTGAGTAACAATCAACAATCATGCAAAGTATAAACTACTGTAGGCCTACATACTGTAGCTGTCACAATTGTACAGTAATTGTTGTCAAAAGTAAATAAGTTTCAAACTGACAACAGCCGGGACTGAAACGTCTTCGAGATAATTGAGCATATATATAAACCTTTTCACTTGATTTTTATCAGTCTCGGTCAATCTGTGATTCAGCTTCAATGATAGGTTCCTCCTCTTGTTTGTTAAAAAAGAAATGTTTATTTAAAAGTTCGGGAAACTGACAGTATTAAAAAAAGTATTGAATAGGAGAGGAATAAAAATAATCAAGAGTGATATAAATTTAACTTCCGATTCTCACCTGCGAAGAATCCAGGGTTAGAAAGGGTGATCTTCCACTCAATTACCTCGTGCCATCCATTTGAACCAAAACTTAGCGATCGATGCCTTAGCTTAACAGTTCTGTTCACTTCTTTAATCATTCAAAAATTGGACGGAAAGCGTAGCGGACACTAGAGAGAAACTGTTATCTTGGGATTTTCACATCTGGACAGTAGATCGCTCTCTTTCAAGGTCCAGAAGTCCTGCAAATCCAACGGTGTTGTTATTTTGTTGGGTTAAGGTGCTGAAAACCTCAACGTAACAGTCTTCACACTTTCGTGGTCCAGAACACAGGCAGTCACGCGTTTCGAGACATTTCCTTCAAGAGTGAAAATTGGTGATATAAAATACGTGCCAGTTAAACTTGCCATAAAGTCTCCCTTGTCGCATGGCAATGTCGGATTTGGATTAAAGATATTGCAATTTATGTAAGCGAGTTGGTTTCCAGTAGTTGACACAGGTCTTATCACTGCCCTCTCACAAGGCACGTTGAAAGGTTTGATAAAGGCCTGGCCGTTGACCAGGTGCCAGAAATCGCACCATAGAAAATAAAGAACCTGGTATATATTGATACCATTTCTTTTCGGATCGTGTGCAGAGATAAACTTTCTGCCCTTTTCGTAAGTAAAGTACTCCAAATGCACTTATACAAAGTTGTCTTTTATTCCTTTGCTCACTTTGGACGCCGAAATGCCATTGAAGGCAATTGCTTTTTCCGGAATACAAACTCCACTGTGAATAGTCGCGTTACCGAAGCGGTCACTATATTTCAAAATTAAAGTGCTTTGTATAAAATACAAACCACTGCTCTTTATGTCAACAGATAAAAATTTCGACGCCTTATGATTTTTAGAGAAAAATGAATCCCAGTAATAGACTTCATTAAAATTCGACTGACCGTTTTCGACCACCGCTGTCTTCGCCAATTTTTCCTTCCTCTTGACTGGCGAAATATGCCCGGCATCTTCATAATCGCCTACTTCAACACTCTCCTGGACATCATTGCTATCTTGAATGTCTGACTTTGAATTCCTGAATGATAAGTTAATCATCAAAATAAAAGGTGTAGCAATAATATATTAGAATTATGGAAAGATCTTCACCCCTTTCACGCCCAGAGACAATAATATCATGATCACATGTAATCTACTTTTGGCGTTTTGGCAAAACTGTTTACCAGAAAACGGTTTTCTGTTTTCTTATCTCTAGACACATCTTTTCGAAAATGTTGTTAAAAGTTCAAACGACGTAAACCACGCTCAAATAATTAAGGTATGTTCCAAAAAGAACATTCCAAAGTGCAAGGATTGGTACACGAAAATTGATTGGGTTCAGCTCAGTTCAAGCTGTTGACATTCACAGCGTAGTTTGACTCTGTTTCTTTAATCCTTTTTATCGTACCTGTTGCACTATATTGTAGTTTCATTTGCATATTTTTATTGTAGACCGACAAAGGTGGATAGGATATGGGCTGCAGTCCAAAAACCTAACACATGGACAATCTATATTTTCAATACATCATAAAAGAAAGACCAGCTCACGCTGTTGAAAGGCAAGGCATATTCATTATTGCACAGCAGGAGCACAGCCCGTCATAACCAGTTCCTAATTCTGTTAAATCATATTGGTGTGATGTTGGGTGATGTCTGCCAACAAGTGCTTTCTTCACAAACGCTGCTGTGAATGGATACATGAAGGTCTGGTATAATCGTACACTGGTAGAGGCAGTCTTGCCTAGCGCTGCACGCCAAAACAGGGCAAAACAGCGGTATAACATACAGTAAAAACGTCTTTTAAGTTCAATCACTCTGACACCGACTCTGACAAACAACGTTATCGAATCATTGATAGCATCTGGGCTTGCATTCACGCTGCTACTTTGGTTTAGGTCCCTTGGGATTTGAGCAGCTGATTACAAAAGCCTCGGTTCCAACCTGGTGCACATACACCTCTGGGATATCTTGTTTGCAGCTATGATAGGAGCCAAACAAGAGCAGCAACTGCGAAAGGAATGCCATTTTTTGGGCTCTATACGCAACTTTGTTCCACCTGCCGAGATCCTGCAACAACAAAAAAATACATTCACAGAATTGATGCCATCCATGCTCAAATACTTTCCATCTTTTCTTATTACTCCAAGGTCCATTCCATATGCCACACAGTCCCTGAATTATAATCATCCATTAATTTACTTGGTCTATACCAGCGATGTCACCAAAGCATCAACCCAGCCACAACTTCACATTAAATCAGAGACCCCAAATCGTTAAATTTATCTGAGTAACCATGACAATCATGCAAAGTGTAAACTACTGTAGGCCTACATACTGTAGCTGTCACAAATGTACAGTAATTGTTGTCAAAAAAATAAGTTTCTAACTGAGAACAGCCGGGACTGAAACGTCTTCAAGATAATTGAGCAGAGAAACCTTTTCACTTGATTTTTATCAGTCTCTGTCAATCTGTGATTCAGCTTCAATGATAGGTTCCTCCTCTTGTTTGTTATAAAAGAAAAGTTTATTTAAAAGTTCGGGAAATGGACAGCATTAAAATAGTATTGAATAGGAGAGGAATGAAAATAATCAAGAGTGTTATAAATTATAAATTTAACTTACGATTCTCACCAGCGAAGAATCCAGGGTTAGAAAGGGTGATCTTCCACTCAATTACCTCGTGCCATCCACTTGAACCAAAACTTAGCGATCGATGCCTTAGCTTAACAGTTCTGTTCACTTCTTTAATCATTCAAAAATTGGACGGAAAGCGTAGCGGACACTAGAGACAAACTGTTATCTTGGGATTTTCACGTCTGGACAGTAGATCGCTCTCTTTCAAGGTCCAGAAGTCCCGCAAATCCAACGGTGTTGTTGTTTTGTTGGGTTAAGGTGCTGAAAACCTCAACGTAACAGTCTTCACACTTTCGTGGTCCAGAACACAGGCAGTCACGCGTTTCGAGACGTTTCGATCGATGCTTTAGCTTAACAGTTCTGTTAAGTTCTAACTCATTCAGGAATTGGACGCAACGCGTAGCGGACACTAGAGAGAAACCGTTAGCTTTGGATTTCAGACGTCTGGACAATAGCTCGCTCTCTTTTAAGGTCCAGAAAATCTAACGGTGTTGTTGTTTTGTTGCATGGTTTAAGGTGCTGAAAACCTCAACGCAACACTCTTCACACTTCCGTGGTCCAACACAGGCAATCACGTTTTCCGAGACGTTTCCTTTAACAGTGAAAATTAGTGATATAAAATACGTGCCAGTTAAACTTGCCATAAAATCTCCCTTGTCACATGGTAATGCCGGATTTGGATTAAACATATTGCAATTTATGTAAGCGAGTTGGTTTCCAGCAGTTGACACAGGTCTTATCACTGCTCTCTCACAAGGCACGTTGAAAGGTTTGATAACGGCCTGGCCGTTGACCAGGTGCCAGAAATCGCACCATAGAAAATAATGAACCTGGTATATATTGATACCATTTCTTTTCGGATCTTGTGCAGAGATCAATTTTCTGCCCTTTTAGTAAGTAAAGCACTCCAAATGCACTTACCACAAAGTTGTCTTTTATTCTTTTGCTCACTTTGGACGCCGAAATGCCATTGAAGGCTATTGTTTTTTTTCCGGAATACAAACTCCACTGTGAATGGTCGCGTTACCGAAGCGGTGATTACATCTCAAACTTAAAGTGCTTTGTATAAAGTACAAACCGCTGCTCTTAAAAATTTCGACGCCTTATGAGTTTTAGACAAAACTGAATCCCAGTAATAGACTTCATTAAAATTCGACTGACCGTTGTCGACCACCGCTGTCTTCGCCAATTTTTCCTTCCTCTTGACTGGCGAAATATGCTTACTTCAACACTCTCCTGGACATCATTGCTATCTTGCATTTCTGACTTTGGATTCCTGAATAATAAGTTAACCATCAAAATAAAAGGTGTAGCAATAATATATTAGAATTATGGAAGGAGGTTCACCCCTTTCACGCCCAGAGACAATAATATCATGATCACATGTAATCTACTTTTGGCGTTTTGGCATAACTGTTTACCAGAAAACGGTTTTCTTATTTTCTTATCTCCAGACACATCTTTTCGAAAATGTTGTTAAAAGTTCAAACGACGTAAACCACGCTACAAATAATTAAGGTATGTTCCAAAAAGAACATTCCAAAGTGCAAGGATTGGAACACAAAAATTGATTGGGTTCAGCTCAGCTCAAGCTGTTGACATTCACAGCGTAGTTTGACTCTGTTTCTTTAATCCATTTTATCGTGCCTGTTGCACTATATTGTAATTTCATTTGCATATTTTTGTTGTAGACCGACATAGGTGGATCAGACATGGGCTCCAGTCCAAAAGCTCACGCTGTTGAAAGGCAAAGCATATTCATTATTGCACAGCAGGAGGACAGACCCTCATAACCAGTTCCTAATTCTGTTAAATGATGTTGGGTGATGTCTGCCAACAAGTGCTTTCTTCACAAACGTTGCTGTGAATGGATACATATAGGTCTGGTATAATCGTACACTGCTAGAGGCAGTCTTGCCTAGCGCTGCACGCCAAAACAGGCAAAACACCGGTATAACATACAGTAAAAACGTCTTTTAAGTTCAATCACTCTGCCACCGACTCTAACAAACAACGTTATCGAATCATTGATAGCATCTGGGCTTACATTCACGCTGCTACTTTGGTTTAGGGCACTTGGGATTACAGCAGCTGGTTACACCGCGATGGAAATGTCTGAACATTCCGTGATTTGTCTCACGCGCCGCGACCGCGTTGGTTTATAAACATCATTTGTCTTCTTTCTTGGGCCAAAAATGCTTTTAGCTTCCGTTCTTATACCTTGTAAGTCTTCGTAATCGTGGCTAGGACTCGAACTTGCACCTCTACTGTCCGAATGTTCAAAAGCAATCAATCCTTGGTCTATACCAGGGATATCACCGAAGCATCAACCCAGCCACAACTTCACATTAAATCAGAGACCTCAAATCGTTAAATTTATCTGAGTAACAATCATTAGTCATGCAAAGTATAAACTACTGTAGGCCTACATACTGTAGCTGTTATAATTATACAGTAATTGTTGTCAAAAGTAAATAAATTTCTAAGTCAGAACAACCGGGACTGAAACATCTTCAAGATATATAATTGAGCAGAGAAACCTTTTCAGTTGATTTTTATCAGTCTCTGTCAATGTGTGATTCAGCTTCAATAATAGGTTCCTCCTCTTGGTTGTTATAAAAATAAGTTTATTTAAAAGTTCGGGAAACGGAGAGTATTAAAAAGTTTTGAATAGGAGAAGAATAAAAATAATCGTTTGATATAAATTTAACTTACGATTCTCACCTGCGAAGAATCCAGGGTTAGAAAGGGTAGTGTTCCACTCAAGTAACTCGTATCATCCACTTCAACCAAAACCTAACTTCTAACTCATTCAAAAATTTGACGGAACGCGTAGCGGACACTAGAGAGAAACTGTTAGTAGTTATGGGGGGCACTATGGGGCACCCACCGATTTTTTATGTTACTGATCTGTTAAAACCGTTAAATCCTTTTGTTAACTTTTTCAGCGGTTCCAAACCGCTTGGGCGTCCGCAGTTTTTGTCTTCTGTCAACTTTTCCCGCGGTTCCAAACCGCTTGGGCATCCGCAGAGGGCACTATTGGGCACCCAACGATTTTTATGTTACCGATCTGTTAAAACCGTTGAATCCTTCTGCCAACTTTTTCCGCGGTTCCAAACCGTTTGGGCGCCCACAGTTTTTGTCAGTTCCATCTTCTATCTTCTTCCCAACTTTGTGGGGTTAAAGATCCCTAGTATCCATACGGCAGCGTGTCCAGCCCCGTTTCCACAGGATTTAACATCGCTTGTCATAAACGAATCTGAAATCTTTCTCCTGGTATTCATTAAACACTTCTTTTGTCTTTGGATTTCTGGCTATATGCCTTTCATTGCCATTTAGTAGGATCCTTTTCACAAACCTGTTATCTCTGTTACCTCTGTTATCTTTGCTGGTTAATCGACAACTAATAGAAATCTTCCATGGAAGGTTTTCTTTTTCTTTTATAGTCAGCCCCCACGTTTAACCCAGTCTCTTTGAATTTTCATGTTAGGTGAACAAAAATCTAAGAATAGCTCACTGCATGTCGCCATGTTCGTTGTTTATCCCTTCCGATCAGGAACTAAGTTCGCTAAATGGAGCGAAAATCCAAAATCAGAATCAGAATTAGATTCCACATGAATCTAGATTGCAACCCAAATAGAACAAAAAATCAAACTGAAGATCGGAAAATGCTGATTTACATTGGATAACAGGAAGTCGCGTGATTTCTTTCTTACCTTTTGGGCAACGTGACATGCGCTAATTTATATTGACGGTTCCAGCGGGCATGTTTCCCGCTGTCATGTTCAACGTCATGCAATTGTTGTTAAATATTATTACCGTATATCTTTAATTGACTTCAAGCTTCTCTTCAACAGAAAGAAAACTTTTCCCTGAGAGGACCTTACCTGCATTAGCTGTAGGCGTGGCTGCTGGTGCTGCAGGTGTAGTAGCTGCTCCACTGATTGCTGGTGCTGCTTTGGGTGCCGCTGGATTTACCAGCGCTGGAGTAGCAGCTGGTTCTATTGCAGCAGCGGTACAGTCATCAATTGAATCTGTGGCTGCCGGAAGTTTGTTTGCTGCTTGTCAGAGTGCGGGCGCCACCGGAGTAATCGGTTCAGTGGCGACTTTTGCCATTGGTGGAATTACGGGATTGGTTGGAAGTGCTGCAACCCTAGCGGGTTTTAAGCTGTTTGTACGAACCAAATTAACCTTAGGCTGCGTTTTTTGTGGGGAGGATCCGAAATCGGATTTGTGATTTGTGAAAAAACAAAACAGCAACGGAACGATTAAAGTTGCACAAAAGACTGCTTGTTAGATGTGCTTTTTTCGAATCCTTTCCCCTAAAAAACCGCTCAGATCACGAATCTCAAACATCCGAACTTAGATTTAATCTGATGAACTCACCGAAGTATGGATTTAACGGATTCATGATCCATTTTCGGATTTTAGTAAAACGAAAAACGCAAAATCCTTTTTTGGATTCTAGAATTCGGACTCTGATTTTCCCCCTAAAACGCAGCCTTTAATAGGCTTAGAAAATGTTAAAAAGCAAACAGTACAACAGTTTCATTTGAATAGTACGTTTGAAAGCTATCTGCAGAAAAATACTGCTTAGTTTTATTTTAAATCAAAGGCTCCTTAGAGCCAACCCGTGAATTTGAAATGCTAGCGTAACGCAATATTTCGGTAAGCTTTGTTTTCACTCTGTCACGGTTCAATTCTTGGTTTTCACGTGACGTCATCAAAATTCTAACTTTGAAGCTACGGACTTTGGGAAGGTGTGCGTTAGATATTGTTTACAAGCCGGTCCAGCTAGTCTGCACACAAAATTTCATCGGATTCCGTTTTTTACTTCCGGAGTTACAGCTGAAGTAATTTGTGTCACGCAACACAAGTCACGTTTTTTGACGAGTTGAAATTCAACAAAATGTCCTTTCATGTTTCACTCTGTGTATGCCAGCATGTTAAATAAGTTGATATCTTTGCAAATCAAAGGAAACTAGGCAATATTTCCATTCATAATGTGCCTTTTAGGGCACTCGTAATTTGGCCGCCATGTTGGTGTCCATCTACATGGGCACCAACATGGCGGCCCCATACATTTACTGTACGATATCGCGCACATTGATTCGCTCATATTTCAGCCGGAAAACCAACAATCCGTCTCAAATTTACCCACATAACACAATTTTAAGCGTTCTTTGCGATTCCCTGGACCATTTGGCATTTCGAAGTGTATTTACGGAAATATTTTCAGTCACGTGACAGGTGAAAACCAAGAATATTTTGTTTAAAATTAAACGTAAGGATTTTTGACAAACGCAAAAAATAAAAATACAGTACATCACTTTTATAATGTTCAGTCCGAAGGAGAAACGAAAAAAAAAAGGAAAAAAAAAGGAAGAACGGCCCGAGCGAGATTAGAACCCGGGCCTTTCGGTTGTAAGTCCGCGCTTTACACCACTCGACCACCGTGACCACTGACTTGAGATGTGATAAATTTTATTACTTGAAGGTAGATAACCATCAAAACGCATGTCTAAGTTGAAAATTCCTTTTAGATCGATTTTAACGTTGCATTAAAGACTCCAAATGCGAAACATCTTTAAGCTTATTGTTGTTTATATTCGTTTACACCAATTTAGTTATTGTTATCGCTGGATTCACGCTGTTCTTGTTACAAAACGCATTCGTAACAAAGCGCTACGTCACTAAGTTTACAGCTGATGGAAGGAGTGAGCGAGTGAGTGACTCATTTGCATATCTGTCGCCGTTACCGATAACCCGTTCATTACGCATGCGCGTATATTCACGGGTTAAAAAGGATCCGTCTACAAATCACATTGTGCAGCGTAAAAAAGAGAGCGAGTTTTTGACAAATTGGCCAGTGACGGTGGATTTAAGGCCGTCTCTTTTATTCTTCGACGGGTCTTTTCAGCATCTTGTCATTAGCAAACGAATATGATGGTAGGCTCTTCTGTGCTTATTGTCCTTAATTTGCTGGGTTGGGAGGGGGTAGCGTTAACACAGAAAAGAAGTTACGATTGGCTTTCCGACAGCTTTAGGATTTTATAATTAATTAAAAGCAAGAACCACCTTATTTTGGCAGAATGACAAACTTCACTACAGGGAATTGCTGCGCAATAGACTTTCCATGACTTTTACAGCATTTTAAACAAATTCGAATAAAGTTTTATCTGGAAGATGTAGTTAATATAACTTGTTTTATCTTTATAGAATGGGTTGTTTTTGAAACCACTTCCTCAAAAGGCTGGTTACATAATGTAGGAGTGAATTTATACACACTTTACACGAATTTTAATGTACAATATTTCACGCACAGGGTAAACTGTATTAGAGAATACGGGGTGAGGGTCAGATATAGCAGTGAAAGAACTTAACCTAATGCTTCACTGGAAGACTGCAAAGATGAAACATTTTTGTTTATTGATATCCTCGTTCAATTCATAGGGAGGCGGATCAGACACCCTAAAGCTGGTAATCTGTGGAAGTGGTAATGCAGCGCATGTCTTTGCCTGTTTCGCATCTTCTGTAAAAGGCACGGAAGTTAGGGTGCTTAGTTTGTATCACGATGAGGCAGAGCGCTGGAGTACAGCAATGCAGAGGAAAGACCAAGAAGTTATTTTTCATCAGAAGGGAAGAGAACCTTCTCGTATTGTGTCCGAACCTGCTCTGGTGACGAAACACCCAGAAGAAGCCATGCGAGATGTCGATCTTGTGGTGTTTATGCTGCAAGCATCTTCTCATCAAGATTATTTGGAGGCTTTGAAACCTCACATCAAACCGGGAACCGTTATTGTTGGTTTACCAGGGCACCCAGGATTTGAGTTCCACGTTCGTCACGTGCTGGGTGACACATGCCGCCAATGCACCATCATGAATGTTGAGGCATCACCTTGGGTGTGCCGTACCAATGGAGGGAGTGAGTTTGGAGTTAAATGTGAGGTTCTTGGTACTATGGAAACCCTACTGGGGGCTATCAAGGTAACGTATGTGTCTTTTCATTGGAATAGTTTCTTTCTCAGGCGCAAGCAACGATATAAACTGTGCGGAAACATTGTCAAAGAACTGTTTCAAACATGTTCAATTTTGGGAGGAGCGGAGAAGGGATGGCGCAGTGGTCACATCCACCAATGTGGTCTTTTAAACGTAAAAGAACTATGCCAAATAATAGTTGCATAGCCTTATTCAGGAAGGAAATTGGTGTATCGGGTGCCAGTTTTGACACCTTAACAGGGAGTTCACCATAAATCTCTGGCTCAAGAAACAATAGATTATCGATTTGTAGCTTTCCCTTAATAGCCGGTCAATTCGTAAACAGAATGCATTTGAAGACAAGTCAATTAAAATGATGTATGTTATTTACGAATTTGCTTTTCCTCTTTTCTCTTCAGACAGGAGATGTGCAACTAAAGAATGATCCAATAGCCACACTGCAGTATCTCCTGGGTCCCCTCCCAAAATTGATTGTGTCAGGTCACCTACTGGGTGTTCAGCTGATGAGTGTCAATGCCTATCTGCACCCATCAATATTGTATGGCCAGTGGGAGGGGTGGGACGGGACTCCTCTTGACCAGCTACCTTTGTTCTACAATGGCGTAACTGAGTCAACTGCTAACCTTCTTTCCAATATGTCAGAGGAGATTGTCAACATTGCCAAGTTGTTGGAGTTAAATACAGAGGCTGACATGTCTAAGGCAAGATATTTTAATTGTCTTCTTTGATTATACGTGGCACAGGTTCATTTATTACTCGAACCAAAACTAACACAAAATATAACTTCTCGAGGGTGAACTAGTGAATTGTGTTAGAAGGCTAACAACTCAGAATAAGTAAACCCTGTCGTAAAACTTGTCCTCACTTGTTAAAATCCAAATCAAAAAATTCACACCTGGCTTATCACATAGTATGGTTCCGTCAACAGTCCGAACGTTCACTCATATTTTAGAAAAACGTAACATTCTTGCGGTACCAGAAGCAAAATGAGACTTCTCAGAGCCAACTCGTGCATACGAAAAAACTTTCGGACCCACCCCTCTCCTAGGGGTTTTGCTCCACCGACCCCCTATCCCCTGCGTCCAACTGCCCTCCCTACCCTGCGTCCACTGCTAACCTATGGGTTAGACAGGTGACCATTAAATATCGCGGGCTCGATGTTTACAGCTGATCGACCGAGTGAAAATTTGCATATTTTTCCCTTTATGCTTTAACCGTTAAAAGACGCGTCAGTCAAGTCACGGTTAGTTTCCAGTAGTCTTTGCGTCATGAGCTCAGAAGGCTAGAAACAAAACTTTTAATGTGGTCTTTTTACGAGTTAAATAGCATGTGATTCTAAACAAAGCCATCTTGTTTTAGGTTATGCACATTTATCAGTGGTTCATGCAGTGCTACCCAGAAGACATCTCAGACAAGACCAACCTTTACACAGCAATACAGACCAATGCTGCTTACCAAGGACTCAAACATCCCGTCAAGAAAACTGATGACGGCAAATTCCTGCCAGATTTCACGCACCGTTATATGACGGAGGATATCCCTCATGGCTTGGTTGTCATCCGGGGTATTGCAGAAATTGTGGGGGTTAAGACGCCGAATATTGACAAGGTGCTGACATGGTGTCAGGAGAAAATGGGCAAAGAATATCTTGTGAACTCCAAGTTACAGGGCAAAGATATCGCTACAACTCGAGCACGACAGAGATATGGATTCAACACTCTTGAATCTATCTTGTAGAACTTGTTAAACCTGTTTTGTAGCCTAATAGGAGACGCCAAAAAGCTTGTCGTGTTAAGATAAATTAGAGATTTTATACGTTTTAGAATACACTAGGCTTCAACGTTTTTTCCATTGATTACAGTCATGTGAAAAGATACAAAGATATTGTTGAATGTCGAGTCTTGTTGTTATAAATGTTATGCTGATGTCAACGAGTAAATTACAGTGCGGCTACTGTTACCGGGGTCACCCAGACAAAGTTAACCAATCACAAAACAGAACGAGAACAATAGATTCCAACATTTTTTACTTTAGCCAATGAAATGTCGAGTACAGAACAATGAAATTTCAACTTGTTCCTTCACCATGAAAACAGATCAATACAAGTTTTGGCTGAACAGCGTTGGATTTTCAATTCCGAACTTCGATTCCATCCGTTTGAACTTGACTTGTTTTAACAGCGCGATTTGGAAGGTAATGTCGGCAATTCAAATGAAAGAGAAACTCCAAACTGTGTGAAAATATGGAATGCGACGGCAGTACCGTATGTCTACACAAATAAAAGTGCTGGTAGTGGATTTAAAATAATTTGTTCGCTCGTAACAGATTAAAGTTTTCTCTACGGTATCAACGGCGGGGTTGGAAAATAAATACACTTGACGCCAGCGAAGAAAAAATTCTTAACTGCATAAGAATCAGTGAAAGCGACGGTCATAGTTCAGGCAAATTAAAAAGTGACCTTCGGATTTGAAAACAACAAAACCACGGCTTCTTCGCCTCCGTTTTATGCGCTTTGAGTTCCACGTGTTGGGTTCCGGCAGTCGGATTAAGCTGAAATAAAATTAAGTAAAAGAGAAATTACAGAAACGGCGCGTTCTTCAACATATATTTCACTGGCAGAAAATCCATCGATATTACAGCGGTTCGCCATTTGAGTTATTGTAATTTTCCAGACGATTCAAAACAGCAAACCCAACTCCCTCGAGATGAATTTATGAGAAAAGAAACTCAACCGCCGGACTAGAAAATTTTTTTTTCACAGAGTTCGAGGTTTGGTTAATATTTATTTCTATTTTTCGGCATATACAACTATAGACTTTTAATACTTTGAACCAAACTGATTTCTTCAAAAACGTTACGACCGCCTTGGGAGATTGAAGAAACCCATCTAGTGCTCAAACCGCAAAGAAAATCTGCAACGGAAAAAATTCTGACGACAATTCAATAACAAGAATTGAAATAAAGGAGCCGCTCTTTTTCAAACGGTTAGAAAATAAATGCTTTTATATGCTACGCTGGCAGTGTGCCATGTAACATTTGCAAACAGCCGGCGGTTGAGTTATTTTTTTCCGAGAATTCAAATCCGACACGTAATTTGCCCAAACATACGGCTGTCGCGTTCACTGCTGCTTTCATACAGTTTGAAATCAGTCCTCGCTCACTTGCATTCATGTGGCATGTGAAACTACTCAAATTTTTAAATCGAAAAGTCAACGCTAGCGAAAGCTAAGTTTTATTCAACATAAGCTTTACGAGTGAACAAGTTGAAATTTCATTGGCTCAAGTTAAAAATGTTGGAATCTATTGTCCCCGTTCTGCTTTGTGATTGGTTAACTTTGTCTAGATGACCCCGGTAGCAGTAGCCGCACTGTAAATTATAAGTGCAACTTTTGCCCCTGGACATAATAAATTACCTTCAAAACCAAATCCCTGCCGCGGTTTTATTTATGTATTTATCTGTTAACACCCTCACTGTTAACCTTATAGTTAACGTACATATTTAGCTGGACCAATATCTTACTAGTTATTCTTTCTTGCAACGAGCCCTTCATTTGATAAGCGATGCTTATTACATTGTAGTAATAAATGATAGCACATGCCACATATTAAGGTTTCTTTCTATGCTAAATTATTTTTTGTTTAACATAAAGGATTCGTTCAGTCCTTTTCTCTTTCGTTTGCTGATTTTTGCGTTCAGTTGTCGGTCATCTTGTCGTTCGGTGATTCATGGGATCAGTTGAACTGTCAATTGTTCCCTGATGTTCTGTGCGTCATTTTGGCTGTCGTTTTGTTTGTTGATTCTCGGTTTTCGATTTCGTGTCTGTTATTTTTTACAAAAACAAAATTGGACCTTTTGTTGTAAGTTGCGGTTTGGCACAAACAAACTATTTCGCCCAATAGTCCAAACATTTTAAATTAAAGGTTTGCAACAGGTATTAAAACATTTGGGATGAAACTCTAATGTTTTAATATAAATGTTAACATAAGCCACATTTTAAGGGCTCTTTCTTTGTTACTATTCTTTTTCTTCTAGTACAAGGGATTCGTTCAGTTCTTCTCTTTGTTGCTGACGGGTTTTTACGTTCGGATGGCGGCCGCCTTGTCGTTCGGAGATTCATAGTTTCAGCTGTCCTTTCAGTTGTGCTCTGTTTTTCGGTGCGTCATTTTGGTTGCTCTTCCGTTCGTTCATTCTCGGTTTGTGATTTTGGGTTGGGTTGTTCGTGTCTTTTGCTTTATACACAAAAAAAGCACCTGACTGGGCAGTTTGAATGACTTCATGTAATTGAAGAGTTGGCGTGTTTGATGATTTTCACAGCCTCTCACACAACACGCAATTTCTCTTCGATGTACCAGCAAAATACCTCCAGCAATGATGACAGCTATGTGATATATGATATCTTATCTCTGTGGAATAGACACTGTTCGGTCATGTGAGCGAGAATGCAAATCAACCTTCACAGCATGGACCCAAGCTAACATTTAGTTGAAAATAATTATCATGGGGCATAGGGTTCTGTTCTCTTAGATCATTTTCTCTTACTATGATATAACGTTTCCTTCTGTCTGATTGACTGATCATCTGTCGGCTTTCAGTTCGAATTAATTCTGACTAATTTCCATCTGGATTTGTGGGTGATGGAAAATGTGGTGGACACTCTGTGCAGGTACTGATGTAGAAATCCTGAGGCTTGGTAAAGTGACAGCTGTGGACTTTCGACTCCGTGCATCTCGGGGAAGGACGGGAGGGGCACTTCCATGGGGGGAAACTCTTCGCCTGCTCGACATCTTGGGGATCTTTTATCCAGGCAATGACTTGAGAGCCCGTCAAAAACCAGACATCATCCAAATCTTCAGCATAATTGAGAAATTCTCTGGCAGCGTTCATGTGATCACCAGAGGGATGGAGCTCGGTTTGTGTCGTAGTGGTAGTGGAAGTTTCTCACCAGGATCTCATACCAAGCCGTTTCATTGCCATTTGGATCACACCCTTCCATCATGGAATTGCAAGTTGGATGATCTTCGTTCATGAGATTGACGTTTGGGATCTCCCAGAGTCCTGAGTAGTTCTGAGTTGACCTGTAGTCCAGGGTGTAGGGGTACATTGGACCACGCCCATCAAACTTGATATCAGCCGGCCAGGACAGGTCGTACGTGAATTTTCTCGTGTATAGAGTCTTGAAAATGTTTTCTGTGAACATCAGAAATGGTGCTCGAAATGCTGTAGTGACGCCATACGGAATATTCCCAAAGCTATGAACGAAAAGAATGCATTTAATCAGAAACCCATAAGTTGGTTGAAACGTGTAACGCGCATTCACAGCTTCCGAACATTTATTTTTTGCATATTTTGAAACACTTCGGTTCCTCGAGATTGGAAGCAAGTTTTTCTGGCGAATTGATTGGTTAATATTTTTGTCTGGATTTTCCAAATATGGCTGTAACAACTTCTTAGCAAATTGAATAATCGACAGTTGCACGTTTCAACCCGCTTATGGGTTTCTGATTTAATATATATTAAAGTGCTACTACAACGATAATTTTTGTTTTTGTTTTCAACTTACTTTAATTTATTCAATGGGTTAATAATTACACAAATAATTATAATTTGGAACGATATGAGCTAACTGAAAAAGCTGGCTAAAAACGGTCAAAACCCCCTCCGCCATGTACTCAGTTCGCAAAACTCAAGCACGCAATCATTCTAGAAAACACGGTGTCACGTGGGAGTATAGTTGCAAGTACAAAAACATCTTCGCTGTAAAGCAGGCCCTAGAACCACTGAAATAAAAAAGACCTTGTCTATGCGAGATCATCTTTTCCATACAATGAAGTAGCCCCCGGGAAGCAGCCTTTTGTGTGCTAAATGGATCGTTTTGGTCATCTCAATCAAGCAATGGCGTCAATCCGAAGCTGAACTTGACGTTTGAAATAACAATATTTTAAAAATATTGAGATTTAAAACGTTATTTACTACATACAATGTCCATAAGGTGTGGAGGTTTATTAAGTGTCTTAAACCGCGGTCTAAGTAATCCTTCGTTTAAATAACCGGCCCTTAATTACTGGCCCAGTGCTGGACAATTTTCTTTACCCCCAAATTTTCAATTAACTTAGCATCGAGGGTCAAGGAGAAAAAAACGAAATCATTGTTTCCCCAAGAGCCGATTATTGTGTGATAGTTGTTTAAAATAGCGACGCCATATGTGAGTTGAGTTTGTTGTTAGTTACCATCCTTGCTCCAGGGTCCTCCAGGGGTTTCGGTTTTCCTCCCTCCATAAAAACCAACATTTCCAAATTCCAATTCGATCCGGAAATAGTGCAAGAAAGAGCCACCTCGTGGATTCCACTGAAATTTCCATTTATTTATTTATTTATTTATTTATTTATTTATTTATTTATTTATCTTTTCATTTTATTTTTAATGCATTATTGGAGGAAGATGTCACAGAGGTCGCCCCCGGACGACGTCTGATGCACCCAGCTCGAGCTTTCCGGTCTTCTTGTCGTATCAGAAGGATATACAAGACTCCGCTCAGATAATAAAGAATACGATTGAAGAGAGCGGACTTCAGTGTTGGATGAGCAGTGGAGAAATGAGAGGTGATGACGCGCTACGTGCGGAGAAAATATAAATAAGATACTGAGATTCAAGTTTACAACGTAATATTGATAATATTAATATTAATATTCTTGCCTACCAGTAGGCAAAAAATTTGGCTGCGCGATACAAACGTCAGTGAAATTTGCCGACCTTGCGGAGCTATATCTCCACTATTTTAAAAGATATCGCTTTTAGGCCCAGTTCAAACGTCAAACTTCACATGTGCCGAACCTAATGCAAATTAGCAAGAACAATAGATTTTGCTCATTTGCATTAGGTTCGGCACATGTGAAGTTCGACGTTTGAACTGCGCCTAACTCGGCCACTTTACTAATTTTGAGATGCTTTTTCCAGTAGTGTCGATGGATTTTTGCTATCTGGCCAATATAAAAATTTGGATAAACAGTGATAAGGCCTATCCGTTTCCGTCCTGGCCAAACCCGCAAAAAAGAAAATTCAGATTTAGAACCTCCGGCTGAAATTTGATTAATTAAGCGCCTAATATATAAGAACCACATCAGTCTGACAAATTGAGCAGATTCTTATTCGATAAATTACTAAAGCTCAGAAAACATTGATGCAGACCCAAATGTGCTTTAAGGGAGACTGGAAACACACAGAAGAGTACAAAAACTAAATCCATGCAACATAAATACACTAAAAACGCGCATAAAAAATACTGCGAATATCTTAACATTTATAATTATTACTGTTGGTTTTGGCCCCGTCCACACTTATTTGGATATTTTTGAATCCGCAACTTTTTTTGTTACGGATTAGAAAATATTCGCGTCCACACTAGCTTATTCGAATCGTATTTGCCCGAATTCGCCGGATACGTGTGGACGGAAGGCCAATCCGCAACAAAAAAGTTGCGGATGCAAAAATATCCGGATACGTGTGGACTGGGCCTTATTAATATTTAGTGTGATTGTCATATCTGTCAATAGTTTAAACAAATTTTAAGTAGATATGTTGCGGGTAAAATCCGTTCTCAGGTTAAATCAGTATTATTCAATCTAGGTTAAATGTGCACCCAGTATTCTATCTAGGAAAGCTAACCCTTACCCTAGCACAAAGCTAACCGTCACCGCCAGGCACAAAGATACTTGTAGTTGTTATGGTGCAATTTTGCCCTTGGTGCAAATTTTATTTTCCTTTGTTTTTGGGTATGGAAATGTATGATAATGTACCATAATGAGTTTTAAACAAAGGAAAATAAAAATTTGCACCAAGAACAAAATTGCACCACAACATAGCCAGTGGTGTGATGGTTAGCTTTGTGTTAGAGTTAGCTTGGGTTCGTTTTGAGCTGGGGTTAGGATCAGCTTATCCAGATGGAATAATGGGTACACATTTAACCTAGCTTGAATTCTGATCTAACCTGAGAGCAGATTTAACAGATACATCATATCAGAAATAATTGTTTTCACCTTATAAGTAAGAACCTGTTTGAGAGCCTATTTAGCCTGATTCTAGTTTCCCACTATTCATCCAATATATAAGAACCAATTCAGTCTGTCAAAGAATATCACGGGTTCTTTTATGCGGGATTTTACCCCATTCGTGCACCAGTCCCCGGTTGTTTAAAAGGTGGATAGCGTTAAAAACAAAAACAACAAACAACAAAAATTCTGGTGCACTTCCTCTATTGTAGCAAGTAGCTGAATTACGGAGGACCAGAGAGGTGAGGCGGACGTCAGCATATAAGGTGCAAATTGCAGCCACTTCAGTCCATGTATTATCTCACCCCAACCACCCAGACCGTGTCCTACTGTTATCGAACAATGTCATGAGTTCTTTTCCGTCCCCTTCAATTGACAAGGAAAGTTATCCACCGGATTAATCACTATCTAGTGTTTTTATTGTGTTATCCACTTGATAGTGATTTGTCCGGTGGATAGCGCTATCCACCTTTTGAGCAACAGGGGCCTGATGGGTAATTTTAAACAACACTGGACCATTAATTTTTTGTTTTCCATTGATGTAAATGTGTTTCGTCTCTGTTAAATAGCTCCTGAAGAAGTTATATTACATTGTAAAGAAGCTATATTACATTGTGAAGAAGCTATATTACATTGAAAAGCAACTATATTACATTGTAAAGAAGTTGTATTATGGGCATTTTGATGTTTTTGGGTCAAAACTGCACATGTCCACCTTGTCATGCGCGAAATGCTTATAGCACAAATCACAATAATAACAAGAATTGAAGTTAACTTCGAAGAGAGAATCGACCTCAATCTGAGTTTTAGCGAGTTTTCCAAGACAGTACGGCGAAAAACTTGAAAATACTAGCCAATCTTGGCCATTTGCAGCCCAAGGCACTTATTTTTACTCTAAACAAAACCGGATGATTATGTTTGGCTTCCACTGATATAAATATGTGTTTTGGGTTTTGTAAAGTAACACTAAGATAATAGCATAGCCCCTTTAAGAAGATGACATAGCCCATTATGTGCATGTAGGGGAAAAAGTTAAATATGTTATACATAATTATTATACGAGTTACGAGTTGTTGACTCAGTTTTATTTTATAAGATAAGCTATATATTTAAAAATACATTTTATATTTTGACTCTTATCTGTTTCATCAATTTTCTGTTACAACCACCTATGCAACAATAGGTGACAATAGCTATGAAAAAAAACCTATTCCGTTTACTTTTGGGTAAAGGCAACATTACGTGTGCTGTTCGTTTAGGACTTTGTGTCAGTTCTGGTGCAAGTACTGTATAAACAAACCAACTCTGTGAAGCTTAAATCCTTTAAACTACCGAAGTAGTCAGATATTCGTGTTGGATCAATATGCAATGAGCTGGCGTGCTACAGTAAAGGAAGGGCGGAGCGTGTGTGTGTGTGTGGGGGGGGGGGGGGGGGTTGGGGGTGTGGTGCTGATCAGAGGCGAGGGGAAGCAGTCGGCAGGAGAAGCGACAGCAGCAAAAGGAAAAAGTAAATAGTGTAACAACGGTTTTACCAGCAACGCTTGCGGAAGAGTATGTCGATCAAGGATTGGTTTTCACAGTCACTCTGGAAGCTGCTCTATTAATCAGTGTCAGATCCTTACCTTGGTGCAAATCCATTGTCTCGTGAGACATGGCGGCCATTAGGAGCCGATTACCCTGCATATTTTGCAGTAAATAACGTTTAAAAATATTAAGGTTAATTGGCCAGTTTGAAATTGCGGCTTTGTTAAATACCGTCTAAACTTCGTTACAATATCCAGCCCAATGTGTTTGATGCGACAAATTGGCCGCGGTTTCAAGTCCACGCAAAGTAGTTACTTTTGCACGTATCACGTTTCGTCCAAATAAAAAATAAACTAGGCTTTGAAGAACTTTGCTGCATTTTTGTCGTCATACCAAGCTCAGTACCATGTTTAACCCTAAATGACATCTAAAAGCCAGAATTACTTAAAATTTAATTCATGGTCACAAAGAATTGAAATATTTTCCTGTTTATTACATCCTTTTTGAAATCACTGGTCATCCTTGCAATCTGATTGGCTCGCAGCAGTGAGATTTGTAATGGTAATCATACGGTTTCGAGTTAAATTTGTGATTAATTTGCACAAGTGAGTTTTTTCTTTGTTCAAATTGCACGAGCCGCTTCGGCGAGTGCAATTTCAGCTTTTTGAAAAACTCACGGGTGCAAATTAATCACAAATTGAACGAGAAAACCGTATGATTACGTATTAAAAACCGTATGATTACTTATTAATAATCAGACATGAAAAAATTTAGATACGGAAAGCGAGTTTCTCGCTCTTCCACAGCATGTTTTCTTCATCTTCCGATACTTTTCGAGCTTTGTTTGGGCGCTTGCCGCGGCCAGCCAGGCGAAGCTGTTTCGTTTTTCTCTCTAACACCTGTTTGAACGAGCTGAATTCTCTGTCCCGTACAATAGAGAGGCTATAGCCTTTGTCCTTTAGGTGTGTATCAAGCGCTGTTATCATAATTTTCAGGCTATCTGGCTCATAATCTTCGCCGTGTTTGGTTTTTACTTCGGCGTAAAATCGCTCGAGCAAATTGTTTAGCTCAGCTGGCTGATAATTTTCGATTCTGTCCGCAATTTCCTTCTCCAGGCACCACTTTTTCCACGCGTTCAACCAAAATCATGATTGCCACCAATATCATGATTTTATCAAAAGCTTTAAAATAATCTGTAACTCTACAGATCAGCTTCTGTTTTGTTATATTGTCTAACCTTTATTATTTTCAATTACATTACTTTTCCCTGCCTCGAATAGGGAACTGTACTTAAGAGCAGTTCTCTGTAAGAATCGAGAAAAGTGGGAAATGAAAATTTTTGACCCCCCTTCATATTTTGCATGCAGATAGGTCTTCAGGGGGGATGTTCAAAAATGACCTTTATGAAGGTCGTTTCTTCTTTGTTGCCATGGTAACACTGGATGTTTGTTGGTGCCACTAAACCCAATTTTGACCTCAGAAACTTCCTTAAAAAGTACAAAATGTAAGACATCGTTTCTCAAGTCCATTAATACTGAACAAATCAAGACTTTCACCAGATGTTAAACCTTTATTCTAGTTTACATTTATGCATGTGGCATTTTGTTACATCAACTGCACATGAACTTAACGGTAAAACAACTTGATGGTGTTTCAGCCATTTTAGTTGACGAGTAAAACTAGCAATACCTTTTCTTGAATTTTTCCAAAAGTACGCCGATTCTAGAACTCAACCTACGTGGCTAGTTTAAATAGATACTGTAGTTACGAAATCTATAAAAATCTCTGCGGGGCGGGTTAATTTTGGACTTTGGTTCACTGAGGAAAAACCTTCAAAAATCATTTGTTTTGAACTTTGGTGAAATTAACATCACGTTCATTCGACAGAAATCCTTTAAGGTTACAGTGTACCTTCGGGGGTGTCTCCAGTATAACAGCTCTAGCGTCTTAAGATTACACTTAATATACCTAAACCCAGATATCAAATTAAAGCTTATAGAGCTGGCTATCTAAATATGGAAACCATTTGATAATAAAATGAATTGTCGAATTTTTTACGACGTCTAAATTCGAACGTCCGAATCAGCTTTCAAACGCTATAACTCAAAGCGATTATTATATTTTGCTAATTTGATTTGTTCTCGGGTTTCCGGACACGAAGCGCTAAAAAAACGTGTCGGCGATTTCTCATATTCAATTGCAGTGAAAAGTTACAGAATATTTTCGAAAAGGGGAGTAAAAAAATTGGAATGATCGCACGGAAATGGCTCTTGACGAAAAAGTTTTCGGAATTAAGAAATTCGCCGACACTTTTTTGTTGATTATATGTCAGCCTAGCTTCTGTCCAAATTTGAGGAAAATCGAACAAATTCCCTTTGAGTTGTAGCTCTTTAAAGTGTCCCCAACAAGCGAAAAATTAACTTTGAGAAAACGGCGCTTAAAAAAACATATCGCGTAATAAACAAACTCCGCCCACAAAAGTTATACTGTCATTTCTCCGTCAATTTTCACTATTTTTCGATAATTTTTTTTTGGATAAAAGTTCATTCTGTAAACATTATTTTAACGCCAAAAAAAAATTTTCAATAAATTTTCGATCTGAAGGTACACTGTAACCTTAAGAAAACTCAATCGGTCTTCAGGCTTAAAGAATAGCATGTACTCTATCAATGTCTGGTCAAATCGGCTGTTAATAGCCGTTATTTTTTTAACAATCTCTATCCAAATAAAGCTTACTTTACTCTTTTCTGCAGTTCTCAACTTGCGAAGAACGGGTCGGTTCTTTCCGCACAGCATACATTTTCGGCACAAAATTCGGATATCTAAACCATCTCTTGTGGCTGAGCATGCTGTTTGTCTTCAGTGGAGGTCCATTAACCCATCACAGTGCAAATAACAACAGCTTTTGTAGTACCCGGAAGGTCACCGAAGCAAGCCATCATCGGAAACTTTGTTCGTCCACGTTCTATTCTACTCTGGATTTACCACATATTTCTCCGTCACATGTCATCATTCGCTCCAAAAGAAGATAAAACGGTTTTCTGATTAATCTTTTACAGTCAACCACATTAAGCGAGGCATTTTACCCCTTTTTTTCTCCGTTCTTTATATGTCTTTCGAAGTCCAGGCCACCAGTTCAGTCAAAGCCCTGCTGGTCAGCGGTAGAATCTAAAATACAACGTTCCTTCGTAAAGTGTTTCGCGTGGCGTCCTCATCCTATTACATTGTCACTGACTGTCCATTCTATTCTGTTTACGTAGAGCAGCCTAAGGGTACCCATTCTTTTGTTTTCTGATACGTAGACACGTGAACAAAATAAAATACCAAACAATAGGCATGGGTATTGCCTTTAGTTGTATTTTTGGCAGTATCTATTTCAGGAAGTCAGTATTTACTCTGTGAACTCCGTTTATGGGTAAATTTTATTCACAGCTGTCTGATCATGATGAGCGAATCATAGCCGGTGAGTCATGTCTGAAAAACCCCGGCCGGATCTACACAGTGAAATCGGCTGAAGGGAATGGCTAGTATTTCAGCCGCTTATCTTAGAAGTCGACGCAATTAAAATTCGAGGAATCACGTGTCTGCTGAAAAAACATACGGAGACGCATAAAACTATCTTAAGTATTAGGAGACAATCATCTCAAGAGCAACTACCGGCAAGAAAATGATGGGAAATATAATGAACAGTTTGAAGAAAAGTTTGCCGTTTAGCAAGCGTTCTTTGTCCTTTGACAGCTATTTTTCAATGGAAGAAGCAAAATTTCAGTCGCAAAAGTGATCATCAAATGACGTCAGAAAACGAAATTATAGCCGCAGACTGTATTCTGTTGAGCTTTGCATTAAGCAGAAAATGCGAAAACCACCTACAAATGCGATATTCCTCATTTAACTGCATGAGCAAAGTTTACTTTTTCAGAGGTTCAAAAGTTCCCATCAAGTTCGTCTGTTTTGTGGGTCTCCCGTTTATCTTATCGGTACCGATGCACTTTTTTACCGTACCAATCCGAGTACGAATTCATGATGAGAAACGCTCTGATGGTTACGATTTGGTATAGCAAAAAAACTAGGAAGAAATTAACAGACTAGAGATCACTAGAGTGTAGTCTTCTTCCAGTTTTTCCATTTTCCGACATTGAGATCTGAGTGACATCCGCATCATAGAAATTAAGTTGTGGGAACCTATTGTAATTTTATGAGTATAAAAAGAGTGATGAACTACTTGTGTTTCGCTACAATACCCCCCCCCCCCCCCCTCCCTACTATTACTGTCTATTAAGTATTTTTTTTTGGTGGGGGGGGGGGGGGGGGCGGGGGAGGCGTTGAACAGAGGATTTACGTTTCTTATCTCCTAATGTAATACTTCAAATATATACTCTCCTTCCTCTAGAAAGTGTGTACAAATTTATTTTGCTGGATACTATGCACTTCAGAAACACTGTAACTACGGCACTTACGTTGGTGACGCAAAGTTACTCGTAGCGGCGAGCGCGCTAGAACTAATTTGTTTTGATGGTCGGGTGGCCATTAACGGATGAAAGTAGATTCAGCGAAAATCAAAAGTTCTTTCTTGAAAGCAAGTTTTTGCAAAGAAAGAAATCAACTAAAAGAGGACGAGCGATCGAAACGGTAACAAAGAAAATGCCAAGAAAAGTTAAAGACGCAAAAATTCGGTTGTTTACGGTTGAAGTATTCCTAAGGAGAAGGCAAACCTGCTCGTACTTTCCTTGCTTTGCAGCAAAAGAAAAAAAAAATAAATAAAAGAAGCAGCTCGCCGAGTCACAGAACAGGCATTTACCAAAAACAAAAATATTGTACGAAAGTCAGCTACAGAAGAGAGCAAGACCATTACCCGGAGCTTGCAACTGTCATAATTTCGTGCAACGACGTTTTTACAAGTAGGTTTATTTTGAGATAAGCCTTTCCCGCGAACGATTATGGGCTCCTGGCAAGCGTTATAATATCAGAAGAAAGCACCCAGTCGTTCACCTTTTGTTGACGTTTTCGTTCTATCAGCAAAGAAATGTACGGGAAATGTAATCTACTGTAAATAGAAAGAAAATCTAACACAAAAATAGGTCTGGCATTTCTGGCACCTCAATATGATGCGGACGCCATGTTGGCATTTTATGAAGTCAAATCGTATTCTTTTTATACCGCTGACCAGAGATGTTTTTGCCTGAACTGGTGGCCTGGACTACGAAAGAAAGGCGAAAGAAAGACGGTAAAATATTTAGCTAAATGTAATTAATCGTTAAACTATTAATCAGAAAACCGTTTTATCTCCTTTTGGAGCGAATGATGACATGTGACGGAGAAATATACCGTAAATCCAGGTTAGAAATGTTCGCGGACGAACGAAGCTTCCGATGATGGCTTGCTTCGGTGACCTTCCGGGTACTACAAAAGCTGTTGTTATTTGCACTGTGATGGGTTAATGGACCTCCACTGAAGACAAACAGCATGCTCAGCCACAAGAGATGGTTTAGATATCCGAATTTTGTACAGAAACTGTATGGTGTGCAGAAAGAACCGACTCGTTCTTCGCAAGTTGAGAACTGCAGAAAGCAGTAAAGTAAGCTTTATTTGGATTGAGATTGTTAAAAAAATAACGGCTATTAACAGCCAATTTGACCAGACATTGATAAAGTGCATGCTATTCTTTAAGCCTGAAGACCGATTGAGTTTTTTTAAAGGATTTCTGTCGAATGAACGTGGTGTTAATTTCACCGACGTTTACAACAAATGATTTTTGAAGGTTTTTCCTCAGTGAACCAAAGTCCAAAATTAACCCGCCCCGCAGAGATTTTTATAGATTTAGTAACTACAGTATCTATCTAAACTAGCCACGTAGGTTGAGTTCTAGAATCGGCGTACTTTTGGAAAAATTCAAGAAAAGGTATTGCTAGTTTTACTCGTCAACTAAAATGGCTGAAACACCATCAAGTTGTTTTACCGTTAAGTTCATGTGCAGTTGATGTAACAAAATGCCACATGCATAAATGTAAACTAGAATAAAGGTTTAACATCTGGTGAAAGTCTTGATTTGTTCAGTATTAATGGACTTGAGAAACGATGTCTTACATTTTGCACTTTTTAAGGAAGTTTCTGAGGTCAAAATTGGGTTTAGTGGCACCAACAAACATCCAGTGTTACCATGGCAACAAAGAAGAAACGACCTTAACAAAGGTCATTTTTGAACATCCCCCCTAAAGACCTATCTGCATGCAAAATATGAAGGGGGGTCAAAAATTTTCATTTCCCACTTTTCTCGATTCTTACAGAGAACTGCTCTTAAGTTTATATGTCTAATAAAGTTTTGTTTGTTGTTGTTGTTTGTTGTTGTTTGTTGTTGTTGTTAAAATGTGTACCTTTTACAGTATTTTCGTTTTTGGAACTGTGTTTTGGCTGTTCTGTCGGAGTTGCACTAATTGTCGCGGGTCGCGGGTCGCGGGTTTCAAGTCGCGGGTTCTCAAAGTCGCGGGTTTTAAAAAACATGCGTGTGAAGAGGTGAATATTTTAGCAGACGTACTCTGTGTCAAGCGTTGCGTGACGACACAAAGTACTTGATGTCCGATAACCCTAACCCTAACCTTACTAAACCTCTCCTCACACGTGAGCGTGAATATTCCGCTTTCTCCTTCCATCGACCGATCCAACGATTTTGTGAAGTCAGCCAATGTGTTTTAATTCATCAAAAATCTTTTATTTGTACTTAAGCTTAATAAATCTCAAATTCTTTTCCCAAAGTTTGGAGTCGTTACGAGCATTTGAAGCGTAGTTTAGGGAAGCTAAAGTTTTGTTTTTATTGCATACATGTAAGCTTAGGTTTGTATGCGAAACTTTTAGAAAGCTCCTTCATTTCTTCTTCACCCTTAACTTCATTTCTCCGTTGTTTCGCGACGCCATGTCTCAGTATTAAACGCTTGAAATTGGAGCTATTAAAAGTGTGAGAAATTCAGAGGCGTGCGTTCTCATTCGGACTTTTGTTTCCATAACTTTTAGCGGGAAAAACACCTTCCATACTTCCGGTCCCATAACTTCTGGTCGATAATAACCGAGAATAATATTTTCTGCCTAATTTCCAGGTCTCCCGGTTTATTCCGAAATCTTCTGGGAAAATACGATTCAGTATACTATAATTTTACTTAAAATCTCAATATTACCGAGAATGGAAAATATCATTTTTTTTAGCTATCGGACATCAAGTACTTTGTGTCGTCACGCAACGCTTGACAAAGAGTACGTCTGCTAAAATATGTAAAATATTCACCTCTTCCCACGCATGTTTTTAAAACCCGCGACTTTGAGAACCCGCGACTTGAAACCCGCGACCCGCGACCCGCGATAATTAGTGCAACTCGTTCTTTCGTCGTAGCCGTCGCGAAAGAAAACCTGCTCAAAACGCCATCCATTGTTTTTGCTCGCAACTTTTGATCAAGTTTTGCGCCATTCCGAGGGCGCATTTGATTGGCTTTGAAATTACGAGCACGATTACCCCTGAATTGTACGTACGACATGAAGTTCAATTACTAATTAATCGCATCAATAACAAAATTCGAGATTAAGAAGTCTATGTGGAGTTTCTTGTACTTAAAACGTCAAGCATGATATTTTGTCAGTATGAAAGCAGGAGGAAAACAGCGAAAAAAGGAACCATTAAGTGCACCTTATTGACGCGTACGCAACATAGGTGTCCAATTACAGCTATCCAATTACAAAAAGATGTAATTGGACACCCACGTGACCGCGCGCCTATTACGTAAGAAATAGGCGCGCGGATATCCAATCACAATCAAGAATTTTGTTATTGATACGATTATAAACAGAATAGTACATGTCCGCTTGTGGATACAAATGTTATCTTCTCGTGTTGATAATATCTCTCACTCGTGAGAGATATTTAAAAAGGATTCAGCTTACCTCCTCTGTTGTCTCTACCATGTTGAATTGTGAACATTTTCGGCTGAGGCCCAGTCCCGCTCTGTCAGAGCTGGCGTTACAAGCCCCGCGAAACATCCCCGCCAATTTGACAAATCGTTACTGTCCCCGTCCTCCCGGAGAAATGCAGCGTTACAAAAGCGTAATTTCACGGGCATGTCCCCGTTACTCCCCCGCTTTGTCCCAGGAGTTGAGGGGCCGGGGGTTTCAATTGACTGGTGCATTATATTTAAATCAAACATGTTTATAATTCACTACGATTAATTATGGTAATTGAACTGAGTGGAGTGCAATTTGTAGTGGTAATCATACGGTTTCGAGTTCAATTTGTGATTAATTTGCACAAGTGATTTGAGCTTTTTGAAAAACTCACGAGTGCAAATTAATCACAAATTGAACGAGAAAACCGTATGATTACTTATTAATAATCATACATGAAAATATTTACATACAGAAAGCGAGTTTCTCGCTCTTCCACAGCATGGAAATCAGTTTGGAAATCAAAATCATTAGTATTGACTGAGGTGTACATATTCGTAACACTATCAATGGCTCCGTCAGAAAAGAGTTAAACACGCAAACAAGTGCCATTGTTGCAATTACTTGACGCCGAAACCGCTTCAGCAAAATCTAAAGCGGTCGTAACGATCGCTGCGATTCTTGCGATCCTTGTGATCGCTGAGACGTTAGGTTCCATATGATCGCAGCGATCGCAAGGAAATGTCGTGTAGGCCTGGATCCGATAAACTGGCCTGGCGCGAATCTTTGGCGCGGACTTTTTAAACTAGTTTTTGAACTTATTTTGAGCCTCACTTGTGCTCATTTTTGAACCTTTCGGCAATTTTTATTTTTTGTAATCTTTACTGAATTTGTTGTATATAAAGTTAAATTCTGTACTTCTTCCTAAAATAGCGTTGTCTTCTTGTGTTGTGGACGCATTTTGCCGAAAGTGCATTAATGGGTACAAGGCTTTGGTGTGCTATCTTTCTTGGATATTTTGGATCGCAAGAGCGGTTTCCATATACAGCAAAACCTGTATCAAGCGGACCCCATATTAAGTGGACACCCTCTATTTAGCGGACACCAGCTGCTTGGGTCCCTAAATTTTCTTCCCATATTTACTGTAAAACGGACCTGTATTCAGCGGACCCCTCTATTAAGCGGACACCAGCTGCTTGGGTCCCTAAATTTTCTTCCCATATTTACTGTAAAACGGACCTGTATTCAGTGGATCCCTCTATTAAGGGGACACTAGCGTGAGTCCCGAGGATGTCCGCTTAATACAGGTTTCACTGTACATATAAAAACCTCTCGATCGCAAGGATCGCAAGGATCGTAACGATCGCAAGGATCGCAAAGTTTTTGGTTTCCATATGATCGCCAGGGTCGCACAACACGTTTTTTTCTGCGATCGCTGCGATCCTTGC
Source organism: Cladopsammia gracilis (assembly GCA_022457155.1). Classification (NCBI taxonomy): domain Eukaryota; kingdom Metazoa; phylum Cnidaria; class Anthozoa; order Scleractinia; family Dendrophylliidae; genus Cladopsammia; species Cladopsammia gracilis. The sequence continues at coordinate 645,484 of JAJGOT010000405.1, read as the reverse complement.
GATTATATGGAAACCAGGCTTAAGCGATATCGGATCGAGCGATCATCGTAACGATCATATGGAAGCCACTTTCAGAGTTCTCGTAGCGATGACAAAGCCTCAAACAGCTCATATAGTCATATAGCAGTGCAATATTATTTCACAATTTCAATACTTTAATAACGAAAATGTTCGAACTGATAATTTTAGGACGATAAATTTTGGACTAAACACTTTCGGACGTTTTTTGGAAAATTTCGGACGTTTTTCCTTGAAATTTCGGACGTCACACTCTGTAATCATAAACCGTGTAAATGAATTTACCGTAGTGTCATTATTGACAGTTTAGCTTGAACAAATCGGAACAAGTTACTCAATTTTGGCAACCCAGTTATTCAGCAGTTGAAGAGAATGCTAGTGAAATGTCTTCAAAGAAGTATTACCTATTGTAAATTTCTAAATATGTTATCGTAGCAAATGATGTCATCGTCGACCGTTTTGGGTCTGCCTTCCGTGTCGTAAAGTGCTTACAACTGCAGTAATTTGCACATTTTGCTAAATATACGTCATCAAAAATTGTCGGACGATTAAATGTTCGGACTGGGTTTTTGTTCGGACGGAAAATTTTCCGCCTTTCGGAAGGTTCTAAGATAGCGTCCCGCGGCAGCGAACAACAACAAGTGCTCCAAAATTGGTTGAACAAGGTTGAAAAGATTTTAATACCTCAATAATAGTTTTTATGTCAAGGAATGGTAGAAAAAGTTTGTAAAATCTAATGCTGCAAAATTTGTTTTCATTTTCCTCCCGGCTGCTTTTGCTGATTCCGCGCGCTGCAAATTCTACTAGCAATCGCAGTGATCTGAAAACCTTGCGGCAGCTATCGCGTTTTTCTGCGATGCGTAACAATTATTTACTATAAAAACCAACTTAGCAAAATCTTCTAGTGACACACCGGGGCCATAGGGGTGGGTATTGTAACAGCCAAGTTTCCCCCGAGGGGCGGGGGAAAGTTTAAAATGTAGCACTGTACAAATGTTACATTCCCCGCTATGTCCCGGGGGTCGGGGGTGTGGTTTCAATTGACTTGTGCATAATCAGTGAAATATAATTTGTTAAGCTTGCGCATAGCCTGCGTAGCAGGCGCATGAAAATAAATATGGGAGCAAGAAAGAACGGTTTGCGCGGGGGAGGCACGCGAGGAAAGAAGGAGGGCGCCACTTTCCTCCTCGCGTGTCTCCCTCGCGCGCCCCATATTGCGCCCATATTATTTTCATGCGCCTGCTACGCAGGCTAGCTTGCGCACTTTTTATAGAAATATTCAAATAAGTATTACGTTAATAACAGGTAATACCGCGACTGATGTATTTTTATTTTGCCAAACAACTATACTGCAACGTATAACGTCGCACTTGCTAAAATGTTGATTTTGCTAAATAGTGCGCTTGATCGCAGGTTTAATTTGAATTTGAATGAGAAGGCTAGGCCCACGTGGAATGGAATATTATTTAAAATAATTAGCGACCAAGCCTGCAATCGCTCTGTCAAAATGGGCTCCTATGAAGACCCAGCCCGTGAATAAGAAATGCTAACACGCAACGCAATATTTCGGTAAGCTTACGTTTTCACACTGACACGGTTCGATATATATATATATATATATATATATATATATATATATATATATATATATATAAATTCATTGAATGCAGATCAGACTTCAGAAGATATTCATTCGTTTAATGCTACAGTTCTGTTTCATATGGTCAAAAGATGACCACACTCATCAGGCAATTTTAACGAATAACCCGTACATTTCAAAACTGGCGGTTATAAGCATTTAACACCGTTGCTATGCAATATATAAACAAAATGAACTACGAGGTATATAAATAGATGCAATAACATACAAAAGCGGAATGAGGGGTTGCGTTACTGTGTGACAGCTACGTTATCATGAAGTTCTTGAGTATAAATCTGTTCCTGTGGGGGCATGAACTTGCTAGTTCGTTGCGTTTGTTAAGGCTACATAATTCTTTTTGACAGATTATAAAAAATTTTTCACTAAGGCAGAGGCTACATTTTTTGCTAATATTATTATATGGTTTACATTTTCTTAGTATCCTCCATTTCACATTGAAGGGTTTCTTTGCCAATTTGAGGGTCCAAATGTGTTTTGATAGTTCAGTCTCGTTTCTTTTCTTGTGGTTTCGGAAGGATGCTGTGTGATTTCTGTATCGTTCTTTGAAGTTAGTTGCCAGTCCTACGTAAGTTTCAGTTGCAGTGTCGGTTGTAACAGTCGCTTGGTACACAACGTTGTTTGTGAGGCATTGTCCGTCGAGGGGGCATTGTTCTTTCTTTCTGCAGTTGCATTCTTTCACGGGTTCCGTTACCGGGGTTGACGTGTAATTGGAGAGGGCTGTTTTGTTATGTGACGCGATGATGGATTTCATGCTTGGCATGCAGGAGTTGCTGAGTTTAAGCGTGTGTCTGTTGAAGATCTTGTGAAGAGGATGGTTTTTTGGAAAACATTTGTCCACGATTGTGAGGAATTTTCTTCCCAAGTTGGTTTTGACACTTGAATTCCAAGGAGGGTTACACCATGTGAGGTGGCGAGCTCTCTTGCGGTTTCGTGTGTTTGTGCGGTTGTTCAGTGGGTCATAGGTGAGTTTGGAATTGTATCCGCTATCGTCTAGTGCTTTTTGGTAAGGGGGAATAGCTTCGTTGAAAACCTGTTGGGTGGATGAAATGCTTGATAATCTCTTGTTGATATTTTCAGGAATGTTTTTCAGGTAGGGCTGGGGGGTGGTTGCTTTGGTGATGGACGTAGAGTAGTTTGTTGTTTGGTTTCATAAAGGGCTTAAAGCTTCGGTTTGTTAGATCAAAGGTTACGTCTAAGAAGTTTACAATGTTCTTGTTCGCTTCTATCGTGATGCTTAAGCTGTTAGCTTTAAAAACCTTGCAGATTTCTTGTTTAGTTTTCTCGATTTGTTTGGGTGTCGCATTGCAAACGGCCAGACCATCGTCACGGTTCAGACCCACTCCTTCTTTAAGCTTCGGCGCGATTAGTGATAGCATGCATGCTCCTATAAGTTCGCAGGTCTCAGCTCCGTCGTATGAGCCCATGGTGACATCGAATTGGTCTTTTGATTTTTTCTTCTCCCATGGTGAATTGCTGTGGTAGAGGAGTGATTTCTTTGCGTGTAAGATGATGTGGCGGTCTTGCGGTGTGATAGTGGTGAATTGGGCTGCATAATCCAGTGCTTTTGTGAGAAGATGTTCCGAGATAGACGGGTAAAACTCGCAAACATCAAATGTAATGAAGGCGAGTTGGGTATCATTTGGCAGCGTTTGGAACCATTCGATTGCTTGTGACGTGCTTTTCCATAGATTAACTTTAGTGGCTGCTATGACTTTCTTGTTAATATTGTCTAAGATTTTCTTGCTAATGATTCCGATTTCAAATTTAGAAGGGTTAATTAGTCTACAGGATGGGTTGTTCATGAAGTCTGGTTTATGGTCCTTTAAAGTTATGAATGCGTCCCGTTTGGCTGAAGTTTCAATGCGATCATCTAATGAAAGATCTTGGGCGATTTTCTTGTCGACAGAGGTGATGCTGTTAGTTACATTTTGGTTCGTCTTTTTATATGCTTTTGTTACGTTTTTGTCTGCGAGGGTTAAGTAATCTACTGGTTCTGTCTTGTAATGATTAGTGGTTTTGTCGGCTTTAACGAAGATGTTGCTGTCTTGTCGGATCCCTTTCAGGTCGTTCTCTAGTTTCTTTTGTAGGTCGTTAGGAGCATAGTTGGCTCTAAATTCAACTCGTTGGATCATGTCAAGCATGCAATCTTCAAATTCGGTGAGTTCATTGATGTGCGGGGGTGAGCGCTTGGATTTAAATCCGTATGTTTCTTTGCTGGTGTCATCTGTGTCTTGGTTTTTGAGGAAAAAGAAGGCTCTCCAACACATGCGGTGGATCAGGGATTGTGTTTTGTTTATAAGCTGCTGTAAAAACGTGTTCCTGCTTGCCAGTGGAATGTTTTTGGTCGAATATTCGAAGTCTTTCACTTGAAAATTCATTCTTGAGAGCGCTCCCAAGACCTTTCATTAGATGATCGCATTGAAACTATGCTCCTAACGACCTACAAAAGAAACTAGAGAACGACCTGAAAGGGATCCGACAAGACAGCAACATCTTCGTTAAAGCCGACAAAACCACTAATCATTACAAGACAGAACCAGTAGATTACTTAACCCTCGTAGACAAAAACGTAACAAAAGCATATAAAAAGACGAACCAAAATGTAACTAACAGCATCACCTCTGTCGACAAGAAAATCGCCCAAGACCTTTCATTAGATGATCGCATTGAAACTTCAGCCAAACGGGACGCATTCATAACTTTAAAGGACCATAAACCAGACTTCATGAACAACCCATCCTGTAGACTAATTAACCCTTCTAAATCTGAAATCGGAATCATTAGCAAGAAAATCTTAGACAATATCAACAAGAAAGTCATAGCAGCCACTAAAGTTAATCTATGGAAAAGCACGTCACAAGCAATCGAATGGTTCCAAACGCTGCCAAATGATACTCAACTCGCCTTCATTACATTTGATGTTTGCGAGTTTTACCCGTCTATCTCGGAACATCTTCTCACAAAAGCACTGGATTATGCAGCCCAATTCACCACTATCACACCGCAAGACCGCCACATCATCTTACACGCAAAGAAATCACTCCTCTACCACAGCAATTCACCATGGGAGAAAAAAAAAATCAAAAGACCAATTCGATGTCACCATGGGCTCATACGACGGAGCTGAGACCTGCGAACTTATAGGAGCATACATGCTATCACTAATCGCGCCGAAGCTTAAAGAAGGAGTGGGTCTGAACCGTGACGATGGTCTGGCCGTTTGCAATGCGACACCCAAACAAATCGAGAAAACTAAACAAGAAATCTGCAAGGTTTTTAAAGCTAACAGCTTAAGCATCACGATAGAAGCGAACAAGAACATTGTAAACTTCTTAGGCGTAACCTTTGATCTAACAAACCGAAGCTTTAAGCTCTTTATGAAACCAAACAACAAACTACTCTACGTCCATCACCAAAGCAACCACCCCCCAGCCCTACCTGAAAAACATTCCTGAAAATATCAACAAGAGATTATCAAGCATTTCATCCACCCAACAGGTTTTCAACGAAGCTATTCCCCCTTACCAAAAAGCACTAGACGATAGCGGATACAACTTCAAACTCACCTATGACCCACTGAACAACCGCACAAACACACGAAACCGCAAGAGAGCTCGCCACCTCACATGGTATAACCCTCCTTGGAATTCAAGTGTCAAAACCAACTTGGGAAGAAAGTTCCTCACAATCGTGGACAAATGTTTTCCAAAAAACCATCCTCTTCACAAGATCTTCAACAGACACACGCTTACACTCAGCTACTCCTGCATGCCAAGCATGAAATCCATCATCGCGTCACATAACAAAACAGCCCTCTCCAATTACACGTCAACCCCGGTAACGGAACCCGTGAAAGAATGCAACTGCAGAAAGAAAGAACAATGCCCCCTCGACGGACAATGCCTCACAAACAACCTTGTGTACCAAGCGACTGTTACAACCGACACTGCAACTGAAACTTACGTAGGACTGGCAACTAACTTCAAAGAACGATACAGAAATCACACAGCATCCTTCTGAAACCACAAGAAAAGAAACGAGACTGAACTATCAAAACACATTTGGACCCTCAAATTGGCAAAGAAACCCTTCAATGTGAAATGGAGGATACTAAGAAAATGTAAACCATATAATAATATTAGCAAAAAATGTAGCCTCTGCCTTAGTGAAAAATTTTTTATAATCTGTCAAAAAGAATTATGTAGCCTTAACAAACGCAACGAACTAGCAAGTTCATGCCCCCACAGGAACAGATTTATACTCAAGAACTTCATGATAACGTAGCTGTCACACAGTAACGCAACCCCTCATTCCGCTTTTGTATGTTATTGCATCTATTTATATACCTCGTAGTTTATTTTGTTTATATATTGCATAGCAACGGTGTTAAATGCTTATAACCGCCAGTTTTGAAATGTACGGGTTATTCGTTAAAATTGCCTGATGAGTGTGGTCATCTTTTGACCATACGAAACAGAACTGTAGCATTAAACGAATGAATATCTTCTGAAGTCTGATCTGCATTCAATGAATTTGTCTTTGCTCTTTTAATGAATTAGAGTTGAGCGCTTTTTGAAATCCATTCAACTGAACTGTCAAAGAATATATATATTTATATATTTATATATATTTTTATATATTTATATATATATATATATATATATATATATATATATATATATATATATATATATATATTAAAAATTAACCGTAAGGATTTTTGACGAACGCAAAAATAGGGAAATCACTTTAATAATGTCCAGTTCGAGGAAGAAGAAAATAAAAGTCACGGGCGAATGGAAAAAAAAAAAAATGGAAATCACTTTCATAATGTCCAGTTCGAGGGAAAAAAGAAAAAAAGAAGAATCGCGGCAGAGAATTCAACCCGGGCCTCCGAGTACAAATCCGGTGCCTTAATCAACGAGGCCACCGAGGAACACATGGTCTTTTCAGACTATGAGGCCCGGTTCAAACGTCGAACTTCACATGTGCCGAATCTAATGGAAATGAGCAAGAACAATAGATTTTTCTTATTTGCATTAGGTTCGGCACATGTGAAGTTCGACGTTTGAACCGGGCCTGATTTTGTTATTAATGGTAGATACGCATCAAAACTCGTGTCTCGATTTTATGTCGCATTAAACACTCCAAATGCGAAACATCGACCTGTTTACAGCTGTTTCGAGAAAGGTTGTCGGAAAAAAGTGCAAAAGTGCACACAACAATCCCGAAATCTTGAATAGTGTGGGATATGAGCAATGAATTTTAATAAGTCAAATAAATACATGAATCCCGCGATGCCTCTTCCGTACAGGGACGATCTTAGATGGCGGGCCATTGGGATAAATGAGTTTTTAGGATATAGCGTGGATGACTACCCACAAAACCTTTCTGGATTGTCGCGTGCACTTTTACGCTTTTTTCCGACAACCTTTCTTGAAACAGCTGCATATTCGTTTACAAGAAATTAGTTATTGTTATCGCTGGATTCACGCTGTTCATTACGTCACTGAGGAAGGAGAGTGCTCATTTGCATATCTGTCTCCGTTACCAATAACCCATTCATTACGCATGCGCGTATTTACGGGTAAAAAAAACAATCTCGTCCCCAAAGCCCGCGCGTTTCAGGTCAGCGGAGACCGAACGTTCACGGACTCTGGGGCAATCCATAACCGGAAGCACGATTTCGTGCTTCCGGTCATGATGCGCATGCGCCTACGCATGTGCGTGTGCGCGTGCGTGCATGCGCTGAGCATGCGCAGAGGCTGTATTCGTGACATAAAGGGCGCGAAAAGTCATCGTTGCCGGCGTTTTTTCGCGCCTCTTTCATTTTTTCTCGCGATGCGGCGCGCGATTCTCGAGCGATGGTGAGCACAGCAGTCTTGATGAAATGACTGAAATGGCAGCATCGGCATATAATGATCTTTTTCGCTGTCGCGATGAGGAACAATCGTTGAACAAATTAGGTAAAACAGGGCTAACACTAAAGGAAGAACAATATGTAGCATTAAAATCTGTTGTTTTAGAAGTCTTAGAAGGAAAGGACACGATATGTGTTTTTCCAACTGGTTACGGAAAGTCTTTTTTACCAAATTCTCCCTACGTTTCTGACAGACCAATCCTCCGTCACTGTGGTGTCCCCGGGCCGTTGAACGCTCGATAGAAGATCGGTATGGAATTCGCGAGTCTGGCAACCCCATATGCCAAAGAAAAACGACGTTTCCAGCGAGAAAGCCATTTCAAAACCAACTGTCAAGAGCTAGCGAATAGAAATCAGTCACGGTGAATCACGCGCGGTCAGGGAGAGAACCTTGTGGTAGCTTTGTTTATCTGTAAATGCCGTTTTATGACTGAAATTGATGCTGTTTGTACACTAAAGTACATGTAATGTGGACTGTGAAGGCCAACTTTGAACATTTGTGGAGGAAATTACGCGGTTTTTAATACTTCGGAAGTTTGTTATATATCGCCGGCCGGCACAAAAGAATTCCGCAAACACCACGCTAAATGGGCAAAAGCCTTTGTACAGCAAAGAAGGCAAGTTTGTGAGTACTCATAGATTAGTTATTAAACATTCAGTAAAACATTTATGCTTATGTTATCGCGGTCGATCACTTCAATTCATATGACGAAGGATCCGGACGCGAATCTCCGCTCGAACAGGAATCACTTTTATTCTCACTTAATTTATCTTTATCTACGCTACTCATTGATAAGCTTAAGACTTACTTAGTTCTAAGAATACCAGACTACTAATGACTACTAATATTATTACTAAAGCGATTTTCCTCAGACCGTGAAATAGGTAGTACACTAACACAGGTTAGTAGATCTTATTTCCATTGTTTTCTTTTGTGTCTATTTCACTATTATAACTTATAATTAAGCTTAACTTAAGTTTAAGCTTAGTAAAAACTACTAGAAACTGTTTCACGGTCTGAGGAAAATCACTCTATCATTATTGCCTTTTGTACCTCTTATACTTTTACACCGTGTCTTGGATTTTTATAGGTCGACAGTTTTATAGTTTCTTTTTCCCAGTTTTATTCAGCTTAGCTTTTTAACGCTTTCAAGTATAGTCTCGTATTTTGATTTACCGGCAGTTTTCTCAAACTCATTAATAAGATTAAGCTTAATTCATTACGAAAATCAGTTGAAACACTCCTCATTTTTGCATCCTTAATTTCTCCTTCTAAAATCATTTTGTTTGAGAAGTAATATCAAACATTCGACACAGTAATAATATTTCATCTTGAAGTGGGTTAAAAAAAACTCGGCTGCGCCTCGTTTTTCAACCCACTTCGCGGTGTTTGTAAATAGTGCATCTAGTCTTTTGTTTTAAATTTCCAGGGCCCTTTTTGATAACAGCACTTTTATGTCGATGAGGTCACCCTGGTGAAATAACATTTATTTATTTATTTATTTATTTATTTGATACTCAGTAAAAGAGGAGTTGCGATTCAAGTTTTGGTTTTGAAATATTAAGAAAGCTCTACTTCGGACAGCCATATTCGTTTATTTTGCAACCGCGTGGCCGTTTCGGTGTAAGCTTATGACAGAAATACTTTAATTATCTCAGTACAGTATGCTTTTTTCATAAACTTCTTTGTTTGATTTTTCTCAACGCCTAGAGTTCTTAAAGGCAAAAGTGTTCAGCACATTAGTGATTTAATAAACCTTGTCTACGATAACACTATACATTCTGTTTTATTACCGCAAAAATTTACTGAATAAGAAGAGAAGAAAAACATTATAGGTGTATAGTGGCACAATATATATGAGAATAAAGTCATTCTTTTACAAAGTGTTATAATTTTGATACTTTTAATACTTAGGAAAGAATTATCGCCGTTCGCGTCGAAATTAATTTGACAACAGAACTATTTCCTCGGCGGTCCGCATGTTAATTTTCCGGTAATTTACGAACTGTCTGACTTTCACATCTTGTTTGAAACGCTGTCAGAAAAATTCTATTAAACAGATAACTGGACAGACCTAAAGTGTCAAAAGCTGATTTGAAAATTACTTAAAATATTATCTGCTTCAGGCAAAGAAAACATAAACTTTATATCAAATGCACGCAAGTACGGAATCTCTGCACTGTCCTTTGTTGTGGATTTGATAACCACGGAAATACTTGTATTCACTTCTATCTCCTCATTTCCAGATTGAAAATTTGTTTTGCGCAAAATCTCAATACGAATTAAAGGTAGCGACCATGTCAGCTCCCTCATCTGTTTCTTGCTCTAAAAATTTTGGTAACATCCGAAGCGGGCTTGTTGTTGGCTGCTTTTTGACAGTCACAGCCGTCGAAGCAGAGGCTATGAAAGCGGTGAATTTTACATGTACCAAATCAGCAGTCGGTGCAATTCGTCTGAACTTGAAAATGAAGCAGCTTTCTCGTCCTTTTGGTGGTGACGTATACCATCGTCTTCTTCTTTGCGAGGGGCAAGATCGACCGATTCGGATTTGTTTCTTGAAAGCCTCTTTTAGTTTTACATGAAGAAGTTGAACGTTTCTTGAGATGACTGACACATCACTTTCAGTTCCATAATTTTCTTCTTGATATGCAGCACTTTTTGTACACTAAGTATGCAGAGGTATGCATTGTTCGATCTTCAGATGATTTTTTTACCGTCCAGGAGAACGCGGAAATAACTAGCTTCTTATGCCGCAACAACGGCATGACTTTGCAGCTCTTTCAGTGTTAAAGTTATAAAGGCTTGTTTCCATCATTTGCAACACTTTACGAAGACATTTTCATGTTTTTGACGCGACCAACTCGCTTTATTTATATTCTCAAACATCCTGTTTCAACATTAGGACTTCAACACGGTCAAAGTGTGTAATTCATGAAATATTCCTCGCATGCGCAGTTTAGAGTTAATACTACCGCGGGAGACTTGGATCTAACTAGTATCTTAGCAACCAAATGCGGACTTTCCGTCGATCAAAACCTGTTTTGAATGAGCGAAACGAACGAGAATGGCTTTCGAAAACTTTGAACCTGACTGTAAAGCAGAAGCGATCGATGATTATGGAGTTTGACCTGTCTGCACCATTGTTTCTTCAATCTGAGAGGCCGAGTGATGGTTTCATTTGATGGCTGGAGTTCCAAGTGAGATGAGCGCGAGATTCGCAAAGAAACGATCGCAGTAAAAGATGGCGTCAAAAGAAAAAGTTCAACCTTTCGAGCAAAAATATTGAATGAAGCTTGTTTCTAGTTCCTGCTCCAGTGGTAAATAAATTATATCTCTTGAGTTAACGCCATGGTTTATAAAATGTTACAATGCAACTTCAGTCTTCCAGAAATTTATTCAAATAATAAACACAGAAACATGACAATACGCATCGCTTGATCGATCATGGCCGGGGCCCGGCTCAGGATACCAAAAACGAAATAAAACCAGTCGATTTACACCACTCGCATGGAATTGTCTTAAGTTAAAGTCTTTCCGAATATATTTCGCTTTGAAATGGAAAACTTTCGTGCAAGGACGGCTCGCTTTCTACTTGTAAACAAAGAGCTCAAATTACGGCAAGAGCTTAAAATTTGCATAAAATCCTACACGAACGAGATGTGATCAGAACTCTCTGAATAGCGAAGATTACAACATCTTTTCGCCTCTGAATGAAAAGAATCGTATTTGTATTGATACTATCGCAGTGGCTATTCGTACGGCACCCGTACGCGGACTTCGATTTGCTATTCGTACGGGAGTATTCTTTGACGCGAAATATGTGTCACGATGAGTCACAGAGAGTCGGCAAAGCAAATCAACATCGTTTACCAGAAGCGCTTCGTAAAGCTAAGCGAACATTAATATTGTGGACCCACAAAAGTGAAGAATAACATCGAAAATTGTCGAAAGTTTTGGACTCCCGTACGAATAGCAAATCGAAGTCCCCGTACGGACAGTACGGGTGCCGTACGAATTGCACTTCGTAAAAATATATGCCAGCTTCAGATTATCGAAACCTCAAGAAACCGGTTTTCTTTTACGGCCAGCATTTGGGACTCTCAATTGGATGTGACGTAAAAAACGTCAACCGTTACTAGGAAACAAGGCTAATAAATATGTACGAACCCCCACTCTGGGGTTCGCATAATTACACACTTTGACCGTGTTGAAGTCGTCATGAATGGCACTTTCGGTAGAAACAACTGTTTTTAATCCGGAACTTGATATGGATTATCCCAGAGGTCCGCAACCTTGGTGATGACCAAAAGGAACGCGGCCTCTGGGAACGAGATTGGGTAAAAAATGGCGGCTGCTCAAAGTCAAGAATCGAAAGAAAAAGACAGAGTCGAGACGATGAAACTGTGAAAGTAAGTGACTTTTCCTTCTATGCGCAGACTGTTGTTTTTAACTCATGCAGGGATAGTGCTTGGCTGGAGGCAAAACGTGCGCTACTCGAAGATTCACGTTGCTTCACAGACGTGCATATCACAAAGGAAATACAAACAGTAGCAGGTGGTTGTTAGACGTTACAAATTTATAAAATCCCCCAATATCGACCCAATATGTATACAATTCGGGCTCATTTCTGACATTTCAGAACGAAGAGGCTGCACAAAGAGGAATTAAGACAAAACTGTGGCAATATTAGCACTGTATTAGTGTTGATTGCTTTCAAAACATAAACCGAAACACGTGGCACATCATTGATCCCAAAGCAAACTGCCATGTCAATTTTTTAAAATTCCCCAAAATTTATACAATTCGGGCTTCTCTTCTGACATTTCAGACCAAAAAGGCTGTACACGAAACAGCCGAGAAACACAAGTAAACTGTGGCAATACTGACTAAATAATGTAGATTGTTTCAAAACAAAATACTCGGCGACGATGCGATCATTCAAACGCCATTCAGACAGGAAATTTGTTGAATGACTTATTCTTACAGATCCAAAGTATTATTAATATCTTTGTTAAGATGCAGCGTTGTTGATTTGATTCAGACTAATTTTCTCAGTCTGTGTACACTACGGGAACGACTCAAAAAATTCATTCCCTGACGAGTGTATTCCAAGTTAAATTTCACACGAAAAACCGATATCACCCGATCAAGAAGAATCGCAAAGCGATGAGGGCGATATCGGTTTTTCAAGTGAAATTAACGTGGAATTCACAAGTCTAGCAATGAATTTTTCTTTAATCGCACGTGTCAAAGAAAAACAACGTTTCCATGCAGCAAGAAAGCCATTTATTTCAAAGCCAACTGTGAAGAGCAAGCGAAAAGAAATCAAGAACGTTTGTGATGGAAATTAGGCTTTAATACTTCGGAAGTTTGTAATATCGCCAGCTGGCACACTGTTATAAATGTAGATAAGAATTTTATCACAGCGACAAGTAAACACCACGCTAAATGGGGAAAAGCTTTTGGACAAAAAAGAAGGCAAATTTGTGAGTACTGATAGATTAGTTATTTTAATACAATTCAGTAAGAAAATTTATGCTTTTCTTATGCATTAAATGCATAATTCTTAGTGTGCGTTGTTGATTTGATTCAGACTAATTTGTTCGGTCTGTGTACACTACGCGAACGACTCATATTGCGACACCAGAAAAATTGATTTCCTAACGAGTGAATCCCAAGTTAAATTTCACGCGAAAAACCGATATCGCCTGATCAAGAAGAATCGCGAAGCGATGAGGACGATATCGGTTTTTCAAGTGAAATTTTACGTGGAATTCACTAGTCTGGCAATGAATTTTATTTTAATCGCACGTGTCAAAGAAAAACAACGTTTTCATGCAGCAAGAAAGCCATTTCAAAGCCAACAGTCAAGAGCAAGCGAATAGAAGTTAAGAACGTTTGTGATGGAAATATCGCCGGCTGGGTTCTGTCCTCGTGTACCGGTAACAAAAAGAACGAAACAAAAACTAAACAATAGACTACACGGAAATAATAGATCACAAACAAAGAGAATACAATGTAAAATCCCTCGTGTACCGGCACACTGTTATAAATGTAAATAAGAATTTCGTCACAGCGACAAGCAAACACCACGTTAAATGGGGAAAAACTTTTGGACAAAAAAGAAGGCAAATTTGTGAGTACTGATAGATTAGTTATTTTAAAAAATTCAGTAACAAAATTTATGCTTATCTTATCGCGTTCGATCACTTCAATTCATGAGTTGACGACAAAGGATCCGGACACGCATCGCCGCTCGTCGAGCAGAATATTGTTATTCTCACTATTTATTCACGGCTCATTTCTAAGAACACCAGACTACTTATTATTACTTAATCATTATTGACTTTTGTGTACCTCTTTTGTATACCTCTTATACTTTTTACGGGATTTCTTTGATACAATAATAAAGATATTTATTATATCTCTAAATTGGAGATAAAGGAAAACCTTTCAAGTCAAAAGATGGACGGCTTCATTTGATTGACGTAGGTCACAAGAAAGCGAAGAGCAAATTTTATTGGCTTTCAAAAATAATGTGATCGGTTCTCGATTCGGCGTGAACTTGCGTGGCTCTTGTAAACGAATTAATTTAATCTTCCATGTGTTCGGTAGGACGACGGAAACCTGGCATAAGGTAGTTTTCTTTGAAAAGGATTCGTAGTTACTGGCGAAGACAAGCGAGGAAAAGAAGAATGAAAACGCCACGATAAAATCGCCAAAACAAACGTGTTTGTCAAACGGGAAAATGTGGCAGCACTTCGGTCTACAGCGGTGAACGAAGAAACTCTCAGGCTTCTAAAATGACACTGAAAATATCTCCTCATCAAATACTGCAAGTTGTTTTTGGCTTTTTGTGTGCTTTAGTGGCTTCATGCCGAACTTTGTGCATGGATGAGTCATTTGAATTTCAATCGCACCTGACACATTTTCACCGTGAGCTGAAGCAAGAGCGTATTTGCGAATACGCAAAAGTTGTTTCTTGGAACCACTGCAAGGACAAAACTTTCGCTGAGGAATCAAGGTACACTTTTAGCGTAATTCTGTAGCTTCAAGTTTGTTCTTATTACAGCCACTGCCACAAACGATAACTCTGAACTTAAGTTTATAGCGGAGCTCAGCGGGCCGAAGGCCCGCGCGGAGCACCATACTCATAGAACCAGAACCCATGCTCGTCATTTTTCATGGTCATGGCTAGCGGAATGTTTCGCGGGCGCGTCGGTCCGTGTGCACGTCCGTCCACCCGGTACGTCATCATCGATGATGACGTATATGAAGAAAGAGGAAATGGGATTTTTCGCGCGCTTCCCGCGGCTACAAACAGGGCAGTTCGCAAAAGCTTCCCTCCGCGCCAAAACCAACACAACCCGTCCTCGTCACTGGAAAAAATCACGGAGAAAGACAAACAAGATACGCCAATTCCAGAAGCAAAGGAAACGGACCCTATTAAAAACTCGCGAACGTTCTGAATATGACAGCGAACAACCTTTGCCGAAGAGGAAAAACACTGGATATTGGACAAACAAACATAAACAGAAAAGCAAGTAAGCTTAACTGTCTAAATGTGATTTGCAAAAATTGCTTAGTTAAGCTTAAGAACTTAAGCTTAAGCTTATGTAATTTTACCAGAAGAATTTTCTCCAAGTTTTTACATTCAGAGCTAAATTTACATCTTTGAATATCCGTGGTTTTGGCAATGAAGCCAAACAACGCTCTGTTTTTGATTTTGCGAAAAATTCCCGTTCTGATTTTATTTGTTTACAAGAAACTTTAGCGACAAGTCAAAATGCGATAAATTCTCTGACCGCTAAGTGGCGCGGTAAAAGTTTCTGGTCGCCCCGTTCTTGGTAAACAAGGCGGCGTTGCCATTCTTGTAGCTGAAAATACTGATTTCAAATGTTTACAATGGAAAAAAAACAGATTCTTCTGGTAGAATTGTTAGTGTTTTAACTGAATTCGACGACACGAAAATTAATTTGGTTGATACCCACCCACGAATCCAAGTGAACGTAAGCTTAAATACTTTTATGATACAATTCATGAATATTTTTTCAGAACTCTTTTAAAAATTATTGCTGGTGATTTTAACTGCATTGAAAGCGTTTCTCCGCTGATAAGTTTGGAGGAAATCTTACAATTTCCACGGATTTGAAAGATCTGCACAAGTGTTCATCGTTTATTGATATCTGGCGCAAAAAAAAAAAAAACACGGCCGACTGAAAAATACAATGCACATGGTTTAGTGCGGATAAAAACTATCGGTACACGTTTGGATAATTTTTTTATTGCTCAGGACTTGTATGATTTCTTTCTAAAATGTGAAATTTCGCCTTGTGTATTCTGTTGATTTAGCCGCGATTTGCATAATGCATTTTCCCGTGGACCAGGACTTTGGAGGCTAAATTTAGAATTTAATATTTACGATATGATCTCAGAAATTATTAAGAAACATGTATTGTACCGGAAAGCATTTAATTTCAAGCTTGGTGGGATTTTCTTGAAGAATCTATAACATTAGTTGCTATAGATTTTGGTCGAAGTAAACAACGCATATTTAATCGCGATAAGGCCACGCAACTATAATTTCTTTGATCGAAGCAAAACGGGATCTTATTGAAGGATATAACTCAGCGAAAACCACCATAGAAACGCTTGAAAGAGAAATTCGAGCCGTTAATTTATCCCAAATGAGAGGAAACCAAATTCGTAGCAGAGTCAAATGGCTTGAAGAAGGTGAAAAACCTACCAAATGTTTTTTTACGCTCGAAGCAACACGGCTCAGAAAAATACTGTTCATTCTATTTATAACTCCGCCGGTGTTAAAGTCTTTTCACAAGACTCTGGCTCATTTCGATTTTTTACTGTAATTTGTACTCCCAAGAACCTGTTAATTTAACAGTCCAAACCGAATTTTTGAGCAAACTTGAAAACAGATTAAGTGAGAGCGAAATTTTATCCTGCGAAGAATCAGTTTTATCTTTGGCTAAAATTACCCACGCAATGCTTGGACTTTCTTCAGGGAAACCCCCCGGTTCAGACGGATTACCTCAAGAATTTTACGCTAAATTCTGGGATCTTTTTGGCCCTATTTAGTTTGGAAAATAATTATTTCAGTGATTCAATGCAAGGAAGCGTGACTAGATTACTTTACAAGAAAGATGATAGGAAAAACCTCAAAAATTGGTGACCCAGCTAGCCATTTCGCTACTCGATGTTGATTACAAAATTTGTTCAAAAGCTCTTACAAACAGACTTTCAAAAGTGTTACCACCCTCGATTATTCAAGAAGATCAAACTTGTTCCGTCCCAGGTAGGACGATTTTTGAGAATTTACTTCTCTTGCGTGACACTCTAGATTATATAAATATTACCAATGAAACTGGTATCTTGCTGAATATTGATCAAGAGAAAGCCTTTGACAGGGTAGAGAAACATTGTTAAACTTTGGGGGGGGGGGGGGGGGGGGGTGAGGCAGGGAGATCCCCAGTCTCCACTTTTGTACACTTTATGCGCAGATGTTTTGGCTACCAGTGTGATAAAGGATGATACTATTGAAGGTTTTCTCCTTCCAGAAGCCTGGGGAAAGCGTTTTAAAATTTGCCACATTTTTTCTTTAGACAAATTGTTTACCTCACTTCACAAATACGAGACAGGTACAGGGACTAAATTAAATGCCACGAGGTTAGGAGCTTGGTGCTCACATGCGGACAATCCTTATGGCCTGACGTGGGTGTCAAGAATGCGAATCTTGGGTGTCTGGTCAAGCAATGGTAATGCAAATGTGAAACCAGATAACTGGTTACCACCCCTTTCCAAGCTAGATTAAAATTTGAACCTGTGGAAGGGTGTGGGGTGTTTTCACTCCCACCCTATCGGCACTACTCAATACTAGGTTTTTAGTTAATGTTAAGACTATTTTCTTTTACCTATGGACTTCTGCTTACGACGAGAATGACATGCGAGCGCGCTTTTTCATTAAGACCATACTTATGGTAAAATTATGGGTTTTTCGAAATCAAGCAACTTTTCAAAGTGGCACCGAGAACTGTCGGGCCACTGTAAGGGACATAAGGAATGACATCACAACACAGTCGCAAGTTGATTTCTCCCGAATGACCGAACTGGCAACTCATCATTTCCAAATCAGTTTCTCGGGTAATTTTCCAAACGCAACAAATGTATTTTATTCGGAAATTAGTCATAGTAGTTATTCTAGACCGACAAAATGTTGTTTTGTGAGCTATTGTGGAATTTGTGTAGTCTAAATGTACTGTGCAGACGGTCGGGTTATACGCTTACTGTTTTTGAGAATTGCTAAAATTGAAAAATAGTCTGGTCGTCAATCTTAATTCTAATTTTTCATGTGCTTCCGACCTTTCACCTAAGTTAGGCCTATCATTATCGTTTCTGTTCAGAGAGCTCCGCTGTTAGGCTAAGCCTATCTATATATATTAACCAGACAAGAACTTGATCAAACTAAACTAAATATAAGAGAGTGTCCACCATAGGACCAGGCAGGAGGTGATAATACTCAAATCGCCGATTCCGCTCAAACTCAGCACAAAGGTTGAGGGTTATGACTAGATACATGTACCAAAATATAAGGTCAAAATTTTTTTTCTCTCTGAGTTGTAGGGTCCCCCCCCCCCCCCCCCCCCCCCGAAAAATGGCCATTTGGTACAAATTTATGCATCTCAATTAGCTAAATTTAGTCGAGTGGTAAGACAACAAAAATAGCAGCCTGGAAGTAAGAACTACTAAATAGTGTTCAATATTGATCAGTCTTGTAGCAAAATGTGTTATTGGAATCGGTTGCTTTGATTTGTTGCTTTCCCAATACCGTTAGTGAAGGGCATGTTTCGTCATTTTCAAGAGACGCCAAAATTAGGTCATTTTAGATCTTAATATCTCCAATGGGCAAAAAGCTAACAACGTAGTTTTAATACTAGAAGTAAGAAGTATCTTTATGCTTACGAAAAATATAATAAAATTTTTGGGCAACTAAATAGGTTTTTAGTATGAAGGAATTTTTGTACCTCACTCAACGATTTATACGTTTTTCTGGCGATTTCATCAAAATTCGGTAATTAAAAAAAGTGGTTTAATTTTAATGAAATTGCAAGAAAAAGACAGCAAATGTTCAGCTAAGCATCACTCTACTTATAACAATCCTAGAATTAGCGGGAAAAGCTTTTTGAAGCACATTTCATGAAGTTTGTAAATAAGGGTTTCAACTGTCTTACTTCATTTTCAATGCGAACAATGGGACACTTCTCTCTACAATAACTCTGAATTTTACTTTCAGACACAATAAGGGACACAAAAAAAGCAAAGGCTGATACATACATGTTGTTTAGGTGCTTCGGACTCATTGTTAGGGTCCATTGCGATCCGGCCAAATCCAGTATATTTTTAAAACGTTCGATCTCTTAATTCAGCTCTTCGTCGATATTTATCGTGCAGTTCATCGCTGTTGACTTTGCTATGAGAATATTCATTGATACCTTGTTGTAATAGCTCCAATTTACGTAAGAGTGAGACAAATAAGTTATAAAACCACAGCAAAACCATAAACGCCATCGAAAAGTGTCAACATAATGTTTGGGAAATTGAAGTTAAATTTTTGAGCCTGCGTTGTGGTCAGTATGGACAACAGACTACCGAATTACCGGTTCGACGGACCACGGACTACACATAATATAACGGATAATTTGGTATAAAACGCATGCAGCATATAAGATTTGGCTGGTTAATTTTTACAGTCGATTTTTAAACATTGATTATTTCGAACTTTACAAATAAAGATTTGTGACCGGTAAAATTCAATACCATGATGACAATTATCTTTTGTTTGTCTTTTGCTACCAAAAATAGCAAAATGTTTAATGTTTCATATTTACAACTCTAGCAGAAACTATTTGCAATTTCCGTATTTTTCCGATAAATTTGAATTTTTAGTAGCGCTATAACCCAAAATATTTACCTTATCTTGTAGAGCACATTACAGGCCATCCATTATAGATAAAATATTTCCGAAATACTGTAAAATCGCAAAAAACCAAGGGAGGAGTTGCAATTAATGCCACAATCAGGATAAGCATATATATTATTTTATAGAAACCTTATTACAAGCCGAATTTCAACCAGTATTTTGTTGGCGTTTCCCCTCCCCCGCCCCGGAAGAACTTTCTAGAGAGGTTTATCTCTTTCTCTCAGATATTTTTCACACATACAGACATCCACTATTCTCGATTAGATAACAATCAGTAGCATATTATTTTCCCCAGTTTATAAAAATGCTTTTTAAAATCCGCTAGTTTGTAGTCTGTAGTTCATAGTCCGTAATCCATAGCCCCTAATCCGTGGTCCATAGTCCTGGCTCTATATTTTATATTGCGGAGCTTAGCCTTCAAAATGGCAGAGAATGTTTACTTCTGTCTCCAACCTTATGAGCTAGTCTAGATCCACCAAGGGCTCATACTATGTTTCACCCTCAAACCGAAATGAAACAACAACAACAACAACAAGAAACACAAGACAAATGTCGAATTACTTTAGAGCTGTCAAGGAATCATTCGATTTTCCAGACTCTTTATTATTTAATTTTCTGCTCACAAATCTTAAGTTATGGACTGTTTTCTGCAGTTCTAAGTAATCAGTGTTTGAAAATCGACTGTTAAAATTAACCAGTCCAAATCTTATATGCTGCATTCGTTTTACACCAAATTATCTGTTATATTTTGCGTAGTCCGTGGTCCGCATGAGTTGTCCGTCGATCCGGTAATTCGGTAGTCCATTGTCCAGACTGACCACAACACAAGCTGCTCAAAAATTTAACTTCAAAATGGCGAACATTTGTTGTCGGTTTTCGATGGCGTTTATTGTTCTCCTGTGGTTTTCAAACTTATTTGTCTCGCTCTCACGGGCATAAAATGGAGCTATTACAACAAGATGTCTATGAATATTCTCATAGCAAAGTCAACAGCGATGAACTGCACGATAAATATCGACGAAAACCTGAATTAAGAGATCGAACTTTTTAAAATACCTTTACTGGATTTGGCCGGATCGCAATGGACCCTGACAATGAGTCCGAAGCACTTATACGACATGTATGTATCAGCCTTTGCTTTTTTTGCGTCCCTTATTGTGCCTGAAAGTAAAATTTAGAGTTATTGTAGAGAGAAGTGTCCCATTGTTTTTCTGCATTGAAAATGAAGCAAGACACATGAACACTCATTTACAAACTTCATGAAATGAGCTTTTCCCGATAATTCTAGGATTGTTATAAGCAGAATGATGCTTAGCTGAACATTTGCTGTCTTTTTCTTGCAATTTCATTAAAATTAAACCACTTTTTTTTAATTACCGAATTTTTATGAAATCGCCAGAAAAACGTACAAATCGTTCTGTGGGGTGCAAAAATTCCTTCATACTAAAAACCTATTTAGTTGCCCAAAAATTTTATTATATTTTTCGTAACCACATAGATACTTCTTACTTCTAGTATTAAAACTACGTTGTTAGCTTGTTGCCCATTGGAGATATTAAGATCTAAAATGACCTAATTTTGGCATCTCGTGAAAATGACGAAACATGCCCTTCACTTACGGTATTGGGAAAGCAACAAATCAAAGCAACTGATTCCAATAACACATTTTGCAACAAGACTGATCAACATAGAATACTATTTAGTAGTTTTTATTGCCTGGCTGCTATTTTTGTTGTCTTACCAATCGACTAAATGTAGCTAATTAATATGCATAAATTTGTGCCAAATGGTCATTTTTCGGGGGAAGGGGACCCTACAACTCAGAGAGAATAAAAAATTTTGACCTTATATTTTGGTACATGTATCTACTCATGACCTTCAACCTTTGTGCCAAGTTTGAGCGAAATCGGTGATTTGAGTATTATCACCTCCTGCCTGGTTCTGCCTGGTTTTCTGGTGGACACTCTCTTAAGCCTATATGATACAGTTTGCCGACGGAAGCCGTTTCAAGTTGTTTTGCAGCTTTATGTTTTTCATAGAGAAGTTTTCTTACGAAGAAAGGTACTCTTTTGTCAATGCAGAATTAAATTGTTAGAGTTAAACGAATTTGCCGATTTACTCGAGTTTTTATAACTTACAGCCTAAAAGCTAAATACCAAACAATAAGCATGTAAGCTTACTCGAGAAAATTGTCAAGCGGCTTTTTGATTCGCAGCTAATCAAACCATTTAGTTCCAAACGTTTCCTCTAGATAATTTTTAATGTAGAAAACAACTTTTGTAAGCGTATGCCAGGCCGATGCTGGGACTCGCAAATTTACCTGGCCATACTGAAAAATACGGCCCACAAAATTGACCAATCACAGCGCACGTACTAACTTAGAGCTCACTTTGGACGCCGTAATGCAATTGGAGGCAATTGTTGTTTCCGGAATACAAACTCCACTGTGAATGGTCGCGTTACCGAAGTGGTCATTATATTTCAAAATTAAAGTGCTTTGTATAAAATACAAACCGCTGCTCCTCATGTCAACAGATAAAAATTTCGACGCCTTAGGATTTTTAGAGAAAACCGAATCCCTGTGATAGACTTCATTAAAATTCGACTGTCCGTTATCGGCCACAGCTGTCTTCGCCAATTTTTTCTTCCTCTTGACTGGCGAAATATGTCCGGCATCTTCATCATCGCCTACTTGAACACTCCCCTGGACATCATTGCTATCTTGAATGTATGGCTTTGAATTCCTGAATAATAAGTTAATCATCAAAATAAAAGGTGTAGCAATAATATATTAGAATTATGGAAAGAGCTTCAACCCTTTCACGCCCAGAGACAATAATATCATGATCACATGTAATCTACTTTTGGCGTTTTGGCAAAACTGTTTACCAGAAAACGGTTTTCTGTTTTCTTATCTCTAGACACATCTTTTCGAAAATGTTGTTAAAAGTTCAAACGACGTAAACCACGCTCAAATAATTAAGGTATGTTCCAAAAAGAACATTCCAAAGTGCAAGGATTGGTACACGAAAATTGATTGGGTTCAGCTCAGTTCAAGCTGTTGACATTCACAGCGTAGTTTGACTCTGTTTCTTTAATCCTTTTTATCGTACCTGTTGCACTATATTGTAGTTTCATTTGCATATTTTTATTGTAGACCGACAAAGGTGGATAGGATATGGGCTGCAGTCCAAAAACCTAACACATGGACAATCTATATTTTCAATACATCATAAAAGAAAGACCAGCTCACGCTGTTGAAAGGCAAGGCATATTCATTATTGCACAGCAGGAGCACAGCCCGTCATAACCAGTTCCTAATTCTGTTAAATCATATTGGTGTGATGTTGGGTGATGTCTGCCAACAAGTGCTTTCTTCACAAACGCTGCTGTGAATGGATACATGAAGGTCTGGTATAATCGTACACTGGTAGAGGCAGTCTTGCCTAGCGCTGCACGCCAAAACAGGGCAAAACAGCGGTATAACATACAGTAAAAACGTCTTTTAAGTTCAATCACACTGACACCGACTCTGACAAACAACGTTATCGAATCATTGATAGCATCTGGGCTTGCATTCACGCTGCTACTTTGGTTTAGGTCCCTTGGGATTTGAGCAGCTGATTACAAAAGCCTCGGTTCCAACCTGGTGCACATACACCTCTGGGATATCTTGTTTGCAGCTATGATAGGAGCCAAACAAGAGCAGCAACTGCGAAAGGAATGCCATTTTTTGGGCTCTATACGCAACTTTGTTCCACCTGCCGAGATCCTGCAACAACAAAAAAATACATTCACAGAATTGATGCCATCCATGCTCAAATACTTTCCATCTTTTCTTATTACTCCAAGGTCCATTCCATATGCCACACAGTCCCTGAATTATAATCATCCATTAATTTACTTGGTCTATACCAGCGATGTCACCAAAGCATCAACCCAGCCACAACTTCACATTAAATCAGAGACCCCAAATCGTTAAATTTATCTGAGTAACCATGACAATCATGCAAAGTGTAAACTACTGTAGGCCTACATACTGTAGCTGTCACAAATGTACAGTAATTGTTGTCAAAAAAATAAGTTTCTAACTGAGAACAGCCGGGACTGAAACGTCTTCAAGATAATTGAGCAGAGAAACCTTTTCACTTGATTTTTATCAGTCTCTGTCAATCTGTGATTCAGCTTCAATGATAGGTTCCTCCTCTTGTTTGTTATAAAAGAAAAGTTTATTTAAAAGTTCGGGAAATGGACAGCATTAAAATAGTATTGAATAGGAGAGGAATGAAAATAATCAAGAGTGTTATAAATTATAAATTTAACTTACGATTCTCACCAGCGAAGAATCCAGGGTTAGAAAGGGTGATCTTCCACTCAATTACCTCGTGCCATCCACTTGAACCAAAACTTAGCGATCGATGCCTTAGCTTAACAGTTCTGTTCACTTCTTTAATCATTCAAAAATTGGACGGAAAGCGTAGCGGACACTAGAGACAAACTGTTATCTTGGGATTTTCACGTCTGGACAGTAGATCGCTCTCTTTCAAGGTCCAGAAGTCCCGCAAATCCAACGGTGTTGTTCTTTTGTTGGGTTAAGGTGCTGAAAACCTCAACGTAACAGTCTTCACACTTTCGTGGTCCAGAACACAGGCAGTCACGCGTTTCGAGACGTTTCGATCGATGCTTTAGCTTAACAGTTCTGTTAAGTTCTAACTCATTCAGGAATTGGACGCAACGCGTAGCGGACACTAGAGAGAAACCGTTAGCTTTGGATTTCAGACGTCTGGACAATAGCTCGCTCTCTTTTAAGGTCCAGAAAATCTAACGGTGTTGTTGTTTTGTTGCATGGTTTAAGGTGCTGAAAACCTCAACGCAACACTCTTCACACTTCCGTGGTCCAACACAGGCAATCACGTTTTCCGAGACGTTTCCTTTAACAGTGAAAATTAGTGATATAAAATACGTGCCAGTTAAACTTGCCATAAAATCTCCCTTGTCACATGGTAATGCCGGATTTGGATTAAACATATTGCAATTTATGTAAGCGAGTTGGTTTCCAGTAGTTGACACAGGTCTTATCACTGCTCTCTCACAAGGCACGTTGAAAGGTTTGATAACGGCCTGGCCGTTGACCAGGTGCCAGAAATCGCACCATAGAAAATAATGAACCTGGTATATATTGATACCATTTCTTTTCGGATCTTGTGCAGAGATCAATTTTCTGCCCTTTTAGTAAGTAAAGCACTCCAAATGCACTTACCACAAAGTTGTCTTTTATTCTTTTGCTCACTTTGGACGCCGAAATGCCATTGAAGGCTATTGTTTTTTTTCCGGAATACAAACTCCACTGTGAATGGTCGCGTTACCGAAGCGGTGATTACATCTCAAACTTAAAGTGCTTTGTATAAAGTACAAACCGCTGCTCTTAAAAATTTCGACGCCTTATGAGTTTTAGACAAAACTGAATCCCAGTAATAGACTTCATTAAAATTCGACTGATCGTTGTCGACCACCGCTGTCTTCGCCAATTTTTCCTTCCTCTTGACTGGCGAAATATGCTTACTTCAACACTCTCCTGGACATCATTGCTATCTTGCATTTCTGACTTTGGATTCCTGAATAATAAGTTAACCATCAAAATAAAAGGTGTAGCAATAATATATTAGAATTATGGAAGGAGGTTCACCCCTTTCACGCCCAGAGACAATAATATCATGATCACATGTAATCTACTTTTGGCGTTTTGGCATAACTGTTTACCAGAAAACGGTTTTCTTATTTTCTTATCTCCAGACACATCTTTTCGAAAATGTTGTTAAAAGTTCAAACGACGTAAACCACGCTACAAATAATTAAGGTATGTTCCAAAAAGAACATTCCAAAGTGCAAGGATTGGAACACAAAAATTGATTGGGTTCAGCTCAGCTCAAGCTGTTGACATTCACAGCGTAGTTTGACTCTGTTTCTTTAATCCATTTTATCGTGCCTGTTGCACTATATTGTAATTTCATTTGCATATTTTTGTTGTAGACCGACATAGGTGGATCAGACATGGGCTCCAGTCCAAAAGCTCACGCTGTTGAAAGGCAAGGCATATTCATTATTGCACAGCAGGAGGACAGACCCTCATAACCAGTTCCTAATTCTGTTAAATGATGTTGGGTGATGTCTGCCAACAAGTGCTTTCTTCACAAACGTTGCTGTGAATGGATACATATAGGTCTGGTATAATCGTACACTGCTAGAGGCAGTCTTGCCTAGCGCTGCACGCCAAAACAGGCAAAACACCGGTATAACATACAGTAAAAACGTCTTTTAAGTTCAATCACTCTGCCACCGACTCTAACAAACAACGTTATCGAATCATTGATAGCATCTGGGCTTACATTCACGCTGCTACTTTGGTTTAGGGCACTTGGGATTACAGCAGCTGGTTACACCGCGATGGAAATGTCTGAACATTCCGTGATTTGTCTCACGCGCCGCGACCGCGTTGGTTTATAAACATCATTTGTCTTCTTTCTTGGGCCAAAAATGCTTTTAGCTTCCGTTCTTATACCTTGTAAGTCTTCGTAATCGTGGCTAGGACTCGAACTTGCACCTCTACTGTCCGAATGTTCAAAAGCGGCATTGGTATAAATTTGTCCGGTGGATGAATGGGACGCGGGACGGACGGCCGCGCTGCCAGAATTCGAGTATGGCGAACTCGCCTCTAAATAATTCATGCTTTGTCTATTAATAGTAGACATCGTTAGTTGTTGTAATATTTCGTAAAAGTTAGAAACTTCTTTTGTCTTGATTTTCTATTCGTCTTTTTCTTGCGATGTTTTATCGCCTGCCTCTTAAGGGTCGGTAGAACATACAGTGAAAACGTCTTTTAAGTTCAATCACTCTGCCACCGACTCTGACAAACAACGTTATTGAATCATTGATAGCATCTGGGCTTACATTCGCGCTGCTTTTTTGGTTTAGGTCACTTGGGATTGGAGCAGCTGGTTACAAAAGCCTCGGTTCCAACCTGGTGCACATACACCTCTGGGATATCTTGTTTGCAGCTATGACAGAAGCCAAACAAGAGCAGCAACTGTGAAAGGAATGCCATTTTTTGGGCTCTATACTCAACTTTGTTCCACCTGCCGAGATCCTGCAACAACAAAATACATTCACAAAATTGATGCCATCAATGCTCAAATACTTTACATCTTTTCTTATTACTCTAAGGTCCATTCCATATGCCACACTGTCCCTGAATTCTAATCATCCAATAATTTCCTTGGTCTATACCAGGGATATCACCGAAGTATCAACCCAGCCACAACTTTACATGAAATCAGAGACCTCAAATCGTTAAATTTATCTGAGTAACAATCATTAGTCATGCAAAGTATAAACTACTGTAGGCCTACATACTGTAGCTGTTATAATTATACAGTAATTGTTGTCAAAAGTAAATAAATTTCTAAGTCAGAACAACCGGGACTGAAACATCTTCAAGATATATAATTGAGCAGAGAAACCTTTTCAGTTGATTTTTATAAGTCTCTGTCAATGTGTGATTCAGCTTCAATAATAGGTTCCTCCTCTTGGTTGTTATAAAAATAAGTTTATTTAAAAGTTCGGGAAACGGAGAGTATTAAAAAGTTTTGAATAGGAGAAGAATAAAAATAATCGTTTGATATAAATTTAACTTACGATTCTCACCTGCGAAGAATCCAGGGTTAGAAAGGGTAGTGTTCCACTCAAGTAACTCGTATCATCCACTTCAACCAAAACCTAACTTCTAACTCATTCAAAAATTTGACGGAACGCGTAGCGGACACTAGAGAGAAACTGTTAGTAGTTATGGGGGGCACTATGGGGCACCCACCGATTTTTTATGTTACTGATCTGTTAAAACCGTTAAATCCTTTTGTTAACTTTTTCAGCGGTTCCAAACCGCTTGGGCGTCCGCAGTTTTTGTCTTCTGTCAACTTTTCCCGCGGTTCCAAACCGCTTGGGCATCCGCAGAGGGCACTATTGGGCACCCAACGATTTTTATGTTACCGATCTGTTAAAACCGTTGAATCCTTCTGCCAACTTTTTCCGCGGTTCCAAACCGCTTGGGCGCCCACAGTTTTTGTCAGTTCCATCTTCTATCTTCTTCCCAACTTTGTGGGGTTAAAGATCCCTAGTATCCATACGGCAGCGTGTCCAGCCCCGTTTCCACAGGATTTAACATCGCTTGTCATAAACGAATCTGAAATCTTTCTCCTGGTATTCATTAAACACTTCTTTTGTCTTTGGATTTCTGGCTATATGCCTTTCATTGCCATTTAGTAGGATCCTTTTCACAAACCTGTTATCTCTGTTACCTCTGTTATCTTTGCTGGTTAATCGACAACTAATAGAAATCTTCCATGGAAGGTTTTCTTTTTCTTTTATAGTCAGCCCCCACGTTTAACCCAGTCTCTTTGAATTTTCATGTTAGGTGAACAAAAATCTAAGAATAGCTCACTGCATGTCGCCATGTTCGTTGTTTATCCCTTCCGATCAGGAACTAAGTTCGCTAAATGGAGCGAAAATCCAAAATCAGAATCAGAATTAGATTCCACATGAATCTAGATTGCAACCCAAATAGAACAAAAAATCAAACTGAAGATCGGAAAATGCTGATTTACATTGGATAACAGGAAGTCGCGTGATTTCTTTCTTACCTTTTGGGCAACGTGACATGCGCTAATTTATATTGACGGTTCCAGCGGGCATGTTTCCCGCTGTCATGTTCAACGTCATGCAATTGTTGTTAAATATTATTACCGTATATCTTTAATTCACTTCAAGCTTCTCTTCAACAGAAAGAAAACTTTTCCCTGAGAGGACCTTACCTGCATTAGCTGTAGGCGTGGCTGCTGGTGCTGCAGGTGTAGTAGCTGCTCCACTGATTGCTGGTGCTGCTTTGGGTGCCGCTGGATTTACCAGCGCTGGAGTAGCAGCTGGTTCTATTGCAGCAGCGGTACAGTCATCAATTGAATCTGTGGCTGCCGGAAGTTTGTTTGCTGCTTGTCAGAGTGCGGGCGCCACCGGAGTAATCGGTTCAGTGGCGACTTTTGCCATTGGTGGAATTACGGGATTGGTTGGAAGTGCTGCAACCCTAGCGGGTTTTAAGCTGTTTGTACGAACCAAATTAACCTTAGGCTGCGTTTTTTGTGGGGAGGATCCGAAATCGGATTTGTGATTTGTGAAAAAACAAAACAGCAACGGAACGATTAAAGTTGCACAAAAGACTGCTTGTTAGATGTGCTTTTTTCGAATCCTTTCCCCTAAAAAACCGCTCAGATCACGAATCTCAAACATCCGAACTTAGATTTAATCTGATGAACTCACCGAAGTATGGATTTAACGGATTCATGATCCATTTTTGGATTTTAGTAAAACGAAAAACGCAAAATCCTTTTTTGGATTCTAGAATTCGGACTCTGATTTTCCCCCTAAAACGCAGCCTTTAATAGGCTTAGAAAATGTTAAAAAGCAAACAGTACAACAGTTTCATTTGAATAGTACGTTTGAAAGCTATCTGCAGAAAAATACTGCTTA
Source organism: Cladopsammia gracilis (assembly GCA_022457155.1). Taxonomy (NCBI): domain Eukaryota; kingdom Metazoa; phylum Cnidaria; class Anthozoa; order Scleractinia; family Dendrophylliidae; genus Cladopsammia; species Cladopsammia gracilis. The sequence continues at coordinate 616,320 of JAJGOT010000405.1, read as the reverse complement.
GTTTTATTTTAAATCAAAGGCTCCTTAGAGCCAACCCGTGAATTTGAAATGCTAGCGTAACGCAATATTTCGGTAAGCTTTGTTTTCACTCTGTCACGGTTCAATTCTTGGTTTTCACGTGACGTCATCAAAATTCTAACTTTGAAACTACGGACTTTGGGAAGGTGTGCGTTAGATATTGTTTACAAGCCGGTCCAGCTAGTCTGCACACAAAATTTCATCGGATTCCGTTTTTTACTTCCGGAGTTACAGCTGAAGTAATTTGTGTCACGCAACACAAGTCACGTTTTTTGACGAGTTGAAATTCAACAAAATGTCCTTTCATGTTTCACTCTGTGTATGCCAGCATGTTAAATAAGTTGATATCTTTGCAAATCAAAGGAAACTAGGCAATATTTCCATTCATAATGTGCCTTTTAGGGCACTCGTAATTTGGCCGCCATGTTGGTGTCCATCTACATGGGCACCAACATGGCGGCCCCATACATTTACTGTACGATATCGCGCACATTGATTCGCTCATATTTCAGCCGGAAAACCAACAATCCGTCTCAAATTTACCCACATAACACAATTTTAAGCGTTCTTTGCGATTCCCTGGACCATTTGGCATTTCGAAGTGTATTTACGGAAATATTTTCAGTCACGTGACAGGTGAAAACCAAGAATATTTTGTTTAAAATTAAACGTAAGGATTTTTGACAAACGCAAAAAATAAAAATACAGTACATCACTTTTATAATGTTCAGTCCGAAGGAGAAACGAAAAAAAAAAAGGAAAAAAAAAAGGAAGAACGGCCCGAGCGAGATTAGAACCCGGGCCTTTCGGTTGTAAGTCCGCGCTTTACACCACTCGACCACCGTGACCACTGACTTGAGATGTGATAAATTTTATTACTTGAAGGTAGATAACCATCAAAACGCATGTCTAAGTTGAAAATTCCTTTTAGATCGATTTTAACGTTGCATTAAAGACTCCAAATGCGAAACATCTTTAAGCTTATTGTTGTTTATATTCGTTTACACCAATTTAGTTATTGTTATCGCTGGATTCACGCTGTTCTTGTTACAAAACGCATTCGTAACAAAGCGCTACGTCACTAAGTTTACAGCTGATGGAAGGAGTGAGCGAGTGAGTGACTCATTTGCATATCTGTCGCCGTTACCGATAACCCGTTCATTACGCATGCGCGTATATTCACGGGTTAAAAAGGATCCGTCTACAAATCACATTGTGCAGCGTAAAAAAGAGAGCGAGTTTTTGACAAATTGGCCAGTGACGGTGGATTTAAGGCCGTCTCTTTTATTCTTCGACGGGTCTTTTCAGCATCTTGTCATTAGCAAACGAATATGATGGTAGGCTCTTCTGTGCTTATTGTCCTTAATTTGCTGGGTTGGGAGGGGGTAGCGTTAACACAGAAAAGAAGTTACGATTGGCTTTCCGACAGCTTTAGGATTTTATAATTAATTAAAAGCAAGAACCACCTTATTTTGGCAGAATGACAAACTTCACTACAGGGAATTGCTGCGCAATAGACTTTCCATGACTTTTACAGCATTTTAAACAAATTCGAATAAAGTTTTATCTGGAAGATGTAGTTAATATAACTTGTTTTATCTTTATAGAATGGGTTGTTTTTGAAACCACTTCCTCAAAAGGCTGGTTACATAATGTAGGAGTGAATTTATACACACTTTACACGAATTTTAATGTACAATATTTCACGCACAGGGTAAACTGTATTAGAGAATACGGGGTGAGGGTCAGATATAGCAGTGAAAGAACTTAACCTAATGCTTCACTGGAAGACTGCAAAGATGAAACATTTTTGTTTATTGATATCCTCGTTCAATTCATAGGGAGGCGGATCAGACACCCTAAAGCTGGTAATCTGTGGAAGTGGTAATGCAGCGCATGTCTTTGCTGGTTTCGCATCTTCTGTAAAAGGCACGGAAGTTAGGGTGCTTAGTTTGTATCACGATGAGGCAGAGCGCTGGAGTACAGCAATGCAGAGGAAAGACCAAGAAGTTATTTTTCATCAGAAGGGAAGAGAACCTTCTCGTATTGTGTCCGAACCTGCTCTGGTGACGAAACACCCAGAAGAAGCCATGCGAGATGTCGATCTTGTGGTGTTTATGCTGCAAGCATCTTCTCATCAAGATTATTTGGAGGCTTTGAAACCTCACATCAAACCGGGAACCGTTATTGTTGGTTTACCAGGGCACCCAGGATTTGAGTTCCACGTTCGTCACGTGCTGGGTGACACATGCCGCCAATGCACCATCATGAATGTTGAGGCATCACCTTGGGTGTGCCGTACCAATGGAGGGAGTGAGTTTGGAGTTAAATGTGAGGTTCTTGGTACTATGGAAACCCTACTGGGGGCTATCAAGGTAACGTATGTGTCTTTTCATTGGAATAGTTTCTTTCTCAGGCGCAAGCAACGATACAAACTGTGCGGAAACATTGTCAAAGAACTGTTTCAAACATGTTCAATTTTGGGAGGAGCGGAGAAGGGATGGCGCAGTGGTCACATCCACCAATGTGGTCTTTTAAACGTAAAAGAACTATGCCAAATAATAGTTGCATAGCCTTATTCAGGAAGGAAATTGGTGTCTCGGGTGCCAGTTTTGACACCTTAACAGGGAGTTCACCATAAATCTCTGGCTCAAGAAACAATAGATTATCGATTTGTAGCTTTCCCTTAATAGCCGGTCAATTCGTAAACAGAATGCATTTGAAGACAAGTCAATTAAAATGATGTATGTTATTTACGAATTTGCTTTTCCTCTTTTCTCTTCAGACAGGAGATGTGCAACTAAAGAATGATCCAATAGCCACACTGCAGTATCTCCTGGGTCCCCTCCCAAAATTGATTGTGTCAGGTCACCTACTGGGTGTCCAGCTGATGAGTGTCAATGCCTACCTGCACCCATCAATATTGTATGGCCAGTGGGAGGGGTGGGACGGGACTCCTCTTGACCAGCTACCTTTGTTCTACAATGGCGTAACTGAGTCAACTGCTAACCTTCTTTCCAATATGTCAGAGGAGATTGTCAACATTGCCAAGTTGTTGGAGTTAAATACAGAGGCTGACATGTCCAAGGCAAGATATTTTAATTGTCTTCTTTGATTATACGTGGCACAGGTTCATTTATTACTCGAACCAAAACTAACACAAAATATAACTTCTCGAGGGTGAACTAGTGAATTGTGTTAGAAGGCTAACAACTCAGAATAAGTAAACCCTGTCGTAAAACTTGTCCTCACTTGTTAAAATCCAAATCAAAAAATTCACACCTGGCTTATCACATAGTATGGTTCCGTCAACAGTCCGAACGTTCACTCATATTTTAGAAAAACGTAACATTCTTGCGGTACCAGAAGCAAAATGAGACTTCTCAGAGCCAACTCGTGCATACGAAAAAACTTTCGGACCCACCCCTCTCCTAGGGGTTTTGCTCCACCGACCCCCTATCCCCTGCGTCCAACTGCCCTCCCTACCCTGCGTCCACTGCTAACCTATGGGTTAGACAGGTGACCATTAAATATCGCGGGCTCGATGTTTACAGCTGATCGACCGAGTGAAAATTTGCATATTTTTCCCTTTATGCTTTAACCGTTAAAAGACGCGTCAGTCAAGTCACGGTTAGTTTCCAGTAGTCTTTGCGTCATGAGCTCAGAAGGCTAGAAACAAAACTTTTAATGTGGTCTTTTTACGAGTTAAATAGCATGTGATTCTAAACAAAGCCATCTTGTTTTAGGTTATGCACATTTATCAGTGGTTCATGCAGTGCTACCCAGAAGACATCTCAGACAAGACCAACCTTTACACAGCAATACAGACCAATGCTGCTTACCAAGGACTCAAACATCCCGTCAAGAAAACTGATGACGGCAAATTCCTGCCAGATTTCACGCACCGTTATATGACGGAGGATATCCCTCATGGCTTGGTTGTCATCCGGGCTATTGCAGAAATTGTGGGGGTTAAGACGCCGAATATTGACAAGGTGCTGACATGGTGTCAGGAGAAAATGGGCAAAGAATATCTTGTGAACTCCAAGTTACAGGGCAAAGATATCGCTACAACTTGAGCACGACAGAGATATGGATTCAACACTCTTGAATCTATCTTGTAGAACTTGTTAAACCTGTTTTGTAGCCTAATAGGAGACGCCAAAAAGCTTGTCGTGTTAAGATAAATTAGAGATTTTATACGTTTTAGAATACACTAGGCTTCAACGTTTTTTCCATTGATTACAGTCATGTGAAAAGATACAAAGATATTGTTGAATGTCGAGTCTTGTTGTTATAAATGTTATGCTGATGTCAACGAGTAAATTACAGTGCGGCTACTGTTACCGGGGTCACCCAGACAAAGTTAACCAATCACAAAACAGAACGAGAACAATAGATTCCAACATTTTTTACTTTAGCCAATGAAATGTCGAGTACAGAACAATGAAATTTCAACTTGTTCCTTCACCATGAAAACAGATCCATACAAGTTTTGGCTAAACAGCGTTGGATTTTTAATTCCGAACTTCGATTCCATCCGTTTGAACTTGACTTGTTTTAACAGCGCGATTTGGAAGGTAATGTCGGCAATTCAAATGAAAGAGAAAGTCCTGTGTGAAAATATGGAATGCGACGGCAGTACCGTATGTCTACACAAATAAAAGTGCTGGTAGTGGATTTAAAATAATTTGTTCGCTCGTAACAGATTAAAGTTTTCTCTACGGTATCAACGGCGGGGTTGGAAAATAAATACACTTGACGCCAGCGAAGAAAAAATTCTTAACTGCATAAGAATCAGTGAAAGCGACGGTCATAGTTCAGGCAAATTAAAAAGTGACCTTCGGATTTGAAAACAACAAAACCACGGCTTCTTCGCTTCCGTTTTATGCGCTTTGAGTTCCACGTGTTGGGTTCCGGCAGTCGGATTAAGCTGAAATAAAATTAAGTAAAAGAGAAATTACAGAAACGGCGCGTTCTTCAACATATATTTCACTGGCAGAAAATCCATCGATATTACAGCGGTTCGCCATTTGAGTTATTGTAATTTTCCAGACGATTCAAAACAGCAAACCCAACTCCCTCGAGATGAATTTATGAGAAAAGAAACTCAACCGCCGGACTAGAAAATTTTTTTTTCACAGAGTTCGAGGTTTGGTTAATATTTATTTCTATTTTTCGGCATATACAACTATAGACTTTTAATACTTTGAACCAAACTGATTTCTTCAAAAACGTTACGACCGCCTTGGGAGATTGAAGAAACCCATCTAGTGCTCAAACCGCAAAGAAAATCTGCAACGGAAAAAATTCTGACGACAATTCAATAACAAGAATTGAAATAAAGGAGCCGCTCTTTTTCAAACGGTTAGAAAATAAATGCTTTTATATGCTACGCTGGCAGTGTGCCATGTAACATTTGCAAACAGCCGGCGGTTGAGTTATTTTTTTCCGAGAATTCAAATCCGACACGTAATTTGCCCAAACATACGGCTGTCGCGTTCACTGCTGCTTTCATACAGTTTGAAATCAGTCCTCGCTCACTTGCATTCATGTGGCATGTGAAACTACTCAAATTTTTAAATCGAAAAGTCAACGCTAGCGAAAGCTAAGTTTTATTCAACATAAGCTTTACGAGTGAACAAGTTGAAATTTCATTGGCTCAAGTTAAAAATGTTGGAATCTATTGTCCCCGTTCTGCTTTGTGATTGGTTAACTTTGTCTAGATGACCCCGGTAACAGTAGCCGCACTGTAAATTATAAGTGCAACTTTTGCCCCTGGACATAATAAATTACCTTCAAAACCAAATCCCTGCCGCGGTTTTATTTATGTATTTATCTGTTAACACCCTCACTGTTAACCTTATAGTTAACGTACATATTTAGCTGGACCAATATCTTACTAGTTATTCTTTCTTGCAACGAGCCCTTCATTTGATAAGCGATGCTTATTACATTGTAGTAATAAATGATAGCACATGCCACATATTAAGGTTTCTTTCTATGCTAAATTATTTTTTGTTTAACATAAAGGATTCGTTCAGTCCTTTTCTCTTTCGTTTGCTGATTTTTGCGTTCAGTTGTCGGTCATCTTGTCGTTCGGTGATTCATGGGATCAGTTGAACTGTCAATTGTTCCCTGATGTTCTGTGCGTCATTTTGGCTGTCGTTTTGTTTGTTGATTCTCGGTTTTCGATTTCGTGTCTGTTATTTTTTACAAAAACAAAATTGGACCTTTTGTTGTAAGTTGCGGTTTGGCACAAACAAACTATTTCGCCCAATAGTCCAAACATTTTAAATTAAAGGTTTGCAACAGGTATTAAAACATTTGGGATGAAACTCTAATGTTTTAATATAAATGTTAACATAAGCCACATTTTAAGGGCTCTTTCTTTGTTACTATTCTTTTTCTTCTAGTACAAGGGATTCGTTCAGTTCTTCTCTTTGTTGCTGACGGGTTTTTACGTTCGGATGGCGGCCGCCTTGTCGTTCGGAGATTCATAGTTTCAGCTGTCCTTTCAGTTGTGCTCTGTTTTTCGGTGCGTCATTTTGGTTGCTCTTCCGTTCGTTCATTCTCGGTTTGTGATTTTGGGTTGGGTTGTTCGTGTCTTTTGCTTTATACACAAAAAAAGCACCTGACTGGGCAGTTTGAATGACTTCATGTAATTGAAGAGTTGGCGTGTTTGATGATTTTCACAGCCTCTCACACAACACGCAATTTCTCTTCGATGTACCAGCAAAATACCTCCAGCAATGATGACAGCTATGTGATATATGATATCTTATCTCTGTGGAATAGACACTGTTCGGTCATGTGAGCGAGAATGCAAATCAACCTTCACAGCATGGACCCAAGCTAACATTAAGTTGAAAATAATTATCATGGGGCATAGGGTTCTGTTCTCTTAGATCATTTTCTCTTACTATGATATAACGTTTCCTTCTGTCTGATTGACTGATCATCTGTCGGCTTTCAGTTCGAATTAATTCTGACTAATTTCCATCTGGATTTGTGGGTGATGGAAAATGTGGTGGACACTCTGTGCAGGTACTGATGTAGAAATCTTGAGGCTTGGTAAAGTGACAGCTGTGGACTTTCGACTCCGTGCATCTCGGGGAAGGACGGGAGGGGCACTTCCATGGGGGGAAACTCTTCGCCTGCTCGACATCTTGGGGATCTTTTATCCAGGCAATGACTTGAGAGCCCGTCAAAAACCAGACATCATCCAAATCTTCAGCATAATTGAGAAATTCTCTGGCAGCGTTCATGTGATCACCAGAGGGATGGAGCTCGGTTTGTGTCGTAGTGGTAGTGGAAGTTTCTCACCAGGATCTCATACCAAGCCGTTTCATTGCCATTTGGATCACACCCTTCCATCATGGAATTGCAAGTTGGATGATCTTCGTTCATGAGATTGACGTTTGGGATCTCCCAGAGTCCTGAGTAGTTCTGAGTTGACCTGTAGTCCAGGGTGTAGGGGTACATTGGACCACGCCCATCAAACTTGATATCAGCCGGCCAGGACAGGTCGTACGTGAATTTTCTCGTGTATAGAGTCTTGAAAATGTTTTCTGTGAACATCAGAAATGGTGCTCGAAATGCTGTAGTGACGCCATACGGAATATTCCCAAAGCTATGAACGAAAAGAATGCATTTAATCAGAAACCCATAAGTTGGTTGAAACGTGTAACGCGCATTCACAGCTTCCGAACATTTATTTTTTGCATATTTTGAAACACTTCGGTTCCTCGAGATTGGAAGCAAGTTTTTCTGGCGAATTGATTGGTTAATATTTTTGTCTGGATTTTCCAAATATGGCTGTAACAACTTCTTAGCAAATTGAATAATCGACAGTTGCACGTTTCAACCCGCTTATGGGTTTCTGATTTAATATATATTAAAGTGCTACTACAACGATAATTTTTGTTTTTGTTTTCAACTTACTTTAATTTATTCAATGGGTTAATAATTACACAAATAATTATAATTTGGAACGATATGAGCTAACTGAAAAAGCTGGCTAAAAACGGTCAAAACCCCCTCCGCCATGTACTCAGTTCGCAAAACTCAAGCACGCAATCATTCTAGAAAACACGGTGTCACGTGGGAGTATAGTTGCAAGTACAAAAACATCTTCGCTGTAAAGCAGGCCCTAGAACCACTGAAATAAAAAAGACCTTGTCTATGCGAGATCATCTTTTCCACACAATGAAGTAGCCCCCGGGAAGCAGCCTTTTGTGTGCTAAATGGATCGTTTTGGTCATCTCAATCAAGCAATGGCGTCAATCCGAAGCTGAACTTGACGTTTGAAATAACAATATTTTAAAAATATTGAGATTTAAAACGTTATTTACTACATACAATGTCCATAAGGTGTGGAGGTTTATTAAGTGTCTTAAACCGCGGTCTAAGTAATCCTTCGTTTAAATAACCGGCCCTTAATTACTGGCCCAGTGCTGGACAATTTTCTTTACCCCCAAATTTTCAATTAACTTAGCATCGAGGGTCAAGGAGAAAAAAACGAAATCATTGTTTCCCCAAGAGCCGATTATTGTGTGATAGTTGTTTAAAATAGCGACGCCATATGTGAGTTGAGTTTGTTGTTAGTTACCATCCTTGCTCCAGGGTCCTCCAGGGGTTTCGGTTTTCCTCCCTCCATAAAAACCAACATTTCCAAATTCCAATTCGATCCGGAAATAGTGCAAGTAAGAGCCACCTCGTGGATTCCACTGAAATTTCCATTTATTTATTTATTTATTTATTTATTTATTTATTTATTTATTTATCTTTTCATTTTATTTTTAATGCATTATTGGAGGAAGATGTCACAGAGGTCGCCCCCGGACGACGTCTGATGCACCCAGCTCGAGCTTTCCGGTCTTCTTGTCGTATCAGAAGGATATACAAGACTCCGCTCAGATAATAAAGAATACGATTGAAGAGAGCGGACTTCAGTGTTGGATGAGCAGTGGAGAAATGAGAGGTGATGACGCGCTACGTGCGGAGAAAATATAAATAAGATACTGAGATTCCAGTTTACAACGTAATATTGATAATATTAATATTAATATTCTTGCCTACCAGTAGGCAAAAAATTTGGCTGCGCGATACAAACGTCAGTGAAATTTGCCGACCTTGCGGAGCTATATCTCCACTATTTTAAAAGATATCGCTTTTAGGCCCAGTTCAAACGTCAAACTTCACATGTGCCGAACCTAATGCAAATTAGCAAGAACAATAGATTTTGCTCATTTGCATTAGGTTCGGCACATGTGAAGTTCGACGTTTGAACTGCGCCTAACTCGGCCACTTTACTAATTTTGAGATGCTTTTTCCAGTAGTGTCGATGGATTTTTGCTATCTGGCCAATATAAAAATTTGGATAAACAGTGATAAGGCCTATCCGTTTCCGTCCTGGCCAAACCCGCAAAAAAGAAAATTCAGATTTAGAACCTCCGGCTGAAATTTGATTAATTAAGCGCCTAATATATAAGAACCACATCAGTCTGACAAATTGAGCAGATTCTTATTCGATAAATTACTAAAGCTCAGAAAACATTGATGCAGACCCAAATGTGCTTTAAGGGAGACTGGAAACACACAGAAGAGTACAAAAACTAAATCCATGCAACATAAATACACTAAAAACGCGCATAAAAAATACTGCGAATATCTTAACATTTATAATTATTACTGTTGGTTTTGGCCCCGTCCACACTTATTTGGATATTTTTGAATCCGCAACTTTTTTTGTTACGGATTAGAAAATATTCGCGTCCACACTAGCTTATTCGAATCGTATTTGCCCGAATTCGCCGGATACGTGTGGACGGAAGGCCAATCCGCAACAAAAAAGTTGCGGATGCAAAAATATCCGGATACGTGTGGACTGGGCCTTATTAATGTTTAGTGTGATTGTCATATCTGTCAATAGTTTAAACAAATTTTAAGTAGATATGTTGCGGGTAAAATCCGTTCTCAGGTTAAATCAGTATTATTCAATCTAGGTTAAATGTGCACCCAGTATTCTATCTAGGAAAGCTAACCCTTACCCTAGCACAAAGCTACCCGTCACCTCCAGGCACAAAGATACTTGTAGTTGTTATGGTGCAATTTTGCCCTTGGTGCAAATTTTATTTTCCTTTGTTTTTGGGTATGGAAATGTATGATAATGTACCATAATGAGTTTTAAACAAAGGAAAATAAAAATTTGCACCAAGAACAAAATTGCACCACAACATAGCCAGTGGTGTGATGGTTAGCTTTGTGTTAGAGTTAGCTTGGGTTCGTTTTGAGCTGGGGTTAGGATCAGCTTATCCAGATGGAATAATGGGTACACATTTAACCTAGCTTGAATTCTGATCTAACCTGAGAGCAGATTTAACAGATACATCATATCAGAAATAATTGTTTTCACCTTATAAGTAAGAACCTGTTTGAGAGCCTATTTAGCCTGATTCTAGTTTCCCACTATTCATCCAATATATAAGAACCAATTCAGTCTGTCATAGAATATCACGGGTTCTTTTATGCGGGATTTTACCCCATTCGTGCACCAGTCCCCGGTTGTTTAAAAGGTGGATAGCGTTAAAAACAAAAACAACAAACAACAAAAATTCTGGTGCACTTCCTCTATTGTAGCAAGTAGCTGAATTACGGAGGACCAGAGAGGTGAGGCGGACGTCAGCATATAAGGTGCAAATTGCAGCCACTTCAGTCCATGTATTATCTCACCCCAACCACCCAGACCGTGTCCTACTGTTATCGAACAATGTCATGAGTTCTTTTCCGTCCCCTTCAATTGACAAGGAAAGTTATCCACCGGATTAATCACTATCTAGTGTTTTTATTGTGTTATCCACTTGATAGTGATTTGTCCGGTGGATAGCGCTATCCACCTTTTGAGCAACAGGGGCCTGATGGGTAATTTTAAACAACACTGGACCATTAATTTTTTGTTTTCCATTGATGTAAATGTGTTTCGTCTCTGTTAAATAGCTCCTGAAGAAGTTATATTACATTGTAAAGAAGCTATATTACATTGTGAAGAAGCTATATTACATTGAAAAGCAACTATATTACATTGTAAAGAAGTTGTATTATGGGCATTTTGATGTTTTTGGGTCAAAACTGCACATGTCCACCTTGTCATGCGCGAAATGCTTATAGCACAAATCACAATAATAACAAGAATTGAAGTTAACTTCGAAGAGAGAATCGACCTCAATCTGAGTTTTAGCGAGTTTTCCAAGACAGTACGGCGAAAAACTTGAAAATACTAGCCAATCTTGGCCATTTGCAGCCCAAGGCACTTATTTTTACTCTAAACAAAACCGGATGATTATGTTTGGCTTCCACTGATATAAATATGTGTTTTGGGTTTTGTAAAGTAACACTAAGATAATAGCATAGCCCCTTTAAGAAGATGACATAGCCCATTATGTGCATGTAGGGGAAAAAGTTAAATATGTTATACATAATTATTATACGAGTTACGAGTTGTTGACTCAGTTTTATTTTATAAGATAAGCTATATATTTAAAAATACATTTTATATTTTGACTCTTATCTGTTTCATCAATTTTCTGTTACAACCACCTATGCAACAATAGGTGACAATAGCTATGAAAAAAAACCTATTCCGTTTACTTTTGGGTAAAGGCAACATTACGTGTGCTGTTCGTTTAGGACTTTGTGTCAGTTCTGGTGCAAGTACTGTATAAACAAACCAACTCTGTGAAGCTTAAATCCTTTAAACTACCGAAGTAGTCAGATATTCGTGTTGGATCAATATGCAATGAGCTGGCGTGCTACAGTAAAGGAAGGGCGGAGCGTGTGTGTGTGGGGGGGGGGGGGGGGGGGGGGGTGTGGTGCTGATCAGAGGCGAGGGGAAGCAGTCGGCAGGAGAAGCGACAGCAGCAAAAGGAAAAAGTAAATAGTGTAACAACGGTTTTACCAGCAACGCTTGCGGAAGAGTATGTCGATCAAGGATTGGTTTTCACAGTCACTCTGGAAGCTGCTCTATTAATCAGTGTCAGATCCTTACCTTGGTGCAAATCCATTGTCTCGTGAGACATGGCGGCCATTAGGAGCCGATTACCCTGCATATTTTGCAGTAAATAACGTTTAAAAATATTAAGGTTAATTGGCCAGTTTGAAATTGCGGCTTTGTTAAATACCGTCTAAACTTCGTTACAATATCCAGCCCAATGTGTTTGATGCGACAAATTGGCCGCGGTTTCAAGTCCACGCAAAGTAGTTACTTTTGCACGTATCACGTTTCGTCCAAATAAAAAATAAACTAGGCTTTGAAGAACTTTGCTGCATTTTTGTCGTCATACCAAGCTCAGTACCATGTTTAACCCTAAATGACATCTAAAAGCCAGAATTACTTAAAATTTAATTCATGGTCACAAAGAATTGAAATATTTTCCTGTTTATTACATCCTTTTTGAAATCACTGGTCATCCTTGCAATCTGATTGGCTCGCAGCAGTGAGATTTGTAATGGTAATCATACGGTTTCGAGTTAAATTTGTGATTAATTTGCACAAGTGAGTTTTTTCTTTGTTCAAATTGCACGAGCCGCTTCGGCGAGTGCAATTTCAGCTTTTTGAAAAACTCACGGGTGCAAATTAATCACAAATTGAACGAGAAAACCGTATGATTACGTATTAAAAACCGTATGATTACTTATTAATAATCAGACATGAAAAAATTTAGATACGGAAAGCGAGTTTCTCGCTCTTCCACAGCATGTTTTCTTCATCTTCCGATACTTTTCGAGCTTTGTTTGGGCGCTTGCCGCGGCCAGCCAGGCGAAGCTGTTTCGTTTTTCTCTCTAACACCTGTTTGAACGAGCTGAATTCTCTGTCCCGTACAATAGAGAGGCTATAGCCTTTGTCCTTTAGGTGTGTATCAAGCGCTGTTATCATAATTTTCAGGCTATCTGGCTCATAATCTTCGCCGTGTTTGGTTTTTACTTCGGCGTAAAATCGCTCGAGCAAATTGTTTAGCTCAGCTGGCTGATAATTTTCGATTCTGTCCGCAATTTCCTTCTCCAGGCACCACTTTTTCCACGCGTTCAACCAAAATCATGATTGCCACCAATATCATGATTTTATCAAAAGCTTTAAAATAATCTGTAACTCTACAGATCAGCTTCTGTTTTGTTATATTGTCTAACCTTTATTATTTTCAATTACATTACTTTTCCCTGCCTCGAATAGGGAACTGTACTTAAGTTTATATGTCTAATAAAGTTTTGTTTGTTGTTGTTGTTGTTTGTTGTTGTTTGTTGTTGTTGTTAAAATGTGTACCTTTTACAGTATTTTCGTTTTTGGAACTGTGTTTTGGCTGTTCTGTCGGAGTTGCACTAATTGTCGCGGGTCGCGGGTCGCGGGTTCTCAAAGTCGCGGGTTTTAAAAACATGCGTGTGAAGAGGTGAATATTTTAGCAGACGTACTCTGTGTCAAGCGTTGCGTGACGACACAAAGTACTTGATGTCCGATAACCCTAACCCTAACCTTACTAAACCTCTCCTCACACGTGAGCGTGAATTCCGCTTTCTCCTTCCATCGACCGATCCAACGATTTTGTGAAGTCAGCCAATGTGTTTTAATTCATCAAAAATCTTTTATTTGTACTTAAGCTTAATAAATCTCAAATTCTTTTCCCAAAGTTTGGAGTCGTTACGAGCATTTGAAGCGTAGTTTAGGGAAGCTAAAGTTTTGTTTTTATTGCATACATGTAAGCTTAGGTTTGTATGCGAAACTTTTAGAAAGCTCCTTCATTTCTTCTTCACCCTTAACTTCATTTCTCCGTTGTTTCGCGACGCCATGTCTCAGTATTAAACGCTTGAAATTGGAGCTATTAAAAGTGTGAGAAATTCAGAGGCGTGCGTTCTCATTCGGACTTTTGTTTCCATAACTTTTAGCAGGAAAAACACCTTCCATACTTCCGGTCCCATAACTTCTGGTCGATAATAACCGAGAATAATATTTTCTGCCTAATTTCCAGGTCTCCCGGTTTATTCCGAAATCTTCTGGGAAAATACGATTCAGTATACTATAATTTTACTTAAAATCTCAATATTACCGAGAATGGAAAATATCATTTTTTTTAGCTATCGGACATCAAGTACTTTGTGTCGTCACGCAACGCTTGACAAAGAGTACGTCTGCTAAAATATGTAAAATATTCACCTCTTCCCACGCATGTTTTTAAAACCCGCGACTTTGAGAACCCGCGACTTGAAACCCGCGACCCGCGACCCGCGATAATTAGTGCAACTCGTTCTTTCGTCGTAGCCGTCGCGAAAGAAAACCTGCTCAAAACGCCATCCATTGTTTTTGCTCGCAACTTTTGATCAAGTTTTGCGCCATTCCGAGGGCGCATTTGATTGGCTTTGAAATTACGAGCACGATTACCCCTGAATTGTACGTACGACATGAAGTTCAATTACTAATTAATCGCATCAATAACAAAATTCGAGATTAAGAAGTCTATGTGGAGTTTCTTGTACTTAAAACGTCAAGCATGATATTTTGTCAGTATGAAAGCAGGAGGAAAACAGCGAAAAAAGGAACCATTAAGTGCACCTTATTGACGCGTACGCAACATAGGTGTCCAATTACAGCTATCCAATTACAAAAAGATGTAATTGGACACCCACGTGACCGCGCGCCTATTACGTAAGAAATAGGCGCGCGGATATCCAATCACAATCAAGAATTTTGTTATTGATACGATTATAAACAGAATAGTACATGTCCGCTTGTGGATACAAATGTTATCTTCTCGTGTTGATAATATCTCTCACTCGTGAGAGATATTTAAAAAGGATTCAGCTTACCTCCTCTGTTGTCTCTACCATGTTGAATTGTGAACATTTTCGGCTGAGGCCCAGTCCCGCTCTGTCAGAGCTGGCGTTACAAGCCCCGCGAAACATCCCCGCCAATTTGACAAATCGTTACTGTCCCCGTCCTCCCGGAGAAATGCAGCGTTACAAAAGCGTAATTTCACGGGCATGTCCCCGTTACTCCCCCGCTTTGTCCCAGGAGTTGAGGGGCCGGGGGTTTCAATTGACTGGTGCATTATATTTAAATCAAACATGTTTATAATTCACTACGATTAATTATGGTAATTGAACTGAGTGGAGTGCAATTTGTAGTGGTAATCATACGGTTTCGAGTTCAATTTGTGATTAATTTGCACAAGTGATTTGAGCTTTTTGAAAAACTCACGAGTGCAAATTAATCACAAATTGAACGAGAAAACCGTATGATTACTTATTAATAATCATACATGAAAATATTTACATACAGAAAGCGAGTTTCTCGCTCTTCCACAGCATGGAAATCAGTTTGGAAATCAAAATCATTAGTATTGACTGAGGTGTACATATTCGTAACACTATCAATGGCTCCGTCAGAAAAGAGTTAAACACGCAAACAAGTGCCATTGTTGCAATTACTTGACGCCGAAACCGCTTCAGCAAAATCTAAAGCGGTCGTAACGATCGCTGCGATTCTTGCGATCCTTGCGATCGCTGAGACGTTAGGTTCCATATGATCGCAGCGATCGCAAGGAAATGTCGTGTAGGCCTGGATCCGATAAACTGGCCTGGCGCGAATCTTTGGCGCGGACTTTTTAAACTAGTTTTTGAACTTATTTTGAGCCTCACTTGTGCTCATTTTTGAACCTTTCGGCAATTTTTATTTTTTGTAATCTTTACTGAATTTGTTGTATATAAAGTTAAATTCTGTACTTCTTCCTAAAATAGCGTTGTCTTCTTGTGTTGTGGACGCATTTTGCCGAAAGTGCATCAATGGGTACAAGGCTTTGGTGTGCTATCTTTCTTGGATATTTTGGATCGCAAGAGCGGTTTCCATATACAGCAAAACCTGTATCAAGCGGACCCCATATTAAGTGGACACCCTCTATTTAGCGGACACCAGCTGCTTGGGTCCCTAAATTTTCTTCCCATATTTACTGTAAAACGGACCTGTATTCAGCGGACCCCTCTATTAAGCGGACACCAGCTGCTTGGGTCCCTAAATTTTCTTCCCATATTTACTGTAAAACGGACCTGTATTCAGTGGATCCCTCTATTAAGGGGACACTAGCGTGAGTCCCGAGGATGTCCGCTTAATACAGGTTTCACTGTACATATAAAAACCTCTCGATCGCAAGGATCGCAAGGATCGTAACGATCGCAAGGATCGCAAAGTTTTTGGTTTCCATATGATCGCCAGGGTCGCACAACACGTTTTTTTCTGCGATCGCTGCGATCCTTGCGATTACATGGAAACCAGGCTTAAGCGATATCGGATCGAGCGATCATCGTAACGATCATATGGAAGCCACTTTTCGTAGCGATGACAAAGCCTCAAACAGCTCATATAGTCATATAGCAGTGCAATATTATTTCACAATTTCAATACTTTAATAACGAAAATGTTCGAACTGATAATTTTAGGACGATAAATTTTGGACTAAACACTTTCGGACGTTTTTTGGAAAATTTCGGACGTTTTTCCTTGAAATTTCGGACGTCACACTCTGTAATCATAAACCGTGTAAATGAATTTACCGTAGTGTCATTATTGACAGTTTAGCTTGAACAAATCGGAACAAGTTACTCAATTTTGGCAACCCAGTTATTCAGCAGTTGAAGAGAATGCTAGTGAAATGTCTTCAAAGAAGTATTACCTATTGTAAATTTCTAAATATGTTATCGTAGCAAATGATGTCATCGTCGACCGTTTTGGGTCTGCCTTCCGTGTCGTAAAGTGCTTACAACTGCAGTAATTTGCACATTTTGCTAAATAAACGTCATCAAAAATTTTCGGACGATTAAATGTTCGGACTGGGTTTTTGTTCGGACGGAAAATTTTCCGCCTTTCGGAAGGTTCTAAGATAGCGTCCCGCGGCAGCGAACAACAACAAGTGCTCCAAAATTGGTTGAACAAGGTTGAAAAGATTTTAATACCTCAATAATAGTTTTTATGTCAAGGAATGGTAGAAAACGTTTGTAAAATCTAATGCTGCAAAATTTGTTTTCATTTTCCTCCCGGCTGCTTTTGCTGATTCCGCGCGCTGCAAATTCTACTAACAATCGCAGTGATCTGAAAACCTTGCGGCAGCTATCGCGTTTTTCTGCGATGCGTAACAATTATTTACTATAAAAACCAACTTAGCAAAATCTTCTAGTGACACACCCACTCATGTCCAATATACCCGAACTGAGTCGGGTCGTCAATAAGCAAAGACGATCCGACTCAGCGGAAGTCAGGTCGCGAAATCATCAACCTATTACTACCGGAAGTAAAAATCAATCTCGTGGATGGGAGGGTAAAAAATATCGGCGAATTGACTCGATCCGACTCGACCCGTCTAAGTAAAAGTCGACCCGACTCACCGGAAGTTATTTCGCGAGAGACTTAGAAAAATACGGCGAGAGTGTATGTGGGAGGGTGGAAAATATCGGCGGATCGACTCGATCCGACACGGATCGAGACGACCCGTCAAAGTGAAAGTCGACCCGACTCAACGAAAGTCATTTCGCGAGACACTTAGAAAAAAACTAAGAAGAAAGTACACAGGCATGTGTAGCTCGTTCTAGGCGTAACGCACTGTATAGTTCGTTTTAAGCGTAAGCCAACTATTCACGCGCTAACTTCACATGCACTCGTTCTATTAATTAAAGCGTAAGGCCAAGTGCTACTCCAAGCTAACTGACGCCAACAAACCAAACAAGCAAAGTACACATGCATGCATAGCTCGTTCTAAGCGTAACGCACTGTATAGTTCGTTTTAAGCGTATGCCAACTATTCACGCGCTAACTTCACATGCACTCGTTCTATTAATTAAAGCGTAAGGCTAAGTGCTACTCACGCGCTAACTGACGCCAACAAACCAAACAAGCAAAGTACATATGCATGTATACCTCGTTCTAAGCGTAACGCACTGTATAGTTCGTTTTAAGCGTACAGGCCAACTATTCACGCGCTAACTTCACATGCACTCGTTCTAAGCGTCAGGCCAAGTGCTATATTCACGGGCTAACTCAGTGACGCCAACAAACCAAACGGGCAAAGTACACATCATGTATAGCTCGTTCTAAGCGTGAGGCGACTATCCACGCGCTAACCGACGCCAACAAACGAAACAAAAGAAGTAAACATGCATGTATGCCTTGTTCTAAGCGTAAGACGATTATTTACGCGCTAACTACGATTTCAGTTTGCAATCGTCGGCTACTGAATGTAGTGACCAAGAAGAAATGTGGTGTAGTCTTACTTTTTAGACATAATTTGAAGGTTATGTTTGTCCAGAAAAGCAATCAAAACGTAAACGTTGTAAGCTCATGGACTAGAAAAGCAATCTGCACACTTCAAATGGATTACGGAACAGCGACACGCGATACATCATGAATGTACGTTAAAGCACTCACATTTGAAAGAACTTACACGTGAAATGTACCGTGGTAGAGTGGTTAGAGCGATTAATCGGGGATCCAATGATCCCGGGTTCCAATCCTAACGGCAGCATTTTTTTTTTTGCTTTTTTTTTTGTGAAATACTGTTTTTTTCTTTGAGTTTCAAGTTGTTCAGTTTCCCCCAAAATTATTAAATCTTGTTTATATTCGAAGTGCCCCCAAAAGCTGACCATAAAACGTTTTAGGCACGAATATAGGCTAATTCGAACCTTTGGTTTGTACTATTACTGAACACTCTTTTGTTAACTATTGTATTCATCTCATTATTACTTGCAATAAATACATTTTGTTTCACGAATTTATCGAAACCACTCTATGTACAAGACTGAACTGTTAGTGGCCCAAAACCCACTTAATAGCCCCTGGACATGCAGTCATTAACTCATGATATCAATACTAATGTGTAACATCCTTTATTTGTACAAGACTCGTAAAATACAACACAATTGATATTCATTTTTTGGTTAATTATTAAAAAACTTTCCACTGTAACAACTTTATGCCTAGTTTATTATGACAAAATAAAAACATTATAGGAACATCAAGATTTAAAATTAAACAGTGACTTCAATTATAGTCAATTTCATATTATAAAATGCACTACAGACAATCTCTGGTGCCAATAAGGCACTTACTGTAATAACCTCCCCTTAAGTAAAATTGCTGTTTCATGTAACCAAACACTTGGTTCACTTCTTAACTTTTTTAAATTCATAACCTATTGCCCCATGGGTCATAAAACAGCTTGAAATACAAACAGCTGTAACTGACCTGAAAAAACAAAGATTCCAAATGTTATTTGGGGCATTTTTACAAAATTCCACTAAAACTTGTGCTTTTACTTATAGTTATGCGCCAAACAATTTGACCATCATACATACCCTTATATTTGACACGAAAAGCCGTTGTATGGCTTTTGAACATATAAAAAGTGACCATTATAAAACAATACACAAGAATAAATGCAAAATTTCGAATTTTCTTTACTCAAATCTGGCACTAGGGTAGGACATTTCAACACTTTCTTGTCCTTTCTGCCAGGGGAATTTGAACGAGCCCATCTTCAAAGCTAAAGTACCTAGACTCTTTTGACAAGGGGGTGGGGTAGGATGTGGAAGTTTCCAATTCATTGACCATTAGTAAAAACTAAGAGAAATGTCATTAATCACAGTTAAGCTGACAATTCCACAGAAACATGCGAAAAACAATATGTAACTGCTTAACATTACAAGGTTCTATATGAAGCAGTACCAAAAAAATCATTTACATTAATTATTTACCACATCTTCATTGTGATTGTCTAGCACATACAGCACCACAAACAGAAAACGCCAACGGTTCATATGCTTTGTTATGGGAATAAACTTGGACAGGTACGAAAACAATAATTTGTTCGCAGACTTCAGTGTTAACGGGCTGAAAAAAAAAATTAACAAAAAAACTTTACAACCAACACAACAAATTTTAATAATAGCAGTTGCTGTAGATGACTGCGTCACAGCAAACAATCAGCGGTTCCTCAATGAGTGTAAACACCAAAACGAGTCAAGTTCATTGAACATTTCCTAGAAAGGCATAGTGCTATGGTGAAACAACTGCCTTCATTTGGTAATAACTCACGGACAATCACCACTTAAGTCACTTAACAGATTACCTTTCCTTCAGCAGGAAAAAAAAATACATACAAGCAATATTTATGTATCCACAGCTCAACTCTCTGTACATGTAGTCCATGTAGCTTGTTGTATGTTCAAGAACCTTTTGACCTGATAGTCTTGCTCTCATGTAAAGACTGTAAAGCACATCAACATACTGCGAATTTGTTTATGGCTTAACTTAATTTTCAAATGTCAAAGAGACTTACCTTTTAATCTTAAGTTAATTTTTCGTCAAAGAAAGGTGAAAAGGTTATTGTCCAAACGATCCTCTGAACGTAGCAAAAGCCAGGAAAAGCAGAATATTTTTTCTCCTCGACTCACTCTGAACGCGTCAGCTGTATCTTGGACCGGCGGAAAGCGCGGGAAAATGGTTATCTCGGCTCCAGTCACCTATCGTCCGGGCCTCATCCGGGCGCTCGGGCGGCCATTTTGGTTTGATCGGATAAAAAATGTTGGTGACAAGATGCGAGGATCAGTGAACTTATAAAGAAGGTAAAAGCGGATCTTTTGGGAGTCGTTACATTTTTTTTATTCATCTCATCATTACATAGATTGGTATCTGCTTTAAAAAAATATTGTGGGACAAACATGAAGGACAAAAAAATCGTCTCTGACGACGAGCCAAGCAGTCGTGTAAGTCTTATAAAATAAATATATAGCTTATATAATCTTAAGCTTAAGTTAAGACGTAAGCTTATTATGAATGGAACCCGTGGGCTTTTGTCTGTATTCCTGTGAGGAATATGATCGGCTCAAGACAATAATGGCAACTCGAAAGAAAAAAAATGGAAATTTAATAGGTGAGTATTTTAAATATTAAACTTTTAATTAAGTGTCAGTGTGTAAAGTTTAATAATTTTTGCTCAAGTTGAAGTTAATTTAAAGCAACATATGCTTCTTCACTTCACTTCACTTAACTTCAACATCTGAAAGCTTTGCTTTCCTCAACATTTTTATCTGTTGTGTCCTTTATGCTTAGTGGGTAACTGCTGTTATTTCTGACACAGAAATAAAATTATTATTATGAAAAAAACTTTGCTTGATATTAACAAACCATCTAAACAACCTCATCCCCAGGGTATCTCTTCTTCTCATTCCCTGGAGCAAGCAAGATTGAGAGAGACCCTGGTCTGCAGGGTTGTCAAAAGTAGCCGGCTGCCGGCAAAAATCACCACCTTCTTTGTTATCTCGGCCAGCTACTCGCCTGGGCTGTTCTTTAGAAGAGATGGGTTTTTTCCCAACCTCGGCCGCCTACTCCAACAACACAGTCGGCTACTTCGAAACTTTATGACAACCCTGGGTCTGGCCTGGTCACAAGTCTCTTGGCTCTGCTGACACTGTGTGTGAATTGGTTGTTGTCCAGAAACTGCTCATTCAAACAATTCAAAAAAGGGGAATGAACATTGTGCAAGAATAAAATTGTTGCCGTTCAATAATTTCATAAGTGTATACTGTATAATGAAACAATGAAATGCAAAAAGTCAAACAGGTTATCTTGCATAGACATTTAAACAACTGGAACTGGTGAATATTAAACAAAACAACATGTCTCACCCACAAAGAATAAAACCTATCAGTTTCTCCTCTACCTTGTTTCCTGTTATAAAAGTGTGCAGTTGATCTGCATTTCCACAATTTGGTCCATGTCAACCACTTCTTTCTTGCTTTGCCTTTGTCTGAGAACAGACAATTCACTGTATTGTGCCTCTTGAATGAAGCTTAAAGATCGCCTGCTAAATACTTTGTAGTGATAATTCATCCCAGTTTAAACAATGCCAGAAATCAAAAGCATTTTCTGCTGAGCGCAAGCTTAGCAGCGTCAAGTAATTAAAATTAAAGTTGGGCTGAATTCTGTAGCAAGTTCAAAATTAACTTTACTGAGGTAAATCTTCAAGTGCCAGGACAGTTCCCCAACCGTAAATTTACAGTTCCTAAAGAAACTTGCAGACTCAAAACTAATCAATTTGGATAATTGGCTTCACATTTGTTGTGAATCGACAAATATTTTTGGATTTGTTTTGATTCACAATGCTCAGCTAGGCGGACAAAATTCACACTTTGCTGCCCCTCCCGCAAATCAATTTAATTTGTAATCTCCCAGATTTTAGGAGGCATGTGAGTAGACCAGACCAGGGTCTCTGACTCTCTCTCTCTCTCTGTTACTCCAGGGTGCAGTTGACCTCCAAACAAAACAAAATGGCTTTAAAACTGGTGTTATTTTTAATTTTTGAGAAGGTGGATTGATGATTTGAATAATAGTATCTGTATAGTGTTACAGTGTATAGTGTGTTTTGCTACACATTACCATGTAATATAATTAACAGACTATAATTTGAAATCTTATTTCTTTTAATCTCATACATAATTCACTTGGATTAAAAACTTTCTATGGTGTTTAATAGCTACTATGTTGGGTCTATTGTTTCAATTTCAGTTTATTCAGCATAGCTATGATCACTAATCCTGATACTGGAGTGATCAGCAGTGTTCCAACTGGCCACCTGCATTATAGAACTTTTTTACTCCTAGTTTTGGATGATTTTTCCTAATTTTTGTTCAAAATGTTTCTGTTTTCTTGACCTTCCATCCTGCTTGACATCCTGACCTTGCTGCTTAATAATGTAAAATCCACTCTGTTTTTTCAGATCTTAACATCACAGTTCATTACAGGCTTGCAGTGCTGATGAACACATGGATTTAATGTCACTGGTATTTCTTTACTCAGTACAGCTGATCACAAATTGAGTGAACAACCACGCTACTTAATATTGGGTATTACCCTTTGTTTTACCAGGCCACGGCCTTGTGAGATTCCCACAGAAAAAAATGAAATGGTGCATTTAAGTAATGATCCACATAACAAGGATAGTGCTGGACAGCAATGCATGATGGAATGTCAACTTTTTTCATTGTTACAACTTGTGATCTCATTGGCTTAGACTCAAAAACCGCTAAAAAGTTTAGGTTCATGGTGCATTAAGTCTAACTTTTTTTATGGTTTCAAGTATTTTGAGACCCAATCGCACAACATGCAATTTTTCAAAGATATTGTATTTGGGGAACTTCATCAAAGAAGCAAAATTAGTAGCTATTGTCTTCGGCTATTCTGATTGGTTAAGCACGAACATTTCCTAAGATGTATTTGACGCAAATGGATTTTCTGTATTTTTATAATGAAATATAATTACTAGAAATACGTGTCTCGCAGAACCTCGCGAAGCTCGGGAGAGGGGGCACTGCAAAATGTTAACGACGTGGGAGGGAGAGATGGAATAGGCCTTTTTTATTTTTTCTCGCTCAGATGTGGCTCATTTTATCGTACAACGAATAATATCATTAACCCTTGTCGAATTTGCACTAACCCTAAGGAATTAGACCAATTTCACCTGAAAAAAAGCAGAGTTCTGGCCCTCCAGTGCTTTGACTTTACATTCAGAGCACAATTTCATTCAAAGCCATTTCAAAGCAGTTTAGCCATGAGACTGCGCAACTGCAATACTTCTGACCAGTGCCAACAACCTGAACGAAAATACCGTTATTTACGCATGCCTGGTTCGCTAGTTATCTATTGTGAGCTCACTATGGCATTACATCGCCTCTGTAGCGTGTGTGTAAGCTAACGTGTATAAGGCCCCTCCGGTGATTGAAAGACATCATTAAGTCCGGAAATCCTTAAGTCTCTAGCACCTCTCAAAGAAACGAGTCGTGTTTCTTGTCCTTCCTTGTGTCTGAAGCGCCATTTAGTGCTTGACGTAAAAAAACGGACCTTGGAGGGCAAGACGAGCATTGAGAGTTCCCATCCCGTGCCGTGGTTGAAATGCTCTGTGGTCTAGTGGTTTGGATCCGGGATTTGCACTCGGACGGCTCTGGGTTTGATTCGCGCTCAGCATCCTTTTTTTGTCGAACTGGACATTATGAAAGTGATTTACTTTATTGGGGGTTCATCAAAAACCCTTATGTTTAATTGTAAAAAAATATTGAACCGTGTCAGTGTGAAAACAGAAGCTTACCGCAATATTGCGTTACAATAGGAGCCTTTGATTTATTTTTTTGCATACGGTGTTTCTCGAAAACGACGGAAAAAACAACAGAAAAAATTCTGAACAATGTTTTGCAACTAATTACTAGTTCACATGCCAAAAATGGACAAATCTGAGCGAGACAAAATAAAAAAAGGCCTAAAATGTCACATAGGTCTGTTATGCTCTCGGCCCTTCAATTCTTATGTAACACATTACTTAAAAGCCAAGTGAATGCACCCTTGATGGCACACAAGTTCAGATCAAATGCTACGAGCAAAATGGACTTAGGTATAGAAGTCAGTGAGCAATTTTTCGATTCACAATCAAATACTTCAGTTTTTTCTGCTTGGAAATAAGTACAATTAAATGAAAACAATGCATCAAAAGTACCATTAAAGCCTTCAACTCCGTTGGACCCAGCTCCTTCAGTACGATTTTGGCTGCCATCTTGGATCATATAACTGACCTTGTGGATTGTGGGCTCATGTTATTCGTTCCTTGTGGTTTTTGCTTCCTTTTCAGAAACAACATGGCGGATCGTGATTAAGTAATGCTTCACATAAGAACTATAGTAAACTTCATTGTTCTGCAGCATTGGCTCTTTCCCACATAGAATAGAGGAGGAGCTGATGGTTCATAATTATATTTCATTATAAAAATACAGAAAATCCATTTGCGTCAAATCAATTTTAGCAAATGTTTGTGCTTAACCAATCAGAATAGCAGAAGACAAAAGATACTAATTTTGCTTCTTTGATGAAGTTCCCCAAATACAATATCTTTTAAAAATTGTATGTTGTGTGATTGGGTCTCAAAATACTTAAAACCTTAAAAAAATTAGACTTAATGTACCTTGAACCTTAACTTTTTAGCAGTTTTTGAGTCTAAGCCAATGAGATCACTAGTTGTAACAAGTGATTCGCCAAGTACACACATATAATACTCGAAATGCTAATAACTACTGACCATATTTCTGTAGTACAAACATTAACAGTTCACAGTCCTCTATTTAGGACCTAAACTATGGAACTCCCTTCCCCATAATGTAACGCAACTGACAAATTACTCTAGTTTCAAGACTTCATTAATACCTTATCGAGAGAGCTGTAAATTAAACCTGCCTGACCATGATATGGCAGCTTACACTAAATCCTAATTAAGTATGAGGAGCCCAATTTTTTACAAGCTTTTTAGCTTCCGTTGGGCTTCCTCGCCACCCTACCTATCAATGTTAAGTCATTTAATATTACATTTAATTTTGAACTATTTTTGTAGCTCTTCCTGTCCTGTAAATTTGCAATTTTTGTAATATTTATCCTGTGGTAAAATGTAAATAAAATAAATGAATAAATAAATAAAATTGAGAAAAGTTGACACTCCATCGTCAATGCCGTTCAGCACTATCCTTATGCGGATCATTACTTAACTTTGACCCCCTTAAGTTCCTGCAGGACCCCTATTTATCAGGCAGGAGGGCCCTGGGACCCCCCAAGGCAAATTCCTGGAAAGAACACTGGGGTATTAGAGATATTCCTTACAGTAAATGTTATTTAGAACCAATTTTTTGGACTGCATAAGTTCTGTCCACTCTCTAAAGGGTCTTCATACAATTACATCTGTATTGTGTAAGTCATTATATTCATAATTATATAATTTGTTAAAAAGAAATGCAGGATTCTGTTACCAAACTAAATATTCTGCCCTTAAAGTGATTTCTATGGTTTCATTTTATTTTGGTTTGTTTTAAGTGTAGAATTTACACAATAAAATTGCAAAATACATTATTCTACTTGGATCATTGGTGTTCACTACTCAGTTTGGCAGCAAATAATCTGGGGATTGGTGTCTGGGTTAAAGGATCACTGAGGACTGCCTATCTGCCCAGAATTTCATATTGCAGATATGGCTTCAACTTAATTTTAACCTCCTGTTAATTCATTCAAATTATTCTTGTAACTGGTAATAATTCCACACCTTTTGTTGGTATCACACTGTTTGTAATTTATTGGACCACTGCAAATTCTCTTACATAGTGTTCCTGGCAGAATCTACTGGTGTGAATTTTTTTGCTCAAAACTACAATTTTGCCATATGAATGCCTTGCTTTTATCTCTAGTATAACAAAGTAAATGTTAACCAGCTTTTTGTTTGAGGCTGAACATCCAACATAATGTCCTGTTGTTGGACTTGCAAGGTTATGTCTGATAGTTTTAACCAGGCGTAACTAATCATTGATCAATGACATCAATGAGTATTCAATGGGTAATCAATTATTTGATTACTCAATGAGTTATCAATGATTAATCGAACCCAAAAAATTTTGTGGGTCATTGATTACTCATTGATGTCATTGATTACTCATTTTAAACCAACAGAGACCTTCCAGTACACCCATTTCTCTTCCTGCCACCCACCAGAGGTCAGAAAAGGGCTCAGAAAAGGTGAAGCCCTGAGACCATTAAGAACAAATTCCTCAGTGAAATCATTCAGCGAGAATATCAACAACTTCAAAGCACGCATCCGTGCTAGAGGCTACACTCACAATCTCATTGAGAAAATAATTTCCGAGGTAAAATTCATGAATGGAAGTCATCTTTGCAGCAAAAGGAGAACATGCGAAAAAGAATTCTGCCTTTCGTAACAATGTACCACCTGGCATTGCCTTATCTTAAAAACATCTTAATGAGCAAATGGCATTTAATTCAGAACCAACCATTGCTAAGAGAAATATACAAAGAGCCTCCCCTTATCTCATACAAAAAAGGAAAATCCTTGGGGATTTACTTGTTAGCGCAAAACTCTAAAGGTCACGTTCCATGTTATCACGAGCTTATGAGTTGTGTCTGGCCTGTCAACACCTCTTTTCATGCAAATCAATGACTAATCAATGACCAAACATTTTCTGGGTCATTGATTCAAGTAGTCATTGAGTATTGGCAATACTTAATGAGTAATCAATTGATTATTCATTGATTACCCATTGATTACTCATTGATTACATTGATGTCATTGATTAGTTAAGCCTGGTTTTAAAAATGAAAATTGTGTTAAATGTCCAACAAGAAAAGACCAGTTGTAATTACCACTAGCGGAAACTGGAAAATTACTGATCTTATAAGCCTTGACAACTTTTCTTTAAAAAGTTCTCGGGTATTTACAAAATACTTCCGCCTTTTATTTTAGGAGTGTTTTATTGAATTATTTTTGATAGATTAATTTC
This sequence comes from Cladopsammia gracilis, assembly GCA_022457155.1. Taxonomy (NCBI): domain Eukaryota; kingdom Metazoa; phylum Cnidaria; class Anthozoa; order Scleractinia; family Dendrophylliidae; genus Cladopsammia; species Cladopsammia gracilis. The sequence goes on along the minus strand of JAJGOT010000405.1, from coordinate 588,900 downwards.
TGGATTTCAAAGCTTTCATAAAAAAAAGTACCCACATGCACACAGGATTTCGATAGAAGGTACAACTTTCAAGGCCTTAGGATCAACAACTGGCTTTGCAAGGATTCCTAGTACCAGTAATACACATGCATGTACCTAATTTTCTTAAAAAATAATAACAACAAGATAATGTTAAAAAGTACTGTGTAGATTAAACAAAATGCCAAGATGCTCTACCTGAAGCTGGATCAAATTCAGTTGTATTGGTTTTAGTATGGGGAAAAACTTAAAAACCCAGAGAGAAAATTCCCTAGCAAGACTAAACCAACAGACAACAACATATAAACATATTGCTGAATTTCTATTAACATTCTTGTAGTGTTTTGCCATTTTCAGCAATACTTACACATGCAAACAAAGGGTAAATTGAAATATAACACATTTGTTGATCACTTGCTGTAATTTTGTTTTGCATTGCTGTAAGATGCTGAATATAAGCACGAGCACCAAGGGTGATCCTGGTTTTCCTGGCTTCTCTGTACTAGGAAAGTGCGGAAAAGCCAGGAAAGCAAGGTCACTGTTTCACACTTTTTAAATATACTTGAATTGTATTCATATTATTTATTTATAGTGTCCACAATTAGCTTTTAGCTAAATACCTTGACACTTTAATAAAGTTTATGTATGTATGTATGTATGTTTTGTTTTGATAAACAAAATCCGCACTTTCCGCCAAAGCCAGGAGTGATGCCACTTGTTATTACACTTGCTTTGACTGGCTGACTGTGTACTGTGAGTGAATGACTCATTTCAGTCTGTCAGTCTAAATTCATAATGAAAATTGTTAAATTTCCAAAAAGTCTGTGGGCTGAGTCAGCCTCAGTTATAAATTTTTCTACAATTTTATAAAAGTTTATAAACTGACCATTTATTTTATAAAATTTTATAAAGTGACCATGTTTGCAAGATTTATTTTATAAAATTTAATAATGTGACCATGTTTGAAAAATTTATTTTATACCATGTTTGTAAGATTTATTTTATAAAATCTTATAAAATTTTATAAAGTGACCATGTTTGTAAAATTTATTTTATAAACTTTTACAGAATTTTATAAAAAATTATCAAATTTCACAACATTTTATAAATAGAATTTTATAAAACAGCTCACTAGGGTCTTGGGAGGAGGGTTGTCTCGAGTACCTAGGACAACTTTTCTTCATATAAATGAGGCCTTCCATTGCTGTGTGCCCTACCGTTGCCACTCAACAAAGTTTTTGATTAATTTTTGACATCTTTTTGACAACTTTCTGATGGCTTTTGTTTAAACTGGGCAATCAACATGCAAGATCTGTGGGAGGCATAGTTGTCAAACTCCACGTTTGCGTTCTGACAATTTACATTTCCACCTCCAACAGATTCTGCTAATGATTAGCCAGTTTAAACAAAAACCATCAGAAAGCTGTCAAAAAATGTCAAAAATTGGTCAAAAATCAATAAAAAAAACTTTGTAGACTGGCACAGTAAGGTGCGCAGAGCACTGTAATACAAAAAGCATTCATTTTTCTTTTTTTCAACATATCACTGAAATAGACACACAGAAGATGATAACCAAGATTTATCGACCTTTTCCTTGAAAATAAAAATCATTTTCTTTTAGAATCTTCACATTTCTCCATGACAGAAAATGATTATCATCAACTGTTTTTTTTTGGCAGCCTATTTAAAACATTAAAGGATGTTTGACAGCTGAAACTACAAGTCAAATAAAAACAAACAAACAAATAAATGCCTCTCCTCTGCCTTGATTTTAATGTTACTGAATTCGATAGCATATAAGCACCAACATGCATGATTGATTGCTGCTGTAGAATATGATGATTTCAAAAGCTTTTTTATGTTTCCATTTCATACACGTGCTCCTGATTGAAACACAGGGGCTCCCCATACAAACATTGATGTATTGAAGAAACAATTTAATGTAACTTGTACAAAGAGGAAACCGGTCATAATTAAAGTATTTGTGGACATACATGTTTCACAAAGTACCATTGCAATAAAATGCAGCAACAACAAAATAGTACATTTTAGCACAAGGCCATTTTTTCCAGCTGTTTCTTAAATATACATGTACTATGTGTTTTAAGGCTGGCAGACTAATCTATGCTAGATTTTGTTGAATCTTACAAAATAATAAACTTACATTTACATAAGCTTAATGAAATGAAACAAATGGTGTGCAAACATAATAATGCACAAAATCTCAAAATTTTCCCCAATCGCTGTAACTCCACTTATCACGAAATGATAGAGTTCACCTCAATTTGAAGCATGTTATAGAAGGCATCACTAATTAATCAAGAATTATTTTATAGCTGTTTTCCATAATAAAATATGCAAATAACATGTACGATGAAGAAAACTATCAAATACTTGACAAAGTTCTTTTATAAAATGACATTCCCAACACTCTGACAATCGGTATAACACTTTAATAGTTCCAATGATCATTAATAAATGCTTGTGATATCAAGATATCGAAACCTGAAAAAGGGCGAATCGACAATTTCAAAACAAAAATAAAGAAAGATTAACATTGTTAACCAAAAGTAAGACAATCGCTTGTAAAATTGTTAGCACAAAAAACACACTACATCTAAGGATGTACTTGCTGAAGTCATTTGTCCGCCGAGCTTCTCCTTCTGTTTAAAAGCTGTGGACAATGTGAATGCATGTGAACATAAAACAACATCTAGTCCTCGTTTCATTGCTGCAGGCAATAAAAGATAGCCCCTCCACGGACAACGAGACCAAAATAAACTCCATTTCACCACAAACTAATAAAAACTCCGAAGGTCACATCTAACGAAAAATACTCGCAAATACTGTTCATTGAGGAAAGACATTCAACCACAAACTCTCGTACAATATGTAAACCAATGACACAATAACCAACAACTCGTGTTCGCCAAATCCTGAAAATGGACGCATGCACATGCAAATTCCTCCTGTTCCTTTTTGTAATGGCTTCCGATGAGTCGGGTCGGGACTTTTACTTAAACGGGTCGTCTCCATCCGTGTCGGATCGAGTCGATCCGCCGATATTTTCCACCCTCCCTCTTACACTCTCGCCGTATTTTTACTAAGTCTCTCGCGAAATGACTTCCGGTGAGTCGGGTCGGGACTTTTACTTAAACGGGTCGTCTCCATCCGTGTCGGATCGAGTCGATCCGCCGATACTTTCCACCCTCCCTCTTACACTCTCGCCGTATTTTTACTAAGTCTCTCGCGAAATGACTTCCGTTGAGTCGGCTCGACTTTTACTTAGACGGGTCGTCTCCATCCGTGTCGGATCGAGTCGATCCGCCGATATTTTCCACCCTCCCTCTTACACTCTCGCCGTATTTTTACTAAGTCTCTCGCGAATTAACTTCCGGTGAGTCGGGTCGACTTTTACTTAGACGGGTCGTCTCCATCCGTGTCGGATCGAGTCGATCCGCCGATATTTTCCACCCTCCCTCTTACACTCTCGCCGTATTTTTACTAAGTCTCTCGCGAATTAACTTCCGGTGAGTCGGGTCGACTTTTACTTAGACGGGTCGTCTCCATCCGTGTCGGATCGAGTCGATCCGCCGATATTTTCCACCCTCCCTCTTACACTCTCGCCGTATTTTTTCTAAGTCTCTCGCGAAATGACTTCCGGTGAGTCGGGTCGACTTTCACTTAGACGGTTCGTCTCCATCCGTGTCGGATCGAGTCGATCCGCCGATATTTCCACCCTCCCTCTTACACTCTCGCCGTATTTTTACTAAGTCTCTCGCGAAATGACTTCCGGTGAGTCGGGTCGACTTTCACTTAGACGGGTCGTCTCCATCCGTGTCGGATCGAGTCGATCCGCCGATATTTTCCACCCTCCCTCTTACACTCTCGCCGTATTTTTACTAAGTCTCTCGCGAATTAACTTCCGGTGAGTCGGGTCGGCTTTTACTTAGACGGGTCGTCTCCATCCGTGTCGGATCGAGTCGATCCGCCGATATTTTCCACCCTCCCTCTTACACTCTCGCCGTATTTTTACTAAGTCTCTCGCGAATTAACTTCCGGTGAGTCGGGTCGACTTTTACTTAGACGGGTCGTCTCCATCCGTGTCGGATCGAGTCGATCCGCCGATATTTTCCACCCTCCCTCTTACACTCTCGCCGTATTTTTTCTAAGTCTCTCGCGAAATGACTTCCGGTGAGTCGGGTCGACTTTCACTTAGACGGGTCGTCTCCATCCGTGTCGGATCGGGTCGATCCGCCGATATTTTCCACCCTCCCTCTTACACTCTCGCCGTATTTTTTCTAAGTCTCTCGCGAAATGACTTCCGGTGAGTCGGGTCGACAACAGCCTTAGTCGATCCGATTCAGTTCGGGTGTATTGTATATAAGTCTCTCGCGAAATGGCTTCCGGTGAGTCGGGTCGACAACAGCCTTAGTCGATCCGATTCAGTTCGGGTGTATTGGACAACCCTCGACACATAGGGGTGGGTATTGTAACAGCCAAGTTTCCCCCGAGGGGCGGGGGAAAGTTTAAAATGTAGCACTGTACAAATGTTACATTCCCCGCTATGTCCCGGGGGGTCGGGGGTGTGGTTTCAATTGACTTGTGCATAATCAGTGAAATATAATTTGTTAAGCTTGCGCATAGCCTGCGTAGCAGGCGCATGAAAATAAATATGGGAGCAAGAAAGAACGGTTTGCGCGGGGGAGGCACGCGAGGAAAGAAGGAGAGCGCCACTTTCCTCCTCGCGTGTCTCCCTCGCGCGCCCCATATTGCGCCCATATTATTTTCATGCGCCTGCTACGCAGGCTAGCTTGCGCGCTTTTTATAGAAATATTCAAATAAGTATTACGTTAATAACAGGTAATACCGCGACTGATGTATTTTTATTTTGCCAAACAACTATACTGCAACGTATAACGTCGCACTTGCTAAAATGTTGATTTTGCTAAATAGTGCGCTTGATCGCAGGTTTAATTTGAATTTGAATTAGAAGGCTAGGCCCACGTGGAATGGAATATTATTTAAAATAATTAGCGACCAAGCCTGCAATCGCTCTGCCAAAATGGGCTCCTATGAAGACCCAGCCCGTGAATAAGAAATGCTAACACGCAACGCAATATTTCGGTAAGCTTACGTTTCCACACTGACACGGTTCGATATATATATATATATATATATATATATATATATATATATATATATATATATATATATATATATAAATTCATTGAATGCAGATCAGACTTCAGAAGATATTCATTCGTTTAATGCTACAGTTCTGTTTCATATGGTCAAAAGATGACCACACTCATCAGGCAATTTTAACGAATAACCCGTACATTTCAAAACTGGCGGTTATAAGCATTTAACACCGTTGCTATGCAATATATAAACAAAATGAACTACGAGGTATATAAATAGATGCAATAACATACAAAAGCGGAATGAGGGGTTGCGTTACTGTGTGACAGCTACGTTATCATGAAGTTCTTGAGTATAAATCTGTTCCTGTGGGGGCATGAACTTGCTAGTTCGTTGCGTTTGTTAAGGCTACATAATTCTTTTTGACAGATTATAAAAAAATTTTCACTAAGGCAGAGGCTACATTTTTTGCTAATATTATTATATGGTTTACATTTTCTTAGTATCCTCCATTTCACATTGAAGGGTTTCTTTGCCAATTTGAGGGTCCAAATGTGTTTTGATAGTTCAGTCTCGTTTCTTTTCTTGTGGTTTCAGAAGGATGCTGTGTGATTTCTGTATCGTTCTTTGAAGTTAGTTGCCAGTCCTACGTAAGTTTCAGTTGCAGTGTCGGTTGTAACAGTCGCTTGGTACACAACGTTGTTTGTGAGGCATTGTCCGTCGAGGGGGCATTGTTCTTTCTTTCTGCAGTTGCATTCTTTCACGGGTTCCGTTACCGGGGTTGACGTGTAATTGGAGAGGGCTGTTTTGTTATGTGACGCGATGATGGATTTCATGCTTGGCATGCAGGAGTTGCTGAGTTTAAGCGTGTGTCTGTTGAAGATCTTGTGAAGAGGATGGTTTTTTGGAAAACATTTGTCCACGATTGTGAGGAATTTTCTTCCCAAGTTGGTTTTGACACTTGAATTCCAAGGAGGGTTACACCATGTGAGGTGGCGAGCTCTCTTGCGGTTTCGTGTGTTTGTGCGGTTGTTCAGTGGGTCATAGGTGAGTTTGGAATTGTATCCGCTATCGTCTAGTGCTTTTTGGTAAGGGGGAATAGCTTCGTTGAAAACCTGTTGGGTGGATGAAATGCTTGATAATCTCTTGTTGATATTTTCAGGAATATTTTTCAGGTAGGGCTGGGGGGTGGTTGCTTTGGTGATGGACGTAGAGTAGTTTGTTGTTTGGTTTCATAAAGGGCTTAAAGCTTCGGTTTGTTAGATCAAAGGTTACGTCTAAGAAGTTTACAATGTTCTTGTTCGCTTCTATCGTGATGCTTAAGCTGTTAGCTTTAAAAACCTTGCAGATTTCTTGTTTAGTTTTCTCGATTTGTTTGGGTGTCGCATTGCAAACGGCCAGACCATCGTCACGGTTCAGACCCACTCCTTCTTTAAGCTTCGGCGCGATTAGTGATAGCATGCATGCTCCTATAAGTTCGCAGGTCTCAGCTCCGTCGTATGAGCCCATGGTGACATCGAATTGGTCTTTTGATTTTTTCTTCTCCCATGGTGAATTGCTGTGGTAGAGGAGTGATTTCTTTGCGTGTAAGATGATGTGGCGGTCTTGCGGTGTGATAGTGGTGAATTGGGCTGCATAATCCAGTGCTTTTGTGAGAAGATGTTCCGAGATAGACGGGTAAAACTCGCAAACATCAAATGTAATGAAGGCGAGTTGGGTATCATTTGGCAGCGTTTGGAACCATTCGATTGCTTGTGACGTGCTTTTCCATAGATTAACTTTAGTGGCTGCTATGACTTTCTTGTTAATATTGTCTAAGATTTTCTTGCTAATGATTCCGATTTCAAATTTAGAAGGGTTAATTAGTCTACAGGATGGGTTGTTCATGAAGTCTGGTTTATGGTCCTTTAAAGTTATGAATGCGTCCCGTTTGGCTGAAGTTTCAATGCGATCATCTAATGAAAGATCTTGGGCGATTTTCTTGTCGACAGAGGTGATGCTGTTAGTTACATTTTGGTTCGTCTTTTTATATGCTTTTGTTACGTTTTTGTCTACGAGGGTTAAGTAATCTACTGGTTCTGTCTTGTAATGATTAGTGGTTTTGTCGGCTTTAACGAAGATGTTGCTGTCTTGTCGGATCCCTTTCAGGTCGTTCTCTAGTTTCTTTTGTAGGTCGTTAGGAGCATAGTTGGCTCTAAATTCAACTCGTTGGATCATGTCAAGCATGCAATCTTCAAATTCGGTGAGTTCATTGATGTGCGGGGGTGAGCGCTTGGATTTAAATCCGTATGTTTCTTTGCTGGTGTCATCTGTGTCTTGGTTTTTGAGGAAAAAGAAGGCTCTCCAACACATGCGGTGGATCAGGGATTGTGTTTTGTTTATAAGCTGCTGTAAAAACGTGTTCCTGCTTGCCAGTGGAATGTTTTTGGTCGAATATTCGAAGTCTTTCACTTGAAAATTCATTCTTGAGAGCGCTCCCAAGACCTTTCATTAGATGATCGCATTGAAACTATGCTCCTAACGACCTACAAAAGAAACTAGAGAACGACCTGAAAGGGATCCGACAAGACAGCAACATCTTCGTTAAAGCCGACAAAACCACTAATCATTACAAGACAGAACCAGTAGATTACTTAACCCTCGTAGACAAAAACGTAACAAAAGCATATAAAAAGACGAACCAAAATGTAACTAACAGCATCACCTCTGTCGACAAGAAAATCGCCCAAGACCTTTCATTAGATGATCGCATTGAAACTTCAGCCAAACGGGACGCATTCATAACTTTAAAGGACCATAAACCAGACTTCATGAACAACCCATCCTGTAGACTAATTAACCCTTCTAAATCTGAAATCGGAATCATTAGCAAGAAAATCTTAGACAATATCAACAAGAAAGTCATAGCAGCCACTAAAGTTAATCTATGGAAAAGCACGTCACAAGCAATCGAATGGTTCCAAACGCTGCCAAATGATACTCAACTCGCCTTCATTACATTTGATGTTTGCGAGTTTTACCCGTCTATCTCGGAACATCTTCTCACAAAAGCACTGGATTATGCAGCCCAATTCACCACTATCACACCGCAAGACCGCCACATCATCTTACACGCAAAGAAATCACTCCTCTACCACAGCAATTCACCATGGGAGAAAAAAAAATCAAAAGACCAATTCGATGTCACCATGGGCTCATACGACGGAGCTGAGACCTGCGAACTTATAGGAGCATGCATGCTATCACTAATCGCGCCGAAGCTTAAAGAAGGAGTGGGTCTGAACCGTGACGATGGTCTGGCCGTTTGCAATGCGACACCCAAACAAATCGAGAAAACTAAACAAGAAATCTGCAAGGTTTTTAAAGCTAACAGCTTAAGCATCACGATAGAAGCGAACAAGAACATTGTAAACTTCTTAGGCGTAACCTTTGATCTAACAAACCGAAGCTTTAAGCTCTTTATGAAACCAAACAACAAACTACTCTACGTCCATCACCAAAGCAACCACCCCCCAGCCCTACCTGAAAAATATTCCTGAAAATATCAACAAGAGATTATCAAGCATTTCATCCACCCAACAGGTTTTCAACGAAGCTATTCCCCCTTACCAAAAAGCACTAGACGATAGCGGATACAACTTCAAACTCACCTATGACCCACTGAACAACCGCACAAACACACGAAACCGCAAGAGAGCTCGCCACCTCACATGGTATAACCCTCCTTGGAATTCAAGTGTCAAAACCAACTTGGGAAGAAAGTTCCTCACAATCGTGGACAAATGTTTTCCAAAAAACCATCCTCTTCACAAGATCTTCAACAGACACACGCTTACACTCAGCTACTCCTGCATGCCAAGCATGAAATCCATCATCGCGTCACATAACAAAACAGCCCTCTCCAATTACACGTCAACCCCGGTAACGGAACCCGTGAAAGAATGCAACTGCAGAAAGAAAGAACAATGCCCCCTCGACGGACAATGCCTCACAAACAACCTTGTGTACCAAGCGACTGTTACAACCGACACTGCAACTGAAACTTACGTAGGACTGGCAACTAACTTCAAAGAACGATACAGAAATCACACAGCATCCTTCTGAAACCACAAGAAAAGAAACGAGACTGAACTATCAAAACACATTTGGACCCTCAAATTGGCAAAGAAACCCTTCAATATGAAATGGAGGATACTAAGAAAATGTAAACCATATAATAATATTAGCAAAAAATGTAGCCTCTGCCTTAGTGAAAAATTTTTTATAATCTGTCAAAAAGAATTATGTAGCCTTAACAAACGCAACGAACTAGCAAGTTCATGCCCCCACAGGAACAGATTTATACTCAAGAACTTCATGATAACGTAGCTGTCACACAGTAACGCAACCCCTCATTCCGCTTTTGTATGTTATTGCATCTATTTATATACCTCGTAGTTTATTTTGTTTATATATTGCATAGCAACGGTGTTAAATGCTTATAACCGCCAGTTTTGAAATGTACGGGTTATTCGTTAAAATTGCCTGATGAGTGTGGTCATCTTTTGACCATACGAAACAGAACTGTAGCATTAAACGAATGAATATCTTCTGAAGTCTGATCTGCATTCAATGAATTTGTCTTTGCTCTTTTAATGAATTAGAGTTGAGCGCTTTTTGAAATCCATTCAACTGAACTGTCAAAGAATATATATATTTATATATTTATATATATTTTTATATATTTATATATATTTATATATATATATATATATATATATATATATATATATATATATATATATATATATATATATATAAAAGTATACGAAGAAGTTAAGATTGTAAAAACATTTTATCTGCTACTCGGAGTTTCACATGTTGCAAGCAACACGATCATCAGGCAATGATGAAGACGTCACCGTTTTCCCTGATTATATATATATATATATATATATATATATATATATATATATATATATATAATCAACAATGTGTAACCGTACATCCTGTGCCCAAGTTCAGGAGTTGCCATAAAGCCATTATGGTGACAACCGGGAGGGCACATTGTATACATAATTGTATGTTACGCTCACTGTTCATACAGTTTGAGCACTCTCTGGATTGGGTGGAGAGCCTCATAAGAGGTGTTCACTATTGGCATATTGCTTCGCTCACTGCTTGCAGTTTGAGCACTCTCGTGACTCCACAATGCAATCCAACAATGTGTAACCGTACATCCTGTGCCCAAGTTCAGGAGTTGCCATAAAGCCATTATGGTGACAACCGGGAGGGCACATTGTATACATAATTGTATATATATATATATATATATATATATATATATATATATATATATATATATATATATATATATATATATATATATATATATATATATATATTAAAAATTAACCGTAAGGATTTTTGACGAACGCAAAAATAGGGAAATCACTTTAATAATGTCCAGTTCGAGGAAGAAGAAAATAAAAGTCACGGGCGAATGGAAAAAAAAAAATGGAAATCACTTTCATAATGTCCAGTTCGAGGGAAAAAAGAAAAAAAGAAGAATCGCGGCAGAGAATTCAACCCGGGCCTCCGAGTACAAATCCGGTGCCTTAATCAACGAGGCCACCGAGGAACACATGGTCTTTTCAGACTATGAGGCCCGGTTCAAACGTCGAACTTCACATGTGCTGAATCTAATGGAAATGAGCAAGAACAATAGATTTTTCTTATTTGCATTAGGTTCGGCACATGTGAAGTTCGACGTTTGAACCGGGCCTGATTTTGTTATTAATGGTAGATACGCATCAAAACTCGTGTCTCGATTTTATGTCGCATTAAACACTCCAAATGCGAAACATCGACCTGTTTACAGCTGTTTCGAGAAAGGTTGTCGGAAAAAAGTGCAAAAGTGCACACAACAATCCCGAAATCTTGAATAGTGTGGGATATGAGCAATGAATTTTAATAAGTCAAATAAATACATGAATCCCGCGATGCCTCTTCCGTACAGGGACGATCTTAGATGGCGGGCCATTGGGATAAATGAGTTTTTAGGATATAGCGTGGATGACTACCCACAAAACCTTTCTGGATTGTCGCGTGCACTTTTACGCTTTTTTCCGACAACCTTTCTTGAAACAGCTGCATATTCGTTTACAAGAAATTAGTTATTGTTATCGCTGGATTCACGCTGTTCATTACGTCACTGAGGAAGGAGAGTGCTCATTTGCATATCTGTCTCCGTTACCAATAACCCATTCGTTACGCATGAGTAGATATAGAAGAAGGGTTCTGGCACACTTTCAAATACGTAGCATGTTAACACAAAACAGAAATTGACGTCAGTTGACGTTCAATTTAGCAATACATGAGATGATTGATTTTCTGCTCGTTCGCATACGTAAAACAAAAACAAGTCAATTAACATGTGTTATGTTAAATTTAACAAAATGGGGAGGAATTTGATTTTTAATATTTTACGTTCGCGAACGAACAGAAAATTGGGGAACGACAATCATTTTTTGTTGTTGTTGAATTTAACATAAAATAAAATAAAATTCTGTTTTGTGTTAACTTGCTACGATTTTGAAAGTGTGCCAGAACCCTTCTTCTATATCTACTATTTTTTCCCCTCATATTGACCACAAAAAAACATACCATTTGAGAATATTTCACTCCGATAAAATCTGGCGATGGCAACTCTCTCAAAAAATCTCACTGAAAATTTCATCTCAATCTCCAATGACCAATAGCCAAAGTCATCACTCCATCATCCATCACAACTCTCTTGTCATCATCAGCACTCAAAGCCATTTTCCAAATTTGCTCAGTGAAAATCTCATGCAGATGTGACCGGAGAGAAACATTTTTCATTGGAGGAAATTTTTCACCATAAAGAACGCGTACAAAATCTTCATGCGAAATCCTATTTTTCACCACATTCTTTTTTGTTCCCTTTGCTTTCTTGATTCCTTTTCCCTCATCTATCTTGATGGAATAACATTTTGGTCTCAACCCAACAAATTCACGAATGATTTTGCCTCCTGCTTCATCTTTAAACATTCCTAAAATTTTCTTGTTCTTCCCAACAGGAAAGCCATTTTCTACAGCGAAATGATCTTTCGGGTATGCCGATGTGTCAAACCATTTCTCAACATCTCCAGCAGTGTCAGCGAAGAAATCATCCGTTTCAATCTCCAAAATCAGGGAATCTGTGTCAGAATAGAGAACTTTGACTTTCTCCCACTTTTTTTTCACATAACCATAATGAAATTTGAACATGTGAATTTTGGAGAGATCGAGAATGGCTGCTCCAACAAAAATTGGTTTGTTCAAAATAACTTTTGTTTTCCTCATGTGAATAGCAGCCACTTTCTCTCCAAATTTGGTTGCGTGTTTAAAGTTGATCTTTTTCACCAACTTTGCTTTTTTCTTCCTATCATTCACCAGTTTCATGTTAATTCTATTCCTAACATTTTCCATGGTTTTCCCATAAACAGCATTGCTTGCCAGTTTGGAAAGATCTTTCTCAAAATCATTTTTGGCGGCTGTTCTCAGTTTCGTATTCCATTCAATGAAAGGTTTCATGAAAGCTTCTTCTCGAAATCCAATTCCTCTCCAAATCTTTTTCAGTTTCATTCCCAGGGAAAGAAAAAATTTCAAACTCCTTCCATCCAAAACCATTTTCTCTTTATCTTTGAGATTGGGAATCAACTTAGAGAATCCATTTACCTCCAGCAATTCCGGAGCCAAAGGAAAATCATTGTGGAAATCATGCAATTCATCTGGATATTCCAAGTCAACTTCCAGGACACATCCATGACCTTCTGAATCAACAATCTTCTCCCAATTCTTCAAAACTCCTTCACTCAACCATTCAAATCCTCCCACAGGGAGTGGTTCCACCATCGCAGTTGGATAAAGAGAATTTGCATCGAGATAAACGATGAACTTTGATGGTTGGGAAGGATCAAAATCTTCCATGAATTTGTTGTTTGCTCGAGAAAATCTGTGAAAGACTGTGGAAACTCCTCCACGAATTTGTCTTTCAAAAAAACGAACCATTTCTATATTTTCTTCGCAAATCAATTCCAACTCAACTCCTGTCATTTTCAACATAGCATCCCAAAAGAAAGAGGGAGCAGTCAAAAACCATGCGGGGTCCAATAGATAGTTTTCCATCAAAACTTTCCTGAAATTTTCTACAACATCTGCCAGGAGAAAAACATCCGTTTTGAGATAAAGATCGTGATATTCTCCCAGATTTGACATTTCAAATTTTTTCCAGACATTTTCAGCGTGAGCGAAATCTTCATCTGAAATTTCTTCTCCAGACAACTGGGAGAAAAAGGCATCTTTCCCAGGAAGCTCACAATTAAATTTTTCAAATGAATCCATGAATTCATAGGGAAAAACTCCTTTTCTGGAAAGGAAATTAACATCCTCTGGGAAAAATCTTTTCAAGCAATGCAACTCATCTTTCCCCAAATTTCCAACAAGATTTGCTAAAGAAGAATTCATAAATTTCAGGGAGTCAACAAAGCGAATTTCATGTTTCAAATCATGTTTTTTTCCCTCTTCATCTTCAAATGTTCCCCAAACAATTTTCAGGGAGAAAGAAACATATTTTTCATCATTGTTTGGGATTGCATCAATCTCTCCAAATTCATTTGTCATGTTTTTGATGAAAAGATGGGAATCATATCCATCCAAATTGTGAATGAAGACTGGAGTGAAATCTGGCACTTTCGCTTGCAAATTACAATATTCATGAGCAGCTCCGCGAAATTCTCCAGTCAGATGACAATGATCAGCAACTTTTTTTTCCACAATCTTTTTCCTGCAAAGCCAACAAATATTAGTTTTCTCAAATGCTTCCTTTTCTCCTTTCTTCCAAAGAATTCTCTTCCAATTTTTTCTCAGCATTGGTCTTCGCACATCATTTAGAATCCATTTCACCTGATCAACTAATTTCTCCAGAAATTCTCTCCCAACATCATCTCCTTCTTTTCCACGAGAGAAAACTGGGGAGAAATCAACCCCAACTCGGCTCACAGGAAGAAAACAAAAGCTGCAGGGAATATGATGTTGAATTTGCGTTGTTTTTTCCCCAATTTGTTTTTCTGTTTTTTTCAAAATTGACTCAAAATCAGCGTAGATGACAAAGGGAACGGTTGTTGCGCATGCCACTTTCTTGAATTTCATGATTGATTCTGCTGGAGGGAGAACAGCTTTCACTCCATCATCCGTGCAAAATTCTTGATGAACATCGAGTGATTCTTTGGAGTTGAATGAATTGAGGCAACCATCACAAACATGCCTTTGGTTTTTGTTCTTAGAATCTTCTCCAAACCACAAACGATTTAAATTATTCACCAAAGCGAAATGTTCATTTTCTCCGCTTTTCAGTTTGAAAAGAATCACATGATTCTCTTTCTTTTCCCTTGCTTTTCTCAAAGTCGCGATGTTCCCCTCAACAACCCCCAAGACATTCACAGAAATGTTATTTTGTCTTTCAAATCGATCAATGTCTCGCCATGAAATGGGGAATGAAATTCCTTCCCAATTGAATTCCTCCTCGCATTGTTTTCTCAACAAAGGAGTTATTCTTTGTGGATTTTTCTCCACTGGATTTTTCCATCTTCCCATGCACCACTTGTAGCATTCATCATCATTTTCATTTTGCATGTTTGTCAAAGCTTTTTTAGCAGCAAGCCAATCAGGAAGTGGAATGAATTTTCCAACAGTCATTTCATCCAGATGAATTTCTAATCTTTCAACTCGCAAGAATCTCCAGTTGCTTCTTCCCCATTGGAAATTCCGCATGTTTTCCAACATCCATTCATTCATTTTTTTCAGCAATTGTTCCAAGTCAGTTCCTTCAAAAACTTCTTCAACCGGGGAAGAAAAGAAGGCGTCATTTTCAATGGATGTTTCCTCTGCCAAATTATAAGAAATCATTCTGCAAACCAAAACCATTTTCACTTTGAACCCAAAATGTTTCTTCAGAATTGCCATCACATTTCCTGTCACGTTCTTCAAGAATCCTTCTGCGGAATATCCGTCTTTTCCCTGGACAACAAAAGTCGATCCACCCAACCCTGGTTTTTCTTCAATATCAAATTCAGGTTTCTTCAACATCTCTCCAATTTTCGCATTCAACTTCAACAGTTTTTCCCGAGTTCTTTCCTTCAGATTCCAATCAACTCTTTTCTTTATCTTTCCAAACCAATCATTCATTGAATCAAGGGATGACTCAACAACTGTCGAGACTCTTTCTGGAAGAATTCTTTGAATAGCTGATTTCACCGCAGGAAAAGATGTTTTCTTGATGATTTTTCTCTGTGGGTTTTGCAGCTCTTTTTCCAGATCGGCTTTTTTCATCCGGGAGAATCCCACCATTCCTTCCGAACGTGCACGATCTCTTAATTCTTTCAGGGTTGGCATTTTGAATGAAAAAAGAAAAAATATTTTTTCTCCATTCAAAAATGAAGTTTTCGATTCAGGAAGAAGGAAAAGAAAAACAAACTTTTTTCACATTCAAAGAAGCCAGTGAAAAAACTGGACTCCCTTCCAAGGTGATTTTCCGAGTTCTCAAATCAGGGAACATCAAGTATTTCAGAAGAGTCGATCAAAAAGTGTTCTGGATTCAGGATGAAGAAGACACACCATTTATTTCGATTGATGGGGAAGATTTTTTCACCGCAGAGGAAATTCAGGAACGATTTGGGTTATCACGCACAGTTTTTTTCAATCAACTCTGCAAGAAAAAAACACATTTTCTGGATTCACAGGAGAAATCTCACGAAGTCACTTGGGCTTCTCCCAGATTGGAGCAGCTTATCCATTACACGAGAGTGAAGGCTGCAGATGAAAAATTTCTTCATGCTCGGGCAAGAAAAGGAGCCTCCAAATTTTCCACCACCAAGCAGTTTGATATGAACAAATGCGTTGAAGATTTTCAAGCCACGTTTTGAATTTTTTCTCCATTGGAGAAAAAATGTCAGGTGAAAACAAATCCACTCCTCCGAAAGAGGCAGAAAAAATTCAAGAAGATTTGATCTGGGAAAAAGCGTGTGACGCAGAAAGAAACTTTCAAAAAGCGGTTGACATGGCCACTGGTTTTCTCCCAGTCCGACTGGAAGAGGATCGCAAGTTCATGGAAAAATGGATTTTTCAAGATTTAATTTATTTTTTATCTCCTCTCAAAAAATGAATCCCGAGACAATATCTATCCCCGACATCTCTCTCTTAGAACCCGTGAAAAAATCTTCTGGCAAGATTAACTTTTGTCTACTCCCATGTATTTATCAGGACTGCATTCGACTTCAACTGAAACTTCAAACCAAATTCAAGATTTTTGCTCATCAGGGAGATGCATTTTCTCTGGGAATCCACCTTCCGGAAGATGAAATGGAGTTTTTCCGCGAAGTGGAAACGCATTTGAATTCCGCTGCCATGAAAAAACAGGGGGAAGTGAAAAAGCTTCTTCCCTCTTGCGCTAAATTCCATGAGGGTGATTTCTCTCTCTTGAAAGTGGATAAGTCAAATCAGGAAAAGATTTATGCGAAAATCTACCCCTCCAAAATTCCAGGACAGGATTTCTCCTGCAGAATCTGGGAGTTATGCTCTGATGGGAAAAAGAAACTCATCCCGAAGCCCTCAAAACTCACTGGCGTTCCTCTCCGGGGACAAGTTGTGTTTTCAATCAAACATCTTTTCTGCGGAAATGTGAAAGCGATCACATGCATTGTGGACGAAGTTTTGGTGGAAGAAATGGTTCAAGCTGCCTCAGCGTTTGATGACTTTGAAGACAAGAATGAGGACGATGAAGTTTGATCTCGCTGAGATCAGGGAGAAAATCTTTTCCAGAATTCAATTCTGGAAAAGGCAGAACTTTTTTCAGATTTGTGCAGATCCGCAGAATTTGCAATGAGTTGATTCAGTCATCATTTTCTCAAACAATTCAGTTTGTTTTTTCATATCTGCGGCAATCTCTTCAACCCACTTTTCCAAATTCACATAGCTTTCCATCAGCAGGTCAATGGAATCAATTTCGTCGTCACTTTCACTCAGTTTTTTTCTTTTCGCATTTGAATTTGAAGGCATTTTCTTTCCAATCATTTTTATCTCGTTAATGCGCTTGCGCATTAAGCGAGATTTCGGAGTCGAGTACTAAAAAAGGGACAAAAGTTGTTAACAAAATTTTGTGGACTTTTGTCCGGGGGGGTTTCTTGTTCGTTCTTTATAGAAGCTATATTAGGGCATTAAGGATATGGTTGGTTAAAGCGGTTAGGATTTCAAGAAGGGCGTCACATACTGCCACTAAAATGTTTGGGGAGCACCCCCGGACCTATTGTTAATTTCCCTAGGGTATTGGGATGTCAGAACTTGTGATGAACTTGTCATATCTCACATTACGTTACCGCAAAGGTATTAGTCCTTGTTAAATTTCGATATCTCACGTTACCTATCAGTTTCAATCATTTGTCGTAAAGCCATTATAGCTACTTTAAAAGGGTAAAAATAGGTTAAATGCGTTTTCTTGGGAAACGTAGTTTGAGAATTTCACGGTGTATTTTACTAATGGAGAGGTTATAAGAAAGTTAAATGGGACAGGAAAGTTTGTGTGTTAATATGAGCGGTATGGCAGAGCAAAATAGCATGAACTTTGCGTTTTTTTCTATTGAGTTGTGGTTACACACACCTTGGGTTTGGGGCCTTCCCAAGGGTTAATGGCTTGGGTTCGGTTTATCTCAGGTTTCATCTTACTCTTGGGGATGCGGTTACACAGTAAAAGACTCCCCAGGGTAAAATATAATAAGATATGAGTTCACTGACACTGCAGTTTACGCGCGAAAACGTACAGATCGACATGGATGACACGAATCGAGATCTTGAAAGTTTAATTTCAGTCAATCTCCTGCTTATCATTCGATAAATATAACAATCCGGCAGTTTTTTTTGCGAGAAGACACCGAAGAAGACGCCTTCAACTACGCTATCTTCAAGGTTTGTCGGCGTTTTATTTACATTTAGGAGCTCGCCACGAACTTGCTCGCCGCCAAGGAGGGCTTGGGTATTTCCACGACCACAGAATTGGTTTCAGCAACTTCTAAATAACAATGCACTCGATCACTGGTGGAAAGAAAACTTTAGAGTTACAAGTAAGCGTGCAATTAACCAAGCGTATCAGAGGTCAACTCAGAGAGCAGCAGCAGGCGATTTCCTGTATTAGCTACGTTCTGCATTATGATTGGCCAAGCGGTTTGATTGTGCAATAGTATGGTAAACATGTCATAGTTGTGTTGATTTTTTGGCTTATAATGATGACCGTTGAATGGAATTGCGGCAAGCCTTCAATGGCTTAAATTTTTGCGTCTTTTGCGTACTGTTACATAATGAAACTGTAATAGCAATTATTAATTGTTTTAAAATAGCACAAAAGCGAAAGTACACGGGTCAGCCAATACTATGCTACCGGTGCCAAGTGCAGGTTCAATCAAATTAGTTGCAACCTGTAGGTAAACGAACTTAAAATATTCACCTTTATACGGACTTCTATTTTATGAAAGGGGTCAATCCGGCAATTTTTTTCTTAGTCATATGGGAAGTTTAACTGAGTCAGAGGCTGTCCTATTCAGTACATTTGATAGCTGCGCTCAAAAGAACATACTATTTTGCTCTGCCTTTTAAGTCGCTTAGCGAGTGACAACCGGAAATATCGTGAAAAGAAAAATTGGTAAGAATATTCTGCTCCCGGAGGGGGGGGGGGGGGGACTCCTATAAGTCGTCAAGCGGAGGTGCTCGTCAGGAAAAAAAGTGAAACCCTGAACACACTAAAAGATACTATTTTCTGGGAAAATGAGGTTTTTTTTAATCATATATTCTAAAAGATACCTAGATCCCCTAATTTTAACCCCTAAAAGATACGACGAGCACCCCCACCCAACCACATATGCGAGTCCTCCTCCGGGGTTCTGCTATACGTTGTCTACCCGGTATGATGAACAGCGAGGAGCGATTTTTTATGTCGCTTAACGAATGTCAAAGTGAAATCTCGTGAAAAGAGTTAATTTTACGATTCGTTTAAAGTCAACTCGCTTAAAGTTAAACGAGTCAACTTTTCGCGCTCGACGAAGCTGAGAAATCTCACGCTGTATTTTTGTTCGCTTTTTGAGTTGTAATCTTTGTCTGCTTTTCCAATAGTTATTAAATATTTAGGTGTCATGATTATGCAATAGTATGCAAGAGAGGGTAGATTTTGCTTATTCAGCTAACTAAAAATGTTTCGGTTTGATTATGCAAGAGTATGGATTTCGGTTTTGTGCTATTTTAAAACAATTAATCATTGCTATTACAGTTTGATTATGCAACAGTACGCAAAAGACGTAAAAATGTTCTTGATTTTGTTTATAAAAGTTATCAAGGAAGCATTTTAAGAAGCATTTTATAAGCGATTTCAGCGTGTTTATTTTTTTAAGAGAGATTTTGTCTCTATTTGACAAAAAGACAATGTATTGTTTCAGTGGCAAGTAAGAGAGAGAAAACGTTCTTGGCGTATAAAGTCTATAAAAAGAAGACGAATATCAATTGCGTGTCGTACTGATAACATTGAAATCCTAAAGCGGACAAGAGAGTTACCTTAGAGTGCTCAACGTAGCTTGATTGCATTGAAATCCTGACACAAGAGAGTTGCCTTCGAGCGCTCAACGTAGCTCTATTAGCAAAGAATATAGCACACTTAAAGCAAGAAAAAATATATTTAAATCTATTATTTCGTTAAACAAAATTATCAATTGTGTGTAATGGTTGCTTTTAATGGTTCAGGTGCTATAGATTCAGTTTTACTACTAGAAAGTAGGTTATCTGAATTAAATAGAATTGCTCTTGATGTTGGAGGAGGTGGCGATTGTTTTTTTCGTGCCGTATCACATCAATTGTATGGCGATGCTACGAACCATTTTCATATACGTAGTCTTGGCATTGAATATTTAGTATATAACCCAGAACAGTTTATAGAGAGTAATACTGAACACTCTTGGCAAGAATATTTGAATAATATGTCATGTCAAGGAACATGGGCTGATGCGATTATCATTCAAGCTGTGGCTAATTGTCTCAATTTATCAATTTATATTGTTGAATCAAATGAAACTTTTGCTCCTGTCACTCTTGTTTAATTTCGTTCCTATTACAAATTAAGTTATCGTCTCTTTCGTAGAAAAATACGTAAACATTGGGAACATCAAACTTTAAGAGGGTATAAAGGAAAAGTAACACACATCTGAACAGCGCCACCATTTTGGACGGCAATCTATCCGTTCCGATGTTAACCGCGTAACTCTTTCCTCCTTTCCGGTTCTAGATTTTTGTTCGTGAAATGACCAGAACTCAATTCATTCTATAGGTGTCAGAACATTCACTGAAGCGTGATGCTTGAAGTTGTTTCTCGCGGTGAATTTGCCTGTAAAGAGCTGTAAACCCGGCGCAGCTTTTTCTCGACAGCTACAGTGAGCTTACTTTACCATTTTGTAAACAAGGCCAAACACACGACAAATTAATCTAGCACTGCTAAATGAGGGTGCTAATGGGGGTACCCAATTGTCAGTTAACTACTTTTTTTTTTCGGCCAATTGTCAGTTAACAAGAGGCAACACTGGTAGCCTATACTCATGCGCTTGTATAAGGAAGTTTTATGTTTTTCTTTTTTAACTGGGTCACGCTGTCGGAAATCGGTTCATTTCAATATTTTCATTCATTGATCTTATCAAGTGATTTAGCTTGACAAGTAGGAAATTACGTATATCAGTAAGGCTTTTAAATTTGCAAAGTTAAGATAAGGTTACTTTAAAGGCCATGAGAATGACCAGAGTGAATGCGTTTTCGGGATTGGACTTAGAACAGCCGCTTTACGAAAATTATTCGACATTAGATTCTCATCTAAAAACCATAATTTCTCACCTGTCAAGATAGCTTCCAAAACCGTAATAAGGATTGTCAGTATTAAAGATGTCTGTTTGATACAGGATCGTACACAGAGAGTATGGGAAGGAAAAAAATCGAATTTCACTGATGCTTGTGTCCAATAAAATACGCTGTGGCTATATGGCCGGTAACCGGTCAAGGTTTTCAAAACACTAAATGGCCGGCAGTTCTATATTCACAGTAAATTTCTCAAAATCGAAAAATTCCAGCTAATCTAAACTATCATATGTCGATTTAGAAAAGTCAAGCGATCCTGAAATGCTTTATAGATCTCAAGTCTAGGGTTTGGTTTACGCTGGGCACAGAAGACGAAACCATGTTTTGTGACACTTAAACTTTTTTCAGTTCCACTGCCGGTCAAGGTTTTCAAAACACTAAATGGCCGGCAGTCCTATATTCTCAGTAAATTTGACAAATCGAAACAATACAGCCATTCTGAACTATCATATGTCGTGATCCTGATCAAACGAGCCGGTTTTGTGGGATTTCTATATCACGAAACCATGTTTTGTGACACTTGGAACTTTTTTCAGCTCGACTGCCGGTCAAGGTTTTCAAAACACTAAATGGCCGGCAGTTCTATTTTTTCAGTAAATTTCACAAAATCGAAAAGATCCAGCCATTCTGAACTATCATATGTCGTAATCCTGATCAAACGAGCCGGTTTTGTGGGATTTCTATATCACGAAATCCCCGACGAAACCATGTTTTTGCAGTCGAGCTGAAAAAAGTTCAGTGTCACAAAACATGGTTTTGTCTTCTGAGCCCAGCGTAAACCAAACATTAGCCTTGAGATCTATAAAGCATTTCAGGATCGTTTGACTTTTTTAAATCGAGATATGATAGTTTAGATTAGCCGGAATTTTTCGATTTTGTGAAATTTACTGAGAATATAGAACTGCCGGCCATTTAGTGTTTTGAAAACCTTGACCGGCAGTCGAACTGAAAAAATTTCTAAGTGTCACAAAACATGGTTTCATCTACTGAGCCTAGCGTAAACCAAACACTAGGCTTGAAATCTATAAAGCATTTCAGGATCGCTTGACCTTTCTAAATCGACATATGATAGTTTAGATTAGCTGGAATTTTTCGATTTTGAGAAATTTACTGAGAATATAGGACTGCCGGCTATTTAGTCAACCCGCGTTCGCGTGCTAGGACAAAATGACGAAACAGAATACATACCATGTATCTCACTTGTCGCACTTCCCATTAGAAAAGGTAGCTCCATTTCCAACTGAGCCTTTGTAACAGCTTTCCCGTCGATCTTCTCTAATCGCAACAACTTTAAATCAAACTCACCGAGTCCAAACTTTCCGCTTATTGTTTGATTATATGTCCATTGAATTGTGCTTTGTCATGTCAAACGGTATGCGACTTATGTGTCATTCGAATGCCGATCCTTTGTCATCATCTCGATAAAAACTCAGAATAACTTTGACCACGCCACTCGACGCCATCACGGAGATCAAGGTCAACGCTGTTACGCCACAAAATGTAATAATTGACGCAAAATGTAATAGTAACCCAAAATGTAATAACTTTTGACGCAAAATGTAATAGTAACCCAAAATGTAATAACTTTTGACGCAAAATGTAATAAACTCGGTAACCCAAAATGTAATAACTTTTGACGCAAAATGTAATAAATTAAAGTAACGCAAAATGTAATAAATTTGACGCAAAATGTAATAACTTCAGTTTTGTCCTAGCTCAATGGGGAACTACACATATGAACATCTATACTTGGAAACGAAAAACGCCACCTGTTGTTCACGTCATCGATCACGTGACTAGATCGACTATTTCCGTTTTATTATACAAGTCAACACCAATATTTTGTGGTAAAAATGGAACGAGGATCGCATGTAGAAAAACTTATTTCTTCCAGTAAATTGACTTTATGAAAACCCAACCAGCCATTTTGTTTCAGCCGGTTTATTGATCTATGTTTGTTAACCTAGACTGCGTCACAGGCTATGTTAACCGCGAGACGGATTTACCTGTTGACTTAAACACCTTTCACTTGGTTTCGAGTCATTTCGCAACACAGACAAACGAGAATAACTGCCACGAATGTGGGCTCTTTTTCTAATCATTTCTCTCAGGAAGGGGGTAAATAAGGGTACGCAAATCCGCCGATCCCTTATCAATTTGTACTTGAATTCAGCGATCCACAAAAATAAAATTCACAAATCCGAAACCACGAATTATTTCATAGCAGCCTTATATGAGATTGTGTTTTAGCAAAAAAATTTCTAAAGAGGGTTGGAATCCACCACTTGAACTTTAATTATAATTAGCAAAACCAAAATCTGGAGCCCAAATATGGATAAATCTGATGCATTTGCAGTACATTATCCCAAAATCCGTTAAAATTTTGCATTGAATCCGCAATCTTCCGATCCGTAGACCGATTCACCCCCCTCTCTCAGGAAAGCTCAGAGATTTTGATTTCTCAGACGTTACTATATGCATAGAAGGAGACAACATGAACTTTTATTGTGTTTGGTGTTATTTTTATTGCCGTTTTTAATCCCTTTGGAGCCATTTTGATATAGCTTTCTGTTTGTTACTTCGAAGGTTCCAGGCTTATCTTCATCCGGCTCGGCAAACGCTCGATATCCAACTTATACTTTGCTGGAAGGGGCTTCTTACTCTCTTGAATATGGTTGCCAAGTGTTTCTGATTAATACGTTGTATAATTGAAACTGAGATATTTGCGATTTTCGATCTAGTCACGTGATGGATAACGTGTACAACTTGATTGATACGTGGCGTTTGTGAAACTGAAGTTATTACATTTTGCGTCAAATTTATTACATTTTGCGTTACTTTAGTTTATTACATTTTGCGTCAAAAGTTATTACATTTTGGGTTACCGAGTTTATTACATTTTGCGTCAAAAATTATTACATTTTGGGTTACTATTACATTTTGCGTCAAAAGTTATTACATTTTGGGTTACTATTACATTTTGCGTCAATTATTACATTTTGTGGCGTAACAAACGCTCTACGACCCTGGTACCTTTCGCATATAATATCGGTTAATATGTCACCTGGTCACGCAGCGAGGCAGGTAAAAGTCACAAAATAGCTTTGCTGTTAGGAAAAAACTATGTTGCTTTTATTAACAACAACAATCGTTCATTTAGTATAATTAATAGAATGTCACTTAACTGTTACCGTATTTTCTCGATTAAACGCCGGGCCCCAATAAACGCCAGGTATAATTGAGGAAGTTGTAAGTAAGCTCCTCAAACGTTTGTTTGTGGTATAATAAACTTAAGATTTAAGGGCAAGGTACAAGGCTGCCAAGAAAAACGAATAATAACCCTTTCTTAAAAAATGGCGGGCGAGAAAAAACTGCTGATACAAAGAAACGCCGGGTCCACAAGGCCAAGTTTGAAATAAACGCCGGGGGCATTTAATAGAGAAAATACGGTAACTTTTCATTTATCAGTTAACTACTATATTTTTGGGCAATTGTCAGTTAACTGTTAACCCCATCAGCACTCTCCTAAATGCACTGGTATTCTAAATTTCACTTTTGCCGGAACGCAATTGGCATGAAAACAAAACGAAAAAAACTCGCCAGATAATAACGCCTTTTGTCACAACATTTCACCCACGACTGGAAAACCTTAAACAAATACTGATGAAAAATGGAGTTTCGTTCAAAACCAACCATTCCTGAAAACTATTTACAAAACGCCGTCTAACACATCATACAAGACTTAAATCACTTAACGACACGACTCATAACAGCCAAACTTTGAAAGCTAATATAAATGCATCGCAACCGCAAAACCACATAGCGGAGTCGGTGCAGGCCTGTCATGAACCTCATTTCGATCTGAGGGAAACTAAAAAAGTGACCGCCAGGAGTGGTGCCCTGTTTATCCGCTCCAGACCCAATATTTTCTATATAAGTGCGTCCATAGCAGACGTGACCGAAAAATGACCACGTGATCACCATTTTCCCGCCATTTTTCATGTCAAAATATATAAAACAGCAGACTTGATACTTTAGCTAACTACAAAACTTTCCGTTTCATTATGCAAGAGTAGGAACAGCAAAATACCATAAATTTTGACTTTCGTTCTTTTTTCGAATACTGCTGGAGAGTTGAAAAAGAAATGGCTGATGGCGCGATGTTTGCTAAACATAGCTCAAATTGTCCTGGCATGGGGAAAGGCAGCTCTAGAGAAATGACATGTTGTTACGGCCTCCTTTCATTAGATTCGGCAAATGTGAAGTTCAATGTTTGAATCGGGCCTTACTTTAAAGAATATTAAAGATTCAGTCACCATTTGTTGTGTCAATTGATATTTTGATAATTAATATTAATGTCTCATCTGATCAGATATAAAGTCATTGCACGTGACGTATTATCGATGTGGGCTTTTAATTGTTTTGAAATTGCGGCAATCTATTGTATTTGGTTTAGAAAGTCTTTTCCATTGTCAAATATCCCAACCGAAAATAGACAATGAATAACTGAAAATGCACTGTGTAAATTGAACCAACAACACATTTTCATCGTCAATTAGCTAGCAAGGCGGGAAAAGTCTTTCACTTTCACTTCACTAACATCAAAATTATTTACATTCACACTCGTGATTTTTTGTTACTCATAACTTTTTTTGACTTGCACCAACACGAATTTTCAAACCAAGTTCGCTCAATCTTCTCTATCCTGCCAAGAACCATATCCAGTTGACTACTGCGCCTCGCATTTTCTACATAATGTCTGATTCTACAACGCCATCTTTACCATATTTATTTTATATTTATTTTAGATTCTTCTTTTTTTAACCTCATGTTTCAACGCATTAACGAGATGGCTTTAAGAGCCCTTTGATTTTCCTCAGGGGAAATTTTCAAAATCCATTCAGGGGAAATTTACCCACTCCGGAAAATGAAAATGAATCCCCTCCGGAAAATGCATTTTGAATTTCAAAACCCCTCCGGAAAAAATGGATTTTTCTGGAGCAGAAAAATGCCTTCCAGAAAAAATGGATTTTTCTGGAGCAGAAAATGCCTTCCAGAAAAAATGGATTTTTCTGGAGCAGAAAATGCCTTCCAGAAAAAATGGATTTTTCTGGAGCAGAAAATGCCTTCCAGAAAAAATGGATTTTTCTGGAGCAGAAAATGCCTTCCAGAAAAAATGGATTTTTCTGGAGCAGAAATCTATTCCAGAAAAAATGGATTTTTCTGGAGCAGAAAAATGCCTTCCAGAAAAAATGAGTTTTTCTGGAGCAGAAAATGCCTTCCAGAAAAAATGGATTTTTCTGGAGCAGAAAAATGCCTTCCAGAAAAAATGGATTTTTCTGGAACAGATATCTGTTCCAGAAAAATCCATTTTTTGCTCTGTATTTTTTTGCTCTGGAAAAAACCATTTTTTTGCTCTGTATTTTTTTGCTCTGGAAAAAATGGTTTTTTCTGAAACAGATATCTGTTCCAGAAAAATCCATTTTTGCTCTGTATTTTTTTGCTCTGGAAAAAATCCATTTTTCTGAAACAGATATCTATTCCAGAAAAATCCATTTTTTTCTGGAATAGATTCCCGGGAAAAAACACTGGGGAAATCAACGATTCTCAAATGGAAAAATGAATCCGGGGGGAGAATTTTTTGCAATCTGGGGTCTATTTTGGGGCATTGTGGGGAAAAAACTGCCCTCTGTCCCCTGCTTTTCTGCTGAACTCAGGAGAAATGAAAAAACCCCATAACTGTCTGTGGGTTTGGCGAAAATTCTATTTTTAAAAAAAAATAAATAAATAAAAAAAAAAAAAAAAAAAAAGAAAAAAATTTTCATAGAAATAGAATTTCAGCACCCCCCCCCCCCCCCCCAGGTGTATGGGGTAGTTAACTTTTTGTTGCTCATTTTCCTGCGAAAATGAACTCAAAATTCAGAAAAGTGACATTTGTCCCCTGAATTTTACCATTTGTCTCCTGAAATGGAATTTATCCCCCTGATTTTCCGGAAAATTCGGAAAAATCCTGGTTTTTCTGTCTAAATTTCGATTACCTAAATCGACGAATCGGCATTCGCCGGAGATGTCGATTCGTCAATTTAGATTAATTTAAATTAACGAAACTCGGCATTCGTTAGAGAATGCCGATTCGTCGAGAAAATTCCTGGAGATTTGCGGCATTTTCTCCTGAGAATCCACAAAACAAAGTTCCCCAGAAAATCATTTATTTTTTCCACCTATCCAAATGTGGGTTTTGATAGATGCAGTTTCCAAAGAAAGGCTCAGCGAGAGATTTTCATCCCAGGCGAAGCTGGCCAAATTCATGAATTTTTCCCCAAAATCTTTAAACAAAGCAATCAATGAAGGAAGAAACAAATTTCAGTTTCGCGGGAGGGAAGTGACAGTTGTCGACCAAAAAGTCACTCGTTTTTCAGTTCATGAATCTCCCAGCGATCCTCCGCTGGCGAAATTTGAAACCGAAACCGAAATGGCAGCATGGATCGGAGTCACAAGGCAAGCCGTTTCTTGCGCTTTCAAAAGAACTGGCTGGTGCCAGAGTTGGAAAATCAGGAAAAATGGAAAAGATTATTTCATGAAACGAATTGCCGACAAGGAACCGGTGGGTTCTCTTCCCGAAGCGGCTGGAGTGGAGCGGAGTGAGGCGAGCGAAATCCCAACCATCACGCAAAAACCGCATGCGATTCCCGTCAAAGTCATTTCCCCCAGTTCAACAAAGATTTATCCCAGCGTTTCAGCGGCGACATCTGAGTTGGGGATCGATGCGAGAACAATTCATGATGCATTGAAAAGCGGGAGAAATTCTTTCACCCGGAGAAGCGATGGAACAAAATTCAAAGTTGAAAAAGCGGATCCCAAATCATGCCCTGGAAGTTCCCCTCCAACTTCGCAATTGCAGGGAATTTCGGAAACATTTTTGCCCCTGACAGCGGAGGAAAGCGCTGGTAATTTTGGCAAATATTATCCAAGGCTGCGAGAAAAGTATCCAGAGTGGGTTGTGACTGAAGATGTTGACGTGGAAAAGCAGAAGACCTTGCTGATGCTTTTCAACCCTGGCACAGGCACCAACTTTCCTGTGAAAAATTTTGAGGATCTCAACAAATATTTTGACAATCAGCGATATTCACATTTCCCCTGGCCAGAGGACTGGAAAGAACATCACAAACGAGGGATCTGGAAGTTCCCCGCGAGAACGATAGACTTTAAAATGGAAACCTGGATTCGATTTGCTTTTGTCAAAGCCTAAATTGGAGAAACGATTGGATAAAATCCCATTTTATCCAGATAAAATGGGATTTTAATTTTTATTTCCTTTTTTTCACCAGAGAAAAAATGTCGAAATCAGCAACGCATTTTTCAATCTCCGATGGGAAAAAAACCAAAAATTTCACTTCCATCAATTCAGCGGCAAAAGAATATGGAATCTCAAATTGCGCAATCACAAATGCATTGAAAAAGAATAACTCAACCATCACCCGGAGGTCGGACAAGAAAAAATTCTTCCTCGGCGAATCAAAAGCGGAAGATTCACAACTTTCTTGCGAAATCGATTTTTCTTCACTCCCAATGGATGAGGAATGGTTTGAAAAATTCAAGATCGCTGTTTCATCTTTTGATGAACTTTGTCGAATGATTGCGAATAATTTATTCGCGGATGAAGATCTCGAATTGGACTGGAAGAAAAAAGAATGCCAATACAATGGTGAAACCGTTTGCTTGATCAAAATCATTTCCATCATCTGCAGGGTGACTTTTCAGGTGAACAAAGAGAAAGCCCTAGCAGAACTGGAGGAGAAGATGGGAAAAAAAGATTTTCAACCCTTGAAACGATTGTCATTTGTCTCATCTTTGAGGAAAAATGAAAGAACATTTCACGTTGACATATTCAATAAAATCAGGAAATTCAAATAAATTTTCCCCTGATTTCTTGCATGATTTTTCATTTCCCAGAAATGAAAAAATCACTCAAATCTTCCTTCCCATTCCTTCTCAAACTTTTCCAAATCCAACCCCAAATCAATCACAATCCCATCAATCGCTTCCATTGAAAACAAAAATTCATCCCTGTCGAATTTTCCTCCCCGCAAAGCGAAGCGCAAATCACTCAATGTTTTTTCATAGGTGGTGAAAGCGAACTTCGCCATCTCAATTTTGCTTTTCAGGTTCTTCATTTCATTCGCGGTTTTCAAAACTAATCCTGCTCCTGAAATCACTCCCAAAACGATTGGATTCAAAGTCGCGGTTCCAGCAATCGTCCCGATTGCAACCAGGCCGGAAGAGGTCAAATTCAGGAGCAGATTCATTTTCTTGAATCGACCATGCGCTCGTTTCAAACACCAAAATCTTTTGTGATAAAATCGAAAAAGTTTTTTGATCTCTTCCAGTTCTTCTTCCCGAATTGCGGGGTTGATGTGATTGAAAGCAAAAATGCTTTGTTTTCGCGCTCGCTTCATTTTTCAGGGAGAAAATCATTTTTCAACCAGAATTGTCGCTTTTGCTCTTTGAATGGCATTTCCATCCGAGAGAGCCAGATAGAAAGCTTCTTCCTGCCCAACATGGAGATTGAAGGTGAACTGCAGTGAACCAAATGAATTGGTGGAAGGCCTGACTGCTTTCCGAGTGATGCTATCTCCTTGAACAAGACTTGTCATGATGATGGTTGCTCCACTCACTGGGTTGGAACCGCGTTGAAGAATGAAAACCGTGACATTCAAAATCCGGAAGTCAGATCCAAATTGTTGCCAATAATTTGTTTCATCTTCCTCTTCATTTGGGAAGATCAAACAATCACCGTGTTTTCCTTTCACAAATCTTGCAAAAATGAAGTGTTTTGACGGGCGAAGCGGCAAATTCAACAAGGAGTGCGAATTCAAATCCAAGTCAGTCTCCATGACCATCTTCCCCGCTTGGAAAACGAAAGGGGAATCGAAGACGCTGCTTTCAACATCAGGTTGAGAACCAGCAATGCCATATATGATCAACTTTGCGGATCCTTCTGCAGCTGACTGGGCAGTGCCTCGCCATTTCAAATCCAGGAAAATAAATTCAGGTGGGGAAATCCTCCATTTGTGCATGTGGATGATGGATCTGGAATACCCCGAAAACTTCTTAGTTGATTGCTGATTAACATTCAGACTGGCGCTCACAACGTTGACGCTCACGCCATCCATTGACGCGGGGAAGAATTCCACGCACACGGTGTATTCTCCCTCTGGGAGTTTGAACATATTGAATCCAAGTCTCCCAGAGTATTCATTAAAAAGATCTTTTGTGATTTCCAAGTCATATGCCTTCTTGTTGAAATGATGCGGCGAATCTGGAAAATCACTTATCCCAGTCACTGTCATATGATGTTCAGAGCTGGATTCATCCACATCTTCCATCAGATAGCGGAATGCGTCTTTTGGGTGAGAGGTTGACGTGATATGCGATTCATTTACGTATTTTTTGATCTTCTCTTCTAATTCCATCGTGTGGGCTACCACACCTCCTATCGCATTATCCACATAAGATTTTGACGTGGGTTGTCGCTTCAGAGTTGGCGTTGCAATATTGTTGATTTGTTGCGAGTTCATATCCAGGTTTCCAGTCATTGTTCCACCTTCCAACGAAAGCTTTTTCGCGGATTGGGCATCCACATATCGCATATTTGCGCCCTGATCGGCAACTTCGGGATCTTTCACGTTAAAAATGGTGTGATTTCCCATATCCAAAGCCGTCTCCATTGGAAACGTCTCTTTGCGGCTGAGAAAGATATTTTTGGTGTCATTATAAGAAACCAGGTTGTTGTATGCGGCTCCCAAATCATGCCATGTTTGTTGTTTTGAGTTTTTCACGTTGAAAAGTTCTTTTAAATCAATATCCTTCGTGACTTCATGAGTGTGAGCCGGAGCATCAGGGTGGAATTTTTTCAGAGTGACCATATTCACCGCTGACAAATTCTGGTTTTCATCCGTGTCCAGATTGACGATCAATTTGCGATTCATTTCTATTTCCCCGGGGTTGATGAGTTTTTGTCCCCTGAGATCAAGATCCCCAGTCATATGGGAAGACCCATCCACCTGGAGAGAATCTGCCCGCAATTGCGTTGCAAGCGTGTCAACTTGGTGCTTTGAGATTGCATCCGAATTCCCCGTTCCTTCAGCGATATTAGTCAGGCGTTTCCTTTGCAGGTCGAAGTCCCCTGCTGGCGTTAGCTTGAAACCAACTCCTGGCAATCCATCTTTTCCATCTCGTCCTCCCTGGAAGTTGCTTGTTTCAGAAAGCAATCCATTTGAATAACTCATTTTAAATGCTTTCATCAAAATTTTTGGCAATGAATTTCCTCGGCTTATCCACATACAGGAAAGAGAACGGATCATGCGTTGCTTTCCGATAATCTTCTTTGCTGACATTGTTCTCCCTGCAGATCGCCGTAATTTCTTTGTTGCTTGGGAATTCAAAGATGCAAAAATGCGAGCAATTCAGGCGGATATCTTTTGGTGTTCCGAAATAACTTTGCGAAAGATAAATCACAGAACATTTCTTGTGCCTGCCCTGAATGAAATAATCAATCAATGGCTTTTGGTTTTTTTCGGAAACAAAATCATCGAAAACAACCAGCTTTTGATTCTCCCCTGACAATTCAGAAACTGGGATGATTTCATCCGGGGATGCTTCCACGACGTCATACCCAGCTTCTTTGCTGATTGGGCGAAATGTTTTCAGCAGATGCTGATATTTGGTTTGGTCAAGATTTTTCGCATAGAGGAAGATTTTATCGTAGAAGAGCAGGCGGAAAATCATATCCAGGAGAACATTTGTTTTCCCCGATCCTGAAGGGCCGCAGATCAACATTCTGAAAGTTCGATCCGGCATGAAAGGGTGAAGTTGTTTGAAATTCGTGATTGGATCCTGACAATCATAATTTGGAATCTTCATTTTATATGAACATGACGTTCTACATCTTGTTCTTCATCCAAATTCATGTTTCTGGGATATAAAATGAGTTTATTGAATTGGCAAAAAATGGCCAAAAGCAAATCTGCTTTGGGCAAAAAAATCAACTTTGTTCACAATGCTATCACCCAGAAAAAGTTGGGTGAAGAGACAAGTCAAATCAGACTTGAAAAAACATTCAAACCCATCACATCGAAACTGGATGAGGTGATTGAGTCGAATTTGGGGTCGCTTCGGCCACTTCCCCGGAAAAAGAAAGTTGGAAAAGCCAAACTGGAAGAGATTGATTATCTCCCCGAAGTCGATCCATTTGAAGATATGAATGTCGAAGGTTTGTTTGATGATGAGATCGTTCCACCCCAACCTGAGAAGCAAATTCCAGCAACTCCTCCAAGTTATGAGGAAATTAGGAAAGAGGTGGGAAATGACCCACCGCCTGAATATGAAGAAGATGAATCTCCTGATTATGCTCTAGCATCAGACGATGAAGAGGAGGAGAAGGAAGAATCTGAAGCTAATAAAATACTAGATAGCCTTTATCTTCACAATTATAATATAGTAGACCAAACCCTGAATTCTCCAAATCTGTCACCAAGACAGAAAAAAGAATTTCTTATGAAGAATGTTTTACACAATGCGGGGTTTAGAAGAAATCAAATGAAAGGTTACAAAGCTTCTTGGACCAAAAAGTTTAACAGAGGTGAAATAACGGAAGAGCAAATGCAGCTAAAACATAGAGGAATAAATTGGTCAATGAGAGCTCTGAATGATTACATAAAGCATTACAAAAAGAAAATGGCACAGATGGGTTCGGGAATCAGGAGAAAAAAAGGTGGATCCATCCGTTTTTTCTCCAACCCCGCAGATCTCCTCCAGAAACTTGAGGTCATTGTTGGCTCCATCCTTGCTGGGAATACGAATTCGGACATCAGAAACACTGGAGTTGGCATTCTCGATCTTCTCCTGAAAGAAAACGCCATCAACAGATCCCAGCATGAGAAGCTCTTCAGAAAGTATTTCAAACTCTAAAATGGAAATCGAAAGAGAAATTGTCCTGTCATCCTTTTCCGTCAAGACTGGCGGCAACAAACCAGAAAATTTCACAACAAAATTCAATCGGCCCATTGTCTTGGATCCAAATTCCCAATATGTTGTTGGGTTGAACAGAATTATCAATATGAGTTTTACGTGGTATAACATCAATGCGGCATTGAAAAATCAGCTGATCAGATTCAGCTCTGACGGTGGGAAAACATTTTCCGATATCGCCTTTCCCGCTGGGGTTTGGGATTATTCCACTTTGAATGCGGCAATTCGAAACGCAACAGGCCCCCTCGCAGGATCCACCCCAGGAAAGAATGAAAAATTCCCAATCAATCTTGCTTTCTCTCCCACAACTTTCAGAGTAACAATCACGCTGGAAGAAAATTGGCAACTTGATCTCGAGAAATCCAACTTCGGCGATCTCATTGGTTTCGATAAAAAGATTCTGAAAGACAAAGTCAACATTGGCCCCAGAGTTCCAAACCTCAGCCAAGATACTGATATGTTGAACGTTCATTGCGATCTCACAAGTGATTCGCTTGTGGATGGGGAAGAGAGTGATATCATCTTCTCCTTTTCCACATCTGTTCTGCAGGCCTCCTATAGTTTCACTTTGGAACCCATGAGAGTGATGTTCAGCCCTGTGAATAAAAACAGAATAAGCTCCATTCGGATCTGGATCACTGATGGGAAAAGGCGGGTTGTTGATTTGAATGGAGCTGATACAGCGTTCTCGCTTATCTTGAAAAAACAAATAAAATGAAAAGTTATGAATTCTCTCGTTTTTTCCACCCCCAGCTGGGGCGGTTTGTCTTCCGGCATAAAGGAACAGGTGTCATTGTGGACAATATTTTCAAACCAATGAGGAAGGTCGCATCAGTCGTCTTCAATAAATTCGCGAAACCCATTGCGAAAAAAGCCTTGGAATCAGGAATTTCTCACGCTGGGGATAAACTCGGCAAAAAAGCAGTTGAAAAATCTGGTGATTTGATCATGAAAAAGCTGGGAAATATGAGAAAGGGGAGCAAAAAACCACCAGCGAGCGAAGCGAGCCGAGCGAAGCTAGCTCGGCCACAATCAGCCCCTGCGTCAACCTCCGGAGAAAGTTCTGATGCCATATTGAACAGGTTGATCTCTGGGCAAGGCATCCGAAAAAGAAAAAAATAATATAAAATGGCTTTTCGATCGAATGAATATCTTCAAAGAAATGAATTAGTGCGCTTCCAGCTGGATGACACAATCCGAGCTCCAGCTAATGCTCAACATCAACAAAAAAGTGGTTATAAATTCACGATTAATGACCGATCCGCATTCTATGATTGGTACAATGCTTATTTCGAGGTGCAATTTCAACTCCAGAAATTAGCAGACGGCGCTGGGTATGCCGCAGCTGACAGAATCACGGTAATCAATGGCGCTCATTCCCTGATTAATCACCTGAAGATTAGTTCTGCTGGAAAGATTGTTTATGAGACTGATAATCTGCATAACGTTACTTTTATTAAAAATTTGCTAGAATACTCCGATGACTTCAGCAGATCAGTCGCCAAGAACAGTTTCTGGTATTTGGATACTGATGCAACAACCGCTAATACGAATCTTGGATTTGAAGCTCGGCGGGTGCAATCTCAAGCAGTGCAAAACGATTGAAACGGTGGTGCAAAGAACATTAACACGATCATTCCCCTGAATCGTTTTTCCTTTTTCGAAGAGTTGGAAGATAAGATGCTTGTGCCCATGCAGCTGCAATTTGAGATTAAGCTTCAACAGGATAATGAATTAATTCATATGGCTAATGGCACTGATGATGGAAGAGTTGTTGTGAATAGGTTTTTGCTTTGGGTCCCCAGATTGACACCCAAAGATTCACTTTATGACAAATTTGTCAGTTCATTCCTGAAAGAAACACAATGGAAATATCTGAGGGAGATGTATTCCGAATCAGCTCCTACGCAGTCATCAGGATTCTTCCAGATATCCGCAAGTATTGACAATGTTAAGCATATTTTTGTTTATCTTAAAAGAACCAATGATGCTGCTAAAGAAGAAGATAGCCCTTATCTGATGGACACTTTCAAGCTGAATGCGGACAATGCAAACTCATCCTTGTCGAACTGCCGGCTGGAATATGGAAACGGAGTTTTCTACCCGGAAACAGAGTATGACAGTGAAAGCAAAGTGAGGATTTTCCAGGATGTCATGGCTTATGCAATGAGGAAAAATGACTACAACACAGGGACACAGTTGAATCTGGCCAATTTCAATTCTCTTTTCCCGTTGATCTATTTCGATCTGACTTATCAAACTGAAAAACCGACAAGAGATCCCAAGCAGTTGATATTCAGGTATCGATTGAACGCAGATGCAGCGGCAAACTTCAATGTACATGCGATAGTTCTCTATGAAGAAGAAGTGAAAATCGATAAGATTGGAAATGAGCTGGTTATCGTGTGACGTGTGATCTGTGAAAAACATATCTTGTCATTTAAAATGACAACATATCACCCATATAAAGTAAATCTGTCGAAAGGGCAAAAAAGCAAGCTTGGAAGAGCATTCAAAGCAAACTGCGCTATCACCCTGAGGCTGAAAAAAAATCAAACACGCGGAAATGATGAACTGATGCTGACAGTCAATCAAAAGAACCGAGTTGCCAAAGCCGCATCTCAGGGAAAGGGAGTTGAAATCAAGATATCAAAAACGCAAATCCGAAAGGTAATGAAGCAAGGTGGAAGTCTTTTCTCTGCTATTGTTCCCCTGGCTCGTTCCCTCGCACCCACCCTGGCAAAGACACTTGGACTGTCAGCATTGGCTGGTTTGGCGAGTGAAGGAGCGAGTCAAGTCGTGAAAAAGATAAGCGGGAAGGGAGGCGGGCAAACGGGCGGATTTCTCATTCCCCAAGATAAAATTCAAAAACTGATTGACAATAAACATTTGTTGACAAATAAGCAGAAACAGGATATTTTGTCTGCCCTGAAATCAGGAGGACAACTGACGATAAAACCATCAGCAAAACAATCTGGTGGATTGTTGGGAACTGTGCTGGCTTCCATCGGAATTCCACTGGCGCTGGACATGGTGAAAAATTTGTTTGGGAAAGGAGCTCCTAGAGTTGGTCGCCCAAAGGGAAAAGGAGCGCCAAGAGTTGGTCGCCCAAAGGGAAAAGGAGCGCCAAGAGTTGGTCGCCCCAAAGGAAACGGCGCTCCAAGATTGGGAGCCCCTTGGGAACCACCTCCCCCATTCATCGGAACCTGGGGACGAAAAATTGGGATGGGAAAAAAATCCAAAAAAGGAACGGGACTTCTGCTGGGAACGAAAAGTCCATTCAACAACATCCCAGTTCTCGGGGCAATATTGTGAAGCTGAGCGAAGCGAAGCTGAGCGCAGCGAAACTCAAATTCGTGAACAAACCCCTGAGCAACCTTGATCTTCTCCAGTGGATTGATTTTCTGAAAATTCCCAATTTCAAAGGGATTTTCGCCAGGGATGAAGCCATGCCCCGAGAACACAGCCCCTGCATTATCAATCTTGATTCGCTTGAAAATGCAGGAACTCACTGGGTGTGCTGCGCCCCCGGACAGAAATTCACGTGGTATTTCGACTCTTTCGGGATGGGATTTCCCCAGGAATTCAAAAGTTCCAAACCGGTGATTTGGAACAGCAGTCAGTATCAAAACATAGACAGCGTTCTTTGCGGGTATTATTGCCTCTTCTTCCTCCATCAATGGTCGCAGGGGAAAGATTTCTATGATATTCTCAAACCTCTCAGTCTGACTAACTCGGGGGAGAATGAAAAATTCATAAAAGAATATTTCGATTGAAAATGAAATCATATTGCGTGAAAGAAAAAAAACAAACTGAATGCGTGAAACCAACTGGATTCCAGACTGCAAAAAATGGCAGAAAGATGTGGTTTTGCCATTGCGCTTCCTGCGGAATCAAAAAAACAAGATTTGTGAAAGCGAGCAGAGCGAGCCGCGGAGCGGTGTCGGGAAACTGAGTCGGCCCCCGCGTGGCGGGGGCATCGGTGAACTTGCGCTGACTGGCGTGGCTCATGCTCTTCCCTGGCTCGGGAAAAAAACAGTTGAAATGGGTCGTTATGGAGCCAGTGAATTATTGCGAAATAAAAACACTCAAAAGAAAGCATTGGATTTTGCGTTGGACAAGATGAAACCATTTCTTGCCAAAACCTCTGCGGATATGATGAATGAGCTGTCCACGGCGATTAGGCCAAACAGAAAATATAAGACAGATCGAGCAGATTTGGATGGTCGTGGGTTGGATGTTCATTCCCTGATTGGGAAGCTGCCAAGACCAAAGAAAGGTTTCACTTTGCCTGGACATAATTATACCGGCCCCTGGAACCCACTCGAAAAACAAGTCAAATTTGATGAAAAGGGAAAAATTCTCGAAATTATGCAGCAGCCCACAGGAAAAACAGACGCAGTTGCTATGCAGCACGATGTTGATTATTCAGTCTGCGCAAAGAAAGCGGATCCGCGTAAATGCAAGAACGAAGCAGACAGGAAAATGGTTGCCGCTTTGGATGCCATTCCCTGGAAAGAAAGACAGTGGGGTCATGCTTTGGCGAGAAACACAATTCAAGCAAAACAGAAACTTGGTCTCGGCGCTCCAAAAAACGGGAAAAGATTTTGAGTGAAGGCCAGTGGACTCAAAATCTGGCAAACGAATTACACCGGCCAATCAGGCGGCGCTTTCCAAAGAGGCGAGTCATAGCATATGGGATTGACAACATCTGGGCGGCTGATCTGGTCGAGATGGGGAAATTTTCGAGATGGAATAAAGGGATCAGATACCTGCTGATGGTGATCGATGTTTTCTCAAAATTCGGTTGGATTCGTCCCCTGAAAGACAAGCGAGGTCAAACAGTGGCTGATGCTTTCCGAGACATATTTAAAACGAAGCGAAAACCGAAAATGCTCTGGACTGACAAAGGATCTGAATTTTTCAATGGAATAATGAACCATCTCCTGAGCGAGAATGGGGTAAAATTGTACACAACACAAAACGAAGAAAAGGCATCTGTTGTTGAACGCTGGAACAGGTCTTTTAAGGAGAAACTCTTCCGGATGTTTTCTGCTAACAACAATACAATATACTGGGACAAACTTGGCAAATTACTGGATGAATATAATCATCGTTTTCATTCGAGCATTCGGATGAGTCCCGCAGAGGCGAGCAAACAGGAAAATGAGAAAAAGGTTTTCGCTAATTTATACGGAGATTTAATTTATGCTAAACACAACCCGGCAAAATTCAGGGTTGGCGACAGGGTGAGAATTTCAAAGTTTAAACGAAAGATATTTGACAAAGGTTACACGTCGAATTGGACAGAGGAGATATTTGTGATTGACGAAATAAAGAACACAAACCCTGTAACGTATAAATTAGTCGATCTGTTGGGAGAATCAATCACCGGATCATTTTACGAAGCGGAACTTCAAAAGACAACGCAAGATGTGTTTCGAATTGAAAAAGTTATTCGCCGCGATAATAAGCGAAAACTCGCGCTTGTAAAATGGAAAAGTTACCCTGACAAATTTAATTCTTGGGTCCCACTGAGTGATGTGGAAAAGCTATCTTAACCATCATTTTCTTGTGATGATTCACTTCCCAGACATATGACGTCAAAACATTCCACACTTCCCTATCGACAGGCTGAGCCAAAAATAAATTTTGTGTTGAGCTTCAGCGACTCGGGTTGTTAGGGAAGTGTGGAATGAAATCTATTGTCTTTCACGTGAACATTTATTGTAGGCAGATAAGTAGCACGCGCCGGACAAAAGAAGCCAAAAAAGACAATGGACCTGCAGGCGTGTGTGGGCACGTGAAGTGGCGAGTTATTCTGAGAAAATTTATTCAGCTTTCCGAGAATGCCACCTGGCGATTTCAAAATGACAGATTGCGTTGGCGTGTCAGAATATGAATGTTTCACATTAATATTCACAAAGTCTGTTATTTCAAAACACCGCTTAGCATCGCTTTCGTTTCGCTTGGCTTTCGTTCATTTCCCGGTGGATTTCCCAGAGAAGAGCGCTTTGCTTTTGGAGTTCCTTTTTGAGAATTTTGTGTTCCTTTTTGAGAATCTCGTGTTCCTCCTGGAGATTGGCAAAAGATTCAAAAAGTTTTTCAATTTCATCGTCTCCCCACTCCTCTTCTTCAGCTTCCGCCATCTCCGAATCAGACACAATAAATTCATCATCCGATGTTGTCGGAGTTTCATCGTCGCTTCTCTCTTCTTCCTCTGAACATGTGGAACAATCTTCATGGTCACTGGCTTCGCTTCGCTCAGCTTCACTGGAAAATGCTTTTTCAAGATCCATTTTCTTTCCAATGACATTTTTTGAAGATTGTTTGGATTATTTTTTCTTGTTCCGCCCGTCTGGATGGGAGTTTGAGCAGTTTGAAATCATCTTCATTGGGGCTGAAACCGTTCTTCTTCAACAGGGCGAAAAGAACTTGGTGGCAATTGAGAAACTTTTTTCTGCTGGGATGAAGGTCATCATATGCCAGTGAAAAATATTTAAAGTCGTCGATGAGAAATTTTTCCAGGTGCTCATAATCATTTCCGTCGTGACCTGTTATGTGATTAAAAATTGCATGATCGTTGCCATGGACTTTTTTCCACTTGGAAGCTTTGACGAAATCCCTGACTTTTTTTCTTGTGATTTCGTCACGGGGAATTTGGGAGAGAATTTGTTCTTGATAAAATTCGAGATCTTTGAGTGAAATTTGATTTTTCCCCTGATTTTGCCGAATGATTTCTTTGAAATGTTCCAGTCTGGGATTTTTGTGAGATTGCCATGTTGTATATTTTTCTCGAATAATTTCAGGCGTGAAATCGATTTCTTCTTCTTCGGAATCAGACATTTTCTTGCCGGGAGAGAAGTTTTCCCCCTTTGGGAAAAAATTCCACCCAGATTTTCCCAGAGTGGAATTTTTTTTTTTTGCCATCGCCGGCGACAGAATTTTCCTGAAGTCATCCAGAGTGAAATTTTCTCACCAAAATGGTATGTTTTTTTGTGGTGAATATGGGGGGAAAAAAATTAGTAGATATAGAAGAAGGGTTCTGGCACACTTTCAAATACGTAGCATGTTAACACAAAACAGAAATTGACGTCAGTTGACGTTCAATTTAGCAATACATGAGATGATTGATTTTCTGCTCGTTCGCATACGTAAAACAAAAACAAGTCAATTAACATGTGTTATGTTAAATTTAACAAAATGGGGAGGAATTTGATTTTTAATATTTTACGTTCGCGAACGAACAGAAAATTGGGGAACGACAATCATTTTTTGTTGTTGTTGAATTTAACATAAAATAAAATAAAATTCTGTTTTGTGTTAACTTGCTACGATTTTGAAAGTGTGCCAGAACCCTTCTTCTATATCTACTCGCATGCGCGTATTTACGGGTAAAAAAAAAACAATCTCGTCCCCAAAGCCCGCGCGTTTCAGGTCAGCGGAGACCGAACGTTCACGGACTCTGGGGCAATCCATAACCGGAAGCACGATTTTGTGCTTCCGGTCATGATGCGCATGCGCCTACGCATGTGCGTGTGCGCGTGCGTGCATGCGCTGAGCATGCGCAGAGGCTGTATTCGTGACATAAAGGGCGCGAAAAGTCATCGTTGCCGGCGTTTTTTCGCGCCTCTTTCATTTTTTCTCGCGATGCGGCGCGCGATTCTCGAGCGATGGTGAGCACAGCAGTCTTGATGAAATGACTGAAATGGCAGCATCGGCATATAATGATCTTTTTCGCTGTCGCGATGAGGAACAATCGTTGAACAAATTAGGTAAAACAGGGCTAACACTAAAGGAAGAACAATATGTAGCATTAAAATCTGTTGTTTTAGAAGTCTTAGAAGGAAAGAACACGATATGTGTTTTTCCAACTGGTTACGGAAAGTCTTTTTTACCAAATTCTCCCTACGTTTCTGACAGACCAATCCTCCGTCACTGTGGTGTCCCCGGGCCGTTGAACGCTCGATAGAAGATCGGTATGGAATTCGCGAGTCTGGCAACCCCATATGCCAAAGAAAAACGACGTTTCCAGCGAGAAAGCCATTTCAAAACCAACTGTCAAGAGCTAGCGAATAGAAATCAGTCACGGTGAATCACGCGCGGTCAGGGAGAGAACCTTGTGGTAGCTTTGTTTATCTGTAAATGCCGTTTTATGACTGAAATTGATGCTGTTTGTACACTAAAGTACATGTAATGTGGACTGTGAAGGCCAACTTTGAACATTTGTGGAGGAAATTACGCGGTTTTTAATACTTCGGAAGTTTGTTATATATCGCCGGCCGGCACAAAAGAATTCCGCAAACACCACGCTAAATGGGCAAAAGCCTTTGTACAGCAAAGAAGGCAAGTTTGTGAGTACTCATAGATTAGTTATTAAACATTCAGTAAAACATTTATGCTTATGTTATCGCGGTCGATCACTTCAATTCATATGACGAAGGATCCGGACGCGAATCTCCGCTCGAACAGGAATCACTTTTATTCTCACTTAATTTATCTTTATCTACGCTACTCATTGATAAGCTTAAGACTTACTTAGTTCTAAGAATACCAGACTACTAATGACTACTAATATTATTACTAAAGCGATTTTCCTCAGACCGTGAAATAGGTAGTACACTAACACAGGTTAGTAGATCTTATTTCCATTGTTTTCTTTTGTGTCTATTTCACTATTATAACTTATAATTAAGCTTAACTTAAGTTTAAGCTTAGTAAAAACTACTAGAAACTGTTTCACGGTCTGAGGAAAATCACTCTATCATTATTGCCTTTTGTACCTCTTATACTTTTACACCGTGTCTTGGATTTTTATAGGTCGACAGTTTTATAGTTTCTTTTTCCCAGTTTTATTCAGCTTAGCTTTTTAACGCTTTCAAGTATAGTCTCGTATTTTGATTTACCGGCAGTTTTCTCAAACTCATTAATAAGATTAAGCTTAATTCATTACGAAAATCAGTTGAAACACTCCTCATTTTTGCATCCTTAATTTCTCCTTCTAAAATCATTTTGTTTGAGAAGTAATATCAAACATTCGACACAGTAATAATATTTCATCTTGAAGTGGGTTAAAAAAAACTCGGCTGCGCCTCGTTTTTCAACCCACTTCGCGGTGTTTGGAAATAGTGCATCTAGTCTTTTGTTTTAAATTTCCAGGGCCCTTTTTGATAACAGCACTTTTATGTCGATGAGGTCACCCTGGTAAAATAACATTATT
The DNA here is from genome assembly GCA_022457155.1 of Cladopsammia gracilis. NCBI lineage: Eukaryota > Metazoa > Cnidaria > Anthozoa > Scleractinia > Dendrophylliidae > Cladopsammia > Cladopsammia gracilis. The sequence continues at coordinate 546,515 of JAJGOT010000405.1, read as the reverse complement.
TATTTATTTATTTATTTATTTATTTGATATTCAGTAAAAGAGGAGTTGCGATTCAAGTTTTGGTTTTGAAATATTAAGAAAGCTCTACTTCGGACAGCCATATTCGTTTATTTTGCAACCGCGTGGCCGTTTCGGTGTAAGCTTATGACAGAAATACTTTAATTATCTCAGTACAGTATGCTTTTTTCATAAACTTCTTTGTTTGATTTTTCTCAACGCCTAGAGTTCTTAAAGGCAAAAGTGTTCAGCACATTAGTGATTTAATAAACCTTGTCTACGATAACACTATACATTCTGTTTTATTACCGCAAAAATTTACTGAATAAGAAGAGAAGAAAAACATTATAGGTGTATAGTGGCACAATATATATGAGAATAAAGTCATTCTTTTACAAAGTGTTATAATTTTGATACTTTTGATACTTAGGAAAGAATTATCGCCGTTCGCGTCGAAATTAATTTGACAACAGAACTATTTCCTCGGCGGTCCGCATGTTATGTATATTCCGGTAATTTACGAACTGTCTGACTTTCACATCTTGTTTGAAACGCTATCAAAAAAATCCTATTAAACAGATAACTGGGCAGACCTAAAGTGTCAAAAGCTGATTTGAAAATCACTTAAAATATCATCTGCTTCAGGCAAAGAAAACATAAACTTTATATCAAATGCACGCAAGTACGGAATCTCTGCACTCCTTTGTTGTGGATTTGATAACCACGGAAATACTTGTCTTCACTTCTATCTCCTCATTTCCAGATTGAAAATTTGTTTTGCGCAAAATCTCAATACGAATTAAAGGTAGCGACCATGTCAGCTCCCTCATCTGTTTCTTGCTCTAAAAATTTTGGTAACATCCGAGGCGGGCTTGTTGTTAGCTGCTTTTTGACAGTCACAGCCGTCGAAGCAGAGGCTATGAAAGCGGTGAATTTTACATGTACCAAATCAGCAGTCGGTGCAATTCGTCTGAACTTGAAAATGAAGCAGCTTTCTCGTCCTTTTGGTGGTGACATATACCATCGTCTTCTTCTTTGCGAGGGGCAAGATCGACCGATTCGGATTTGTTTCTTGAAAGCCTCTTTTAGTTTTACATGAAGAAGTTGAACGTTTCTTGAGATGACTGACACATCACTTTCAGTTCCATAATTTTCTTCTTGATATGCAGCACTTTTTGTACACTAATTATGCAGAGGTATGCATTGTTCGATCTTCAGATGATTTTTTTACCGTCCAGGAGAACGCGGAAATAACTAGCTTCTTATGCCGCAACAACGGCATGACTTTGCAACTCTTTCAGTGTTAAACTTGTAAAGTCTTGTTTCCATCATTTGCAACACTTTGCGAAGACATTTTCATGTTTTTGACGCGAGCAACTCGCATTATTTATATTCTCAAACATCCTGTTTCAATGGCATTTCCGGTAAAATATAGTAGCCAATCACAACTGTTTTTAAACCGGAACTTGATATGGATTACCCCAGAGGTCCGTAACCTTGGTGCTGACCAAAAGGAACGCGGCCTCTGGGAACGAGATTGGGTAAAAAATGGCGGCTGCTTGAAGTCAAGAATCGAAAGAAAAGACAGAGTCGAGACGATGAAACTGTGAAAGTAAGTGACCGTTTTCCTTCTATGCGCAGACTGTTGTTTTTAACTCATGCAGGGATAGTACTTGGCTGGAGGCAAAACGTGCACTGCTCGGAGATTCACGTTGCTTCTCAGACGTGCATGACACAAAGGAAATACAAACAGTAGCAGGTGGTTGTAAGACGTTACAAATTTATAAAATCCCCCAATATCGACCCAATATGTATACAATTCAGGCTCATTTCTGACATTTTAGAACGAAGAGTTTGCACAAAGAGGAATTAAGACAAAACTGTGGCAATATTAGCACTGTATTAGTGTAGATTGCTTTCAAAACATAAACCGAAACACGTGGCACATCATTGATCCCAAAGCAAACAAAAGGACTGCCATGTCAATTTTTTAAAATTCCCCGAAATTTATACAATTCGGGCTTCTCTTCTGACATTTCAGACCAAAAAGGCTGTACACGAAACAGCCGAGAAACAAACTGTGGCAATACTGACTAAATAATGTAGATTGTTTCAAAACAAAATACTCGGCGACGATGCGATCATTCAAACGCCGAAATTTATACAATTCGGGCTTCTCTTCTGACATTTCAGACCAAAAAGGCTGTACACGAAACAGCCGAGAAACAAACTGTGGCAATACTGACTAAATAATGTAGATTGTTTCAAAACAAAATACTCGGCGACGATGCGATCATTCAAACGCCATTCAGACAGGAGATTTGTTGAATGACTTATTCTTACAGATCCAAAGTATTATTAATATCTTTGTTAAGATGCAGCGTTGTTGATTTGATTCAGACTAATTTTCTCGGTCTGTGTACACTACGGGAACGACTCAAAAAATTCATTTCCTGACGAGTGAATTCCACACGAAAAACCGATATCGCCCGTTCAAGAAGAATCGCAAAGCGATGAGGACGATATCGGTTTTTTTCAAGTGAAATTAACGTGGAATTCACAAGTCTGCAATGAATTTTTCTTTAATCGCACGTGTCAAAGAAAAACAACGTTTTCATGCAGCAAGAAAGCCATTTATTTTTAAAGCCAACTGTGAAGAGCAAGCGAAAAGAAATCAAGAACGTTTGTGATGGAAATTAGGCTTTAATACTTCGGAAGTTTGTAATATCGCCAGCTGGCACACTGTTATAAATGTAGATAAGAATTTTTTCACAGCGACAAGTAAACACCACGCTAAATGGGGAAAAGCTTTTGGACAAAAAAGAAGGCAAATTTGTGAGTACTGATAGATATTAGTGTGCCTTGTTGATTTCATTCAGACTAATTTGTTCGGTCTGTGTACACTACGCGAACGACTGATATTGCGACACCAGAAAAATTGATTTCCTAACGAGTGAATCCCAAGTTAAATTTCACGTGAAAAACCGATATCGCCCGGTCAAGAAGAATCGCAAAGCGATGAGGACGATATCGGTTTTTCAAGTGAAATTTTACGTGGAATTCACTAGCCTGGCAATGAATTTTTTTTTTAATCGCACGTGTCAAAGAAAAACAACGTCTCCATGCAGCAAGAAAGCCATTTCAAAGCCAACTGTCAAGAGCAAGCGAATAGAAGTTAAGAACGTTTGTGATGGAAATATCGCCGGCTGGGTTCTGTCCTCGTGTACCGGTAACAAAAAGAACGAAACAAAGACTAAACAATATACTACACGGAAATAATAGATCACAAACAAAAGAGAATACAATGTAAAATCCCTCGTGTACCGGTACACCAGGACAGAACCGCCGCCTGACACACTGTTATAAATGTAAATAAGAATTTCATCACAGCGACAAGCAAACACGACGTTAAATGTGGAAAAACTTTTGGACAAAAAAGAAGGGAAATTTGTGAGTACTGATAGATTAGTTATTTTAAAAAATTCAGTAACAAAATTTATGCTTATCTTATCGCGTTCGATCACTTCAATTCATGACGACGATCCGGACACGCATCGCCGCTCGTCGAGCATAATATTTTTATTCTCACTATTTCTTCACGGCTCATTTCTAAGAACACCAGACTACTTATTATTTCTTAATCATTATTGCCTTTTGTATACCTCTTATACTTTTTACGGGATTTCTTTGATACAATAATAAAGATATTTATTATATCTCTAAATTGGAGATAAAGGAAAACCTTTCAAGTCAAAAGATGGACGGCTTCATTTGATTGACGTACGTCACAAGAAAGCGAAGAGCAAATTTTATTGGCTTTCAAAAATAATGTGATCGGTTCTCGATTCGGCGTGAACTTGCGTGGCTCTTCAATGAAAACTATATAAACGAATTAATTTAATCTTCCATGTGTTCGGTAGGACGACGGAAACCTGGCATAAGGTAGTTTTCTTTGAAAAGGATTCTTAGTTACTGACGAAGACAAGCGAGGAAAAGAAGAATGAAAACGCCACGATAAAATCGCCAAAACAAACGTGTTTGTCAAACGGGAAAATGTGGCAGCACTTCGGTCTACAGCGGCGAACGAAGAAACTCTGAGGCTTCTAAAAGGACACTGAAAATATCTCGTCATCAAATACTGTAAGTTGTTTTTGGCTTTTTGTGTGCTTTAGTGGCTTCATGCCGAACTTTGTGCACGGATGAGTCATTTGAATTTCAATCGCACCTGACACATTTTCAGCGTGAGCTGCAGCAAGAGCGTATTTGGACCTATTTACGAATACGCAAAAATTGTTTTCTTGGAACCACTGCAAGGACAAAACTTTCGCTGAGGAATCAAGGTACACTTTAAGCGTAATTCTGTAGCTTCAAGTTTGTTCTTATTAGAGCCACTGCCACAAACGATAACTCTGAACTTAAGTTTATAACCAGACAAGAACTTGATCAAACTAAACTTAATTTAAGAGAGTGTCCACCATAGGACCAGGCAGGAGGTGATAATACTCAAATCGCCGATTTCGCTCAAACTCAGCACAAAGGTAAAGGGTTATGACTAGATACATGTACCAAAATATAAGGTCAAAAATTTTTATTCTCTCTGAGTTGTAGGGTCCCCCCAAAAAATGGCCATTTGGTACAAATTTATGCATCTCAATTAGCTAAATTTAGTCAAGTGGTAAGACAACAAAAATAGCAGCCTGGGAATAAAAACTACTAAATAGTGTTCTATATTGATCAGTCTTGTAGCAAAATGTGTTATTGGAATCGGTTGCTTTGATTTGTTGCTTTCCCAATACCGTAAGTGAAGGGCATGTTTCGTCATTTTCAAGAGACGCCAAAATTAGGTCATTTTAGATCTTAATATCTCCAATGGGCAAAAAGCTAGTTTTAATACTAGAAGTAAGAAGTATCTTTATGCTTACGAAAAATATAATAAAATTTTTGGGCAACTAAATAGGTTTTTAGTATGAAGGAATTTTTGCACCTCACTCAACGATTTATACGTTTTTCTGGCGATTTCATAAAAATTCGGTAATTAAAAAAAGTGGTTTAATTTTAATGAAATTGCAAGAAAAAGACAGCAAATATTCAGCTAAGCATCACTCTGCTTATAACAATCCTAGAATTAGCGGGAAAAGCTTTTTGAAGCACATTTCATGAAGTTTGTAAATAAGGGTTTCATCTGTCTTACTTCATTTTCAATGCGAAAAAATAATGGGACACCTCTCTACAATAACTCTGAATTTTACTTTCAGGCACAATAAGGGACACAAAAAAAGCAAAGGCTGATACATACATGTCGTGTTAGTGCTTTGGACTCATTGTTAGGGTCCATTGCGATCCGGCCAAATCCAGTAAAGGTATTTTAAAAAGTTCGATCTCTTTATTCAGGTTTTCGTGGATATTTATCGTGCAGTTCATCGCTGTTGACTTTGCTATGAGAATATTCATTGATACCTTGTTGAAAAAGCTCCAATTTATGCCCCTAAGAGTGAGACAAATAAGTTATAAAACCACAGCAAAACCATAAACGCCATCGAAAAGTGTCAACATAATGTTTGGGAAACATTCTTCGCCATTTCGAAGTTAAATTTTTGAGCCTGCGTTGTGGTCAGTATGGACAACAGACTACCGAATTACCGGATCGACGGACCACGGACTACGCATCATATAACGGATATTCAGTTTGGTATAAAACGCATGCAGCATATAAGATTTGGCTGGTTAATTTTTACAGTCGATTTTCAAACATTAATTTTTTCGAACTTTAGAAATAAAGATTTGTGACCGGTAAAATTCAATACCTTGATGACAATTATCTTTTGTTTGTCTTTTGCTACCAAAAGTAGCAAAATGTTTAATGTTTCATATTTTACAACTCTAGCAGAAACTATTTGCAATTTCCGTATTTTTCCGATAAATTTGAATTTTTAGTAGCGCCATAACCCAAAATATTCACCTTATCTTGTAGAGCACATCACAGGCTATCTATTATAGATAAAATATTTCCGAAATACTGTAAAAGAGTTGAAACTCCCCCCCCCCCCCCCCCCCCCCTCCCCCGCACGGTAGGGGTATAAGTTTGCGTGTACGTCAGCGGGTAATTTTTACAAACGTTTTGAAATTCATGGCATAAAACTTTTCATTTCTTTTTTTCTGGTTGTACTTGGATGAGTTCCGAGTATAGAGTAATAAGAAGAAAATTTTCGACGAATCATTCAAAAGGCAATCAACCTGACAAGTTATCTGTTTCCATGTCTGAAGGTTTGATTTGAACCCATCATGTCTTATGTGCAGTAAATAATATACAGGTAAGAATAAGATCCAAAAAGGTTTTGATTTAATTTTAAATATAACTAACTGGATGCTTTTAAACATTATGTGGTAACTTAGTTGTAGTATAACTGTCCTACCGATCCCTTACCTGGCCTTAACGGAGAAGTGCTGCCCGACAGGGTACGTTACTACAAATGGGGTTCTTGTCTTTGACGGGGTCTCGATTTCATCACTTTTTGTCTTAAAAGGGGTGTCTTTTCTTGACCTTATGCCACAATCAGGATAAGCATATATATTATTTTATAGAAACCTTATCACAAGCCGAATTTCAACCAGTATTTTGTTGGAGTTTCCCCTCCCCCGCCCCGGAAGAACTTTCTAGAGAGGTTTATCTCTTTCTCTCAGATATTTTTCACAAATACAGACATCCGCTATTCTCGATTAGATAACAATCAGTAGCATATTATTTTCCCCAGTTTATAAAAACGCTTTTTTAAATCCGCTAGTTTGTAGTCTGTACTTCATAGTCCGTAACCCATAGTCCCTAATCCGTGGTCCATAGTCCTGGCTCTATTTTTTTTTTTCGTTATTTTTTTTTTAATAATAATAATAAACTTTATTAACGTATCATTGATAATTACAATTTCTTACCGTTACTAATACTACAAACAATACCCTGATTTACTTATGATAGGATTACTTGCGATACATTACGTATGCATACAATTTTATTTTGATTAGTTAAATGGGACTTATTTAAAACAAAAGAAAAAACAAGGATAGTCCTGGCTCTATATTTTATATTGCGGAGCTTAGCCTTCAAAATAGCAGAGAATGTTTACTTCTGTCTCCAACCTTATGAGCTAGTCTAGGTCCACCAAGGGCTCATACTATGTTTCACCCTCAAACCGAAATGAAACAACAACAACAACAACAACAAGAAACACAAGACAAATGTCGAATTACTTTAGAGCTGTCAAGGAATCATTCGATTTCCCAGACTCTTTATTATTTAATTTTCTGGTCACAAATCTTAAGTTATGGACTGTTTTCTTCAGTTCTAAGTAATCAATGTTTGAAAATCGACTGTTAAAATTAACCAGTCCAAATCTTATATGCTGCATTCGTTTTACACCAAATTTTCCGTTATATTTTGCGTAGTCCGTGGTCCGCATGAGTTGTCCGTCGATCCGGTAATTCGGTAGTCCATTGTCCAGACTGACCACAACACAAGCTCAAAAATTTAACTTCAAAATGGCGAACATTATGTTGTCGGTTTTCGATGGCGTTTATTGTTCTCCTGTGGTTTTTAAACTTATTTGTCCCGCTCTCATGGGCATAAAATGGAGCTATTACAACAAGATGTCTATGAATATTATTGTGCCTGAAAGTAAAATTTAGAGTTATTGTAGAGAGGTGTCCCATTGTTTTTCTGCATTGAAAATGAAGCAAGACACATGAACACTTATCTACAAACTTCATGAAATGTGCTTCAAAAAGTTTTTCCCGATAATTCTAGGATTGTTATAAGCAGAATGATGCTTAGATGAACATTTGCTGTCTTTTTTCATTAAAATTAAACCATTTTTTTTTAATTACCGAATTTTTATGAAATCGCCAGAAAAACGTACAAATCGTTCTGTAGGGTGCAAAAATTCCTTCATACTAAAAACCTATTTAGTTGCCCAAAAATTTTATTTTATTTTTCGTAAGCATAAAGATACGTCTTACTTCTAGTATTAAAACTACCTTGTTAGCTTGTTGCTCATTGGAGATGTTAAGATCTAAAATGACCTAATTTTGGCGTCTCGTGAAAATGACGAAACATGCCCTTCACTTACGGTATTGGGAAAGCAACAAATCAAAGCAACTGATTCCAATAACACATTTTGCTACAAGACTGATCAACATAGAATACGATTTAGTAGTTTTTATTGCCTGGTTGCTATTTTTGTTGTCTTACCACTCGACTAAATTTAGCTAATTAATATGCATAAATTTGTGCCAAATGGCCATTTTTCGGGGGGGGGGGGGGGGGGACCCTACAACTCAGAGAGAATAAAAAATTTTGACCTTATATTTTGGTACATGTATCTACTCATGACCCTCAACCTTTGTGCCAAGTTTGAGAGAAATCGGTGATTTGAGTATTATTGGTGGACACTCTCTTAAGCCTATATGATACAGTTTGCCGACGGAAGCCGTTTCAAGTTGTTTTGCAGCTTAATGTTTTCCATAGAGAAGTTTTCTTACGAAGAAAGGTACTCTTTTGTCAATGCTGAATTAAATTGTTAGAGTTAAACGAATTTGCCGATTTACTCGAGTTTTTATAACTTACAGCCTAAAAGCTAAATACCAAAACAATAAGCATGTAAGCTTACTCGAGAAAATTGTCAAGCGGCTTTTTGATTCGCAGCTAATCAATTTTTTGCTAAAGTTCAGGCTTATAGCGTAATTTCATCGGAGAGTTTTTGTAGCCTGACATGTCAACCCATTTAGTTCCAAACGTTTCCTCTAGATAATTTTTAATGTAGAAAACAACTTTTGTAAGCGTATGCCAGGCCGATGCTGGGACTCGCAAATTTACCGGGCCGTACTAAAAAATACGGCCCGCAAAATTGACCAATCACAGCGCGCGTACTAACTTAGAGCTCACTTTGGACGCCGTAATGCAATTGGAGGCAATTGTTGTTTCCGGAATACAAACTCCACTGTGAATGGTCGCGTTACCGAAGTGGTCATTATATTTCAAAATTAAAGTGCTTTGTATAAAATACAAACCGCTGCTCTTTACGTCAACAGATGAAAATTTCGACGCCTTAGGATTTTTAGAGAAAACCGAATCCCAGTGATAGACTTTATTAAAATTCGACTGACCGTTATCGACCACAGCTGTCTTCGCCAATTTTTTCTTCCTGTTGACTGGCGAAATATGTCCGGCATCTTCATCATCGCCTACTTGAACACTCTCCTGGACATCATTGCTATCTTGAATGTCTGGCTTTGAATTTCTGAATAATAAGTTAATCATCAAAATAAAAGGTGTAGCAATAACATATTAAAATTATTCAAAGAGCTTCAACCCTTTCACGCCCAGAGACAATAATATCATGATCACTTGTGATCTACTTTTGGCGTTTTGGCATAACTGTTTTCCAGAAAACGGTTTTCTTTTTTCCTTATCTCCATGTACATCTTTACGAAAATGTTGTTAAAAGTTCAAACGACGCAAAACACGCTACAAATAATTAAGGTGCTGTTTCAAAAAGGACATTCCAAAGTCCAAGGATTGGTACACATAAATTGATTGGGTTCAGCTCAGCTCAAGCTGTTTGACATTCACAGCGTACTTTGACTCTGTTTCTTTAATCCTTTGTATCGTGCATGTTGGCTTGCACTATCTTGTAGTTTCATTTGCATATTTTAATTGAAGACCGACATAGGTGGATCAGACATAGGCTGCAGTCCAAAAACCTATAACATGGACAATCTATATTTTCAATAAATCATAAAAGAAAGACCAGCTCACGCTCTTGCAAGGCAAGCATATTCATTATTGCACAGCCGGAGGACAGCCCCTCATAACCAGTCCGAATTCTGTTAAATGATATCGAAATATTTTTTTATTGATGTGATGTTGGGTGATGTCTGCCAACAAATGCTTTCTTCATAACGCTGCTGAGAATGGATACATGTAGGTCTGACATTAATACTACACTGCTAGAGGCAGTCTTCCCTAGCGATGCAGGCCAAAACAGGGCAAAACAACCGTAGAACATAAAGTAAAAACGTCTTTTAAGTTCAATCACTCTGTCACCGACTCTGACAAACAACGTTATCGAATCATTGAAAGCATCTGGGCTTGCGTTCACGCTGCTACATTGGTTTAGGGCACTTGGGATTAGAGCAGCTGGTTACAAAAGCCTCGGTTCCAACATGGTGCACATACACCTCTGGGATATCTTGTTTGCAGCTATGAAAGAAGCCAACTGTGAAAGAATGCTATTTGTTTGGGTTCTGTACGCTCTGTACGAAAAATAATCGAGTGATATAAATTTACCCTACGATTCTCGACTGCAAAGAATCCAAGGCTAGAAAGGGTGATCTTCCACTTAAGTACCTCGTGGCATCCACTTGAACCAAAACTTAGCGATCGATGCTTTAGCTTAACAGTTGTGTTAGTTCTAACTCATTCAAGAATTGGACCCAACGTGTAGCGGACACTAGAGAGAAACTGTTATCTTGGGATTTTCGACGTCTGGACAATAGCTCGCTGTCTTACAAGGTCCAAAAGTCCTGCAAATCCAACGGTGTTGTTGTTTTGTTGGTTTAAGGTGCTGAAAACCTCAACGTAACACTATTCACACTTTCGTGGTCCAACACAGGCAGTCACGTTTTCCGAGACGTTTCCTTTAACAGTGAAAATTGGTGATATAAAATACGTACCACTTAAAGTTCCAATAAAATCTCGCTTGTCGCATGGTAATGTCCGATTTGGATTAAACATATTGCGATTTATGTAAGAGAGTTGGTTTCCATCAGTTGCACAGATCTGATCACTGACCTCTCACAAGGAAGTTGAAAGGTTTGATGAAGGCCTGGCCGTTGACCAGGGGCCAGAAATCGCACCATAGAAAATAAAGAGCCTGGTATTTCTTTGTCCACCTGCCGAGATCATGCAACAATCAAATACATTCACAGAATTGATGCCATCCATGCTGAAATACTTTACATCTTTTCATATCGCACTAAGGTCCATTCCATATGCCACACAGTCCCTGAATTATAATCATCCATTAATTTCCTTGGTCTATACCAGTGATATAAACTCACATCCAGTGGTAAATCCATTGATTAGTCTACACCAACTGTAGTTGAATTACAACTACAAGACACCAAATTGATTTTCCTGACCTTTAAAATGGTAACCAGTATCACCGAAGCATCAATTCAGTGACAACTTCACATTAAATCAGAGACCTTAAATCAGTAAATTTATCTGAGCAACAATCAACAATCATGCAAAGTATAAACTACTTTAGACCTACAATTATACAGTTAAGGTTGTCAAAAGTAATTAAGTAATTACGTAATTAAGTTTCTAACTAGTACTGATAACAGCCGGGACTGATACACCTTCAAAATAATTGAGCTGAGAAACGTTTTCAGTTGATTTTAATCAGTCTCTGACAATCTGTGATTCAGCCTCAGTGGTAGGTTCCTCCACTATCTCAAAAGTGCTGTCCTCAATTGTTTCTTCCTCTTGACTGGCGAAATATGTCCGAGGCGTAGAAAACATCTTATCGACCGAAGATTGTTTCTGTGTACCAGTTAAATGGATTTGCGTTGAAATTAAATGCAAAATGAAGACTGTCTTGTTTGTTATAAAAAACGTTTCTTTAAAAGGTCGGGAAATGGAGAGTATTAAAAAAGTATTGAACAGGAGAGGAATAAAAATAATCGAGTGATATAAATTTAACTTACGATTCTCGCCTGCAAAGAATCCAGGGATAGAAAGGGTGATCTTCCACTCAAGTACCTCGTGGCATCCACTTGAACCAAAACTTAGTATCGATGCTTTAGCTTAACAGTTCTGTTAAGGTCTAACTCATTCAAGAATGGGACGCGACAAGTAGCGGACACTAGAGCGAAACCGTTATCTTGGCATTTTAGACGTCTGGACAATAGATCGCTCTCTCTTGAGGTCCAGACGTCCTGCCAATCTAACGGTGTTGTTGTTTTGTTGGTTTTAGGTGCTAAAAACCTCAACGCAACACTTTTCACCCTTTCGTGGTCCAACACAGGCAGTCACGTTTTCCGAGACGTTTCCTTCAACAGTGAAAATTAGTGATACAAAATACGTACCACTTAAAATTCCCATAAAATCTCCCTTGTCGCATGGTAATGTCGGATTTGGATTAAACATATTGCAATTTATGTAAGCGAGTTGGTTTTCAGTAGTTGATACAGATCTTATCACTGACCTCTCACAAGCCACGTTGAAGAGTTTGATGAAGGCCTGGCCGTTGACCAGGGGCCAGAAATCGCACCATAAAAAATAAAGAACCTGGTATATATTGATACCATTTCATTGTTCCACCTGCCGAGATCCTGCAACAATAACATACATTCACAGAATTGATGCCATCCATGCTGAAATACTTTACATCTTTTCTTATCACACTAAGGTCCATTCCATATGCCACACAGTCCCTGAATTATAATCATCCAATAATTTCCTTTGAATATACCAGGGATATAAACTCACATCCAGTGGTAAATTCATTGATTAGTGTACACCAAAACACATAAAAAATATATAAAATACGTACCAGTTAAAGTTGCCATAAAATATCCCTTGTCGCATGGTAATGTCGGATTTGGATTAAACATATTGCTATATATGTAAGCCAGTTGGCTTCCAGCGGTTGACACAGATCTTATCACTGACCTCTCACAAGACACGTTGAAGGGTTTGATGAAGGACTGGCCGTTGACCAGGTGACAGAAATCGCAAGGCATGTTCATTATTGCACAGCAGAAGGAGAGCCCGTCATAACCAGTTCCTGATTCTGTTAAACCATATGGAAATATTGTTTTATTGGTGTGATGTTGGGTGATGTCTGCCAACAAGTGTTTTCTTCACAAACGCTGCTGTCAATGGATACATGTAGGTCTGGTATAATCGTACACTGCTTTAGGCAGTCTTGCCTAGCGCTGTACGCCAAAACAGGGCAAAACATCGGTATAACATACAGTAAAAACGTCCTTAGAGTTCAATCACTCTGCCACCGACTCTGACAAACAACGTTATCGAATCATTGATAGCATCTGGGCTTGCATTCACGCTGCTACTTTGTGTTTAGGGCACTTGGGATTACAGCAGCTGGTTACACCGCGATGGAAATGTCTGAACATTCCGTGATTTGTCTCACGCGTCGCGACCGTGTTGGTTGATAAACATCCTTTGTCTTCTTTCTTGGGCCAAAAATGCTTTTAGCTTCCGTTTTTATACTTTGTAAGTCTTCGTAATCGTGGCTTGGACTCGAACTTACACCTCTACTGTCCGAATGTCCAAAAGCGGCATTGGTATAAATTTGTCAGGTGGATGAATGGAACGCGGGACGGACGGCCGCGCTGCCAGAACTTGAGTATGGTGAACTTGCCTCTAAATAATTCATGCTTTGTGCATTAATAGTAGACATCGTTAGTTGTTGGAATATTTCGTAAAAGTTAGAAACTTCTGTTGTCTTGATTTTCTATTCGTCTTTTTCTCGTGCATTTTTGTCGTCTGCCTCTTAAGGGTCGGTAGAACATACAGTGAAAACGTCTTTTAAGTTCAATCACTCTGCCACCGACTCTGACAAACAACGTTATCGAATCATTGATAGCATCTGGGCTTGCATTCACGCTGCTACTTTGGTTTAGGTCACTTGGGATATGAGCAGCTGGTTACAAAAGCCTCGGTTCCAACCTGGTGCACGTACACCTCTAGGATATCTTGTTTGCAGCTATGACAGGAGCCAAACAAGAGTAGCAACTGTGAAAGGAATGCCATTTTGGGCTCTATACGCAACTTTGTTCCACCTGCCGAGATCCTGCAACAAAAAAATACATTCACAGAATTGATGCCATCTATGCTCAAATACTTTCCATCTTTTCTCATTACTCTAAGGTCCATTCCATATGCCACACAGTCCCTGAATTATCATCATCCAATAATTTCCTTGGTCTATACAGGGGATATCACCGAAGCATCAACCAAGCCACAACTTCACATTATATCAGAGACCTCAAATCGATACATTTATCTGAGTAACAATTAACAATCATGCAAACTATAAACTACTGTAGGCCTACATACTGTAGCTGTCACAATTGTACAGTAATTGCTGTCAAAAGTAAATAAGTTTTTAACTGAGAACAGCCGGGACTAAAACGTCTTCAAGATAATTGAGCAGAGAAACCTTTTCACTTAATTTTTATCAGTCTCTGTCAATCTGTGATTCAGCTTTAATGATAGGTTCCTCCTCTTGTTTGTTATAAAAGAAAAGTTTATTTAAAAGTTCGGGAAATGGACAGTATTAAAATAGTATTGAATAGGAGAGGAATAAAAATAATCAAGAGTGATATAAATTATAAATTTAACTTGCGATTCTCACCTGCGAAGAATCCAGGGTTAGAAAGGATGATCTTCCACTCAATTACCTCGTGCCATCCACTTGAACCAAAACTTAGCGATCGATGCCTTAGCTTAACAGTTCTGTTCACTTCTTTGATCATTCAAAAATTGGACGGAAAGCGTAGCGGACACTAGAGAGAAACTGTTATCTTGGGATTTTCACGTCTGGACAGTAGATCGCTCTCTTTCAAGGTCCAGAAGTCCTGCAAATCCAACGGTGTTGTTGTTTTGTTGGGTTAAGGTGCTGAAAACCTCAACGTAACACTCTTCGCACTTTCGTGGTCCAGAACACAGGCAGTCACGCGTTTCGAGACGTTTCCTTCAAGAGTGAAAATTGGTGATATAAAATACGTTCCAGTTAAACTTGCCATAAAATCTCCCTTGTCGCATGGTAATGCCGCATTTGGATTAAAAATATCGCAATTTATGTAAGCGAGTTGGTTTCCAGTAGTTGACACAGATCTTATCACTGCCCTCTCACAAGGCACGTTGAAAGGTTTGATAAAGGCCTGGCCGTTGACCAGGTGCCAGAAATCGCACCATCGAAAATAAAGAACCTGGTATATATTGATACCATTTCTTTTCGGATCTTGTGCAGAGATCAATTTTCTGCCCTTTTAGTAAGTAAAGTACTCCAAATGCACTTATCACAAAGTTGTCTTTTATTCCTTTGCTCACTTTGGACGCCGAAATGCCATTGAAGGCAATTGTTTTTTCCGGAATACAAACTCCATTGTGAATGGTCGCGTTACCGAAGCGGTGATTATATTTCAAACTTAAAGTGCTTTGTATAAAATACAAACCGCTGCTCTTAAAAATTTCGACGCCTTATGATTTTTAGAGAAAAATGAATCCCAGTAATAGACTTAATTAAAATTCGACTTACGGTTATCGACCACCGCTGTCTTCGCCAATTATTCCTTCCTCTTTACTGGCGAAATATGCCCGGCATCTTCATCATCGCCTACTTCAACACTCTCCTGAACATCATTGCTGTATTGAATGTCTGACTTTGAATTCCTGAATAATAAGTTAATCATCAAAATAAAAGGTGTAGCAATAATATATTAGAATTATGGAAAGAGCTTCAACCCTTTCACGCCCAGAGACAATAATACCATGATCACATGTAATCTACTTTTGGCGTTTTGGCATAACTGTTTACCAGAAAACGGTTTTCTTTTTTTCTTATCTCCAGACACATCTTTTCGAAAATGTTGTTAAAAGTTCAAACGACGTAAACCACGCTACAAAAAATTAAGGTATGTTCCAAAAAGAACATTCCAAAGTGCAATGATTGGTACACGAAAATTGATTGGGTTCAGCTCAGCTCAAGCTGTTGACATTCACAGCGTAGTTTGACTCTGTTTCTTTAATCCTTTTTATCGTGCCTGTTGCACTATATTGTAGTTTAATTTGCATATTTTTATTGTAGACTGACATAGGTGGATCACACTTGGGCTGCAGTCCAAAAACCTATCACATGGACAATCTATATTTCCATACATCATAAAAGAAAGACCAGCTCACGCTGTTGAAAGGCAAGGCATATTCATTATTGCACAGCAGGAGGACAGCCACTCATAACCTAATTCTGTTAAATGAAATTGGTGTGATGTTGGGTGATGTCTGCCAACAAGTGCTTTCTTCACAAACGCTGCTGTCAATGGATACATGAAGGTCTGGTATAATCGTACACTGCTACAGGCAGTCTTGCGTAGCGCTGCACGCCAAAACAGGGCAAAACATCTGTAGAACATACAGTAAAAACGTCTTTTAAGTTCAATCACTCTGCCACCGACCCTGACAAACAACGTTATCGAATCATTGATAGCATCTGGGCTTGCATTCACGCTGCTACTTTGGTTTAGGGCACTTGGGATTACAGCAGCTGGTTACACCGCGATGGAAATGTCTCAACATTCCGTGATTTGTCTCACGCGCCGCGACCGCGTTGGTTGATAAACATCATTTGTCTTCTTTCTTGGGCCAAAAATGCTTTTAGCTTCCGTCCTTGTACTTTGTAAGTCTTCGTAATCGTGGCTAGGACTCGAACTTATACCTCTACTGTCCGAAGGTTCAAAAGCGGCATTAGTATAAATTTGTCAGGTGGATGAATGGAACGCGGGACGGACGGCCGCGCTGCCAGAATTCGAGTATGGTGAACTTGCCTCTAAATAATTCATGCTTTGTCTATTAATAGTAGACATCGTTAGTTGTTGGAATATTTCGTAAAAGTTAGAAACTTCTTTTGTCTTGATTTTCTTTTCGTCTTTTTCTTGCGATGTTTTATCGTCTCCCTCTTAAGGGTCGGTAGAACATACAGTGAAAACGTCTTTTACGTTCAATCACTCTGCCACCGACTCTGACAAACAACGTTATTGAATCATTGATAGCATCTGGGCTTGCATTCACGCTGCTACTTTGGTTTAGGTCACTTGGGATTTGAGCAGCTGGTTTCAAAAGCCTCGGTTCCAACCTGGTGCACATACACCTCTGGGATATCTTGTTTGCAGATATGACAGAAGCCAAACAAGAGCAGCAACTGTGAAAGGAATGCCATTTTTTGCGATCTATAAGCAACTTTGTTCCACCTGCCGAGATCCTGCAACATCAAAAAAAAAAATACATTCACAGAATTGATGCCATCCATGCTCAAATACTTTCCATCTTTTCTTATTATTCTAAGGTCCATTCCATATGCCACACAGTCCCTGAATTATAATCATCCAATAATTTCCTTGGTCTATACAGGGGATATCACCGAAGCATCAACCCAGCCACAACTTCACTTTAAATCAGAGACCTCAAATCGTTAAATTTATCTGAGTAACAATCAACAGTCATGCAAAGTATAAACTACTGTAGCTGTCATAATTATACAGTAATTGTTGTCAAAAGTAAATAAATTTCTAAGTCAGAACAGCCGGGACTGAAACATCTTCAAGATATATAATTGAGCAGAGAGATTTTTATCAGTCTCTGTCAAGGTTTCTCCTCTTGGTTGTCATAAAAAGAAGTTTATTTAAAAGTTCGGGAAATGGAGAGTATTAAAAAGTTTTGAATAGGAGAGGAATAAAAATAATCGTTTGATATAAATTTAACTTACGATTCTCACCTGCGAAGAATCCAGGGTTAGAAAGGGTAGTGTTCCACTCAAGTAACTGGTATCATCCACTTGAACCAAAACTTAACTTCTAACTCATTCAAAAATTGGACGGAACGAGTAGCGGACACTAGAGAGAAACGGTTAGTAGTTATGGGGGGCACTATGGGGCACCCACCGATTTTTTATGTTACTGATCTGTTAAAACCTTTAAATCCTTATGTTAACTTTTTCAGCGGTTCCAAACCGCTTGGGCGTCCGCAGATTTTGTCTTCTGTCAACTTTTCCCGCGGTTTCAAACCGCTTGGGCATCCGCAGAAGGCACTATGGGGCACCCAACGATTTTTATGTTACAGATCTGCTAAAACCGTTGAATCCTTCTGCCAACTTTTCCCGCGGTTCCAAACCGCTTGGGCGCTCGCAGTTTTTGTCATCTATCCAACTTTTTCCGCGGTTCCAAACCGCTTGGGCACCCACAGTTTTTTTCAGTTCCATCTTCTATCTTCTGTCCAACTTTGTGGGGTTAAAGATCCCAGTATTCATACGGCAGCGTGTCCAGCCCCGTTTCCACAGGAATTAAACATCGCTTGTCATAAACGAATCTGAAATCTTTCTCTTGGTGTTCATTAAACACTTGTTTTGTCTTTGGATTTCTGGCTATGTGCCTTTCATTGCCATTTAGTAGGATCCTTTTCACAAACCTGTTTTATTATATTAAAATGTTCGTTGAAATACCTTATTGGCAATGCGCAATGCAACAGCTTATTATATTGTAGCACGAGGTTACTAAATCTTATCAAAAAATTGGCATGAGTTTTAGAAATTTGAGTCAATGAAAGTAGCTCAGCAAAGGAACGTGTTGTTGTCGTCTCTTTCACACTCTTCAATAACTCTCCTTGTAGAGCCGAATAGTAGACAATCTTTTTTCTTGAATCCCCAATAGCGGCTGATAATCGATTAATACTTTCAATACACTCTTCGGGGCTATTTCTTTTCAAACTACTCGCAATGTCTTGGTAATCTTTGAATCTCTCGCTATTGAAACTTCTGCCAAGCTCTTTCGCCACGTTGTCGCATCTTTCTTCGTCTCTTGTTTGTGGTGTTTCTTGTTGTTTGTCATCAAGCAGCTCAGGATATTTTAATCCTAATTGTTTTCCCGCAGTTTCAACACAATTTTTCGCCTCAGGATGTTGCTCGATTATCGAACTGAAAGCTACCAAACCTTTGCTTATCCATGTTAACGAGCTGACGTGTAAGACAAAACAAATTGAATTCTAAATTACTTTCTTGGAAACTGGCTACACGTAAGAGAGAGTAATTGTTATGTAAGTGTAGAATTACATGTAAGCCAGTGAAAATAGGCAATGAACCAAAATACAGAATAACGCGTAATTCAGTGAAAATGGACAATGAGAATTATGTGTAAGCCAATGAAAATAGAGAAAGCGAATTACGCGTAATTCGGGGGAAACCCCTATGAACCAAAATGCCGAATTACGCGTAATTCGCGGTGAAAATATCTACCACGTTTGATAGATATTTTAGGCAAGCTTTTTTCACATCACTCAACGGTATCCACGAAGTAGCTCATTATTTTCTTTACTTCTTCTTTCAGTTACACCAAAACTGAAAAGAAACGGTGTTTCAATGACCAACGGACCTTTTTTATTATCACCGTAATCGGTTTGTATTTTAATCCTTTGATAATTGTAAAGGTCATTTTTTATCGGTTTGCTGAAAATAATATCTTCATTGCGAACATCTGAAAGAATTGACAGTTGCATGTTGTTATAATTACATATTTATTTCCTTAAGACCATTTTTTCATACCTACAATCCTTGCAACAGCGCTTATTTTTCCCATGAAAACAGATACCGTTTCCACCACATTCTTGCAATTATATTTTACACGGTTGTATTCACAAATCTGTTTTCCCGAGCACTCCTTGCAATAGTATTTGTTGGACCGATGAATACAGATACCGCTTCAACCACAATCTTTACAAACATGCCGTTGCCTACCATGTTCACAAATCCTTGATCCCAAACACTCCTTTCAACTGTATTTATTTTTACCGTGTGGGCAAAGTTTTGTTCCAGCTTTTGGCGGTTTCGTGGGTTCCTGTCGTTCTACAGCTTGTAAAGCGTCGATTAGTTCGGCTTTCCGCATCAGATGCCATCCTTTTATTTTCCGCTCTTTTGCCATAGCTTTCAACTCTTTCACATATACCTTGGGTTTCAATTCTTGTTTTTCCATTGCTGTTATTAAGTACTTTTTATATTTTAAGACCAATTTTTTGATTAACAAGCGCTTTCGAGTCGTTTGTTTATCGCGACGTTTCCGTGAAATTGGTCTTTATTTATTTATCTTTTCCGTATAGTTTAAAAAACGAGCAGTAATGTATTATCAGGTTTAAAAACTCGAGGCGAAGCCGAGAGTTTTTATACCTGATAATACACGTGCTGCGAGTTTTTTGAACGGCTTCAAAAACATTATTTCAAACGCGTGTCCCTTCGGAATTAAAACAATTGCGCTTTTGTGCAAAGAGGAAATTAGCATACGAGAAAAACAAGTAGACTAGACTGATTAGCATACAACACATGTGCCACGTCTTCGACGAAGTGACCATTGCTTCCCGGCTCCTGTCGAAAGTTTTGGGATTTTATAGTTCTGAGGGAAAACATCTACTGAAAAATGCTATACTAAAGTTGTCAGGTACGGTAGATAAAACGGCTGACAATTTTTTTTTCAGAGGTAGAGAACGAGTAGAAATAAGCAGCTTGCATCTGCGAACCAGTCGCTTACCTGGCAATTTACACGAGGGCGCTGGTGTCATTCAAATAACGGCTCACTTGTTAAACTGTTGGACCGATGAATACAGCCCCGGCGCAACTGATAACAGGGGGTGCTCAAAGATCTCTGAGTCCTTCGGAGAACTTAACCACACCCAGAGGTATAAAATGGGAGACAACCGTCTTGTCAGCGGTTAAAGCCCACACTTCGGTGAGGCAAAAGTCCTCACTACGGTGGGGCACAGCAGAAACAGCCAACCGAGCACCCCCCGCCCATGGTTTTGCATTTCTTTATGAAGTGTCACGCAATGTCACGCGTGACAAGTAACGCAAGTGCAACGCTAGTGTAACGCAAGTGTCACACACTCCCGCTTCGTGGTGATGTTATGAACTTTTCCGCATATCTTTTTTCAACACGGCTATTTATTGTTGGACAAAGATCAATTATAACATCATTAATCAACCTCATATCGCTCACAAACGAATCGTGGTTGAAATGTTTTCCTCGCAGACAAGAACGTAAGTCAATCAAAACTTTCTGATATGTTGTATGTGCGAATTTACTCATTTCAATTCTTCGATTATAGTTCTTATAATCGTTGAATGTTTTTATTAACAATCCCGCGCCGGAGATAACCCCCAAAATTATAGGGTTTAGTGTAACTCCACCAGCGATTGTGCCGACTGTGATAAGAGATGAACTACTCAGTTTACAGAATAGATTCATCCGTTTGAGGCGTTTAAAAGTCTTTTTGTAACACCACCACTTCTTGTGATAAAATCTGTAAAGAGCCTTGATCTCCGATAATCTCGTCTCATCGATCGAAGTATCGATGTGATTAAACGTGAAAATATCTCGTTTGTGTTTCATATTTTTAACCATTATTATTACAATTTTAAACATAAAAATGATTGCAAGCGTTTTCTTTCTTGTGTCATTTATAAACGAACAAATTCTATCTCCTGAATGGTTGAAGGAAACTCGAGACATCGCTAGAGAGGTCGTAAAAGCGTTTGAACAGATCTGAAAGATCTTGGAACTTGAACGTCACCTAATTTATTATACGTAGCGTATAATAAATTTTAATTCGCGTAAGAAACTACATCGTCTCAAGCAGTAGACTTACCAAACATTTATTGATGGTAGTGCCCTGTAAACTTTGTACTCTCACACGAAATTCATCACATTCTAACAGAGCGATATCGCTAGTCAAGTGACAGACCTGTTTCTTACCACCCTCTCCCCTTCCTATTACATTGTTTATCATCACGGCAATAGGATGGTATGTTTCGAGCGTATCGAGAATGTTTATACAACATTTTACAATTTTACAATTAACCGGAACCATAACTTTTTGCTCTCCTGAAAAATTAGCAAACATTTGATTCGCAGTTCTCTTGTAAACACCGTTGATAATAAATACACCGCTACCGCTGAGACTTGGTGAATTTGTAATTGCATGATTATTCATGCAGGCATTACCATTTTCCCACTTTCAAAAATATAAGGATAATCGTAAACACTAACTGAAACATCTGAATGAGAACCCTTGACACCATAAATAATAAGTTTTGATAGCGCTTTTGATGATGAAGGGTCATCTTCATCATATTTTAAATCTAGATAAATATACTCAGGTGGAGAAATCTGCCATTTATGCATGTGGATGATTGATCTTGTGTAGCTAGGCAAAATCGTTGTTGTTTGTTTATTGATATTCAGGCTTGTGCTCACAACATTAACACTTACATTATTCATTGAACCTGGAAAGAATTCAATGCAAATAGTGTATTCTCCCTCTGGAAGTTTATACATATTGAAACCAAGTCTCCCAGAGTAGCGATTATTTCCATTTCTAGAAAATACTAAATCATACGCTTTTTTATTGAATAAATGTGGTGAATTTGGAAAATCATTGATTCCTAACACTCTAATGCTATTATTATCCTCACTACTTGATTGGTTCACATCTTCCATCAGATACCGAAATTCATCTTTCGGACGGGAATTTGAAGAGACATGCGAGTCGTCGATATATTTTTTGAGCTTAGCTTCTGATTCTATGATTCATGTGAGCTACCTTATTTCCTATCTTGAGATTAAGATTTCTATCAACATAAGATTTTGGTGTAGGTTGATGATTACGAGTTGGTGTTGCAATATTGTTGATAGGTTGTGAATTCATATCCAGTATTCCAGACATTGTTCCACCTGTCAAAGAAAGCTTTTTGGCTGTTTCATCATCCACGTATCTTTTATTGGCTCTTTGATCGGCAACTGTCGGATCTTTTACATTATAAACCGTATTATTTCCCATATCCAAACTAGTTTCCATTGGAAAAATCTCTTTACGGGATAAGAAGATATTCCTAACATCGCTGTAAGAGACCAGATTGTCATAATTTGCTCCTAAATCGTGATAAGTCTGTTGTTTTGATTGGACAACATTGAAACGTTCTTTCAGATCGATATCCTTCACGGCTTCATGCGTTGGTGCAGACGAGTCGGGAGACGAGTCACGATGAAATTTTTTCAGAGTCGCCATATTGACAGCGCACAAATCGTTATCTTCATCCGTGTCCATATTTGTGATTAGTTTTCTGTTCATGTCGATCTCTCCGGGAAGAATCAATTTGTTTCCTCTAATATCTAAATCACCTGTCTTATGCGTACTTCCATCCAAGTTCAGAAATTGTTTTTTAGCAGTACCCCAGTTCGTTACATCCTTTAAATTTACTGGATCACCGACATTCACCAATCTTTTGTTTTGAATATCAAAATCACCCGAAGACGTTAATTTAAAACCAACACCTGGTAATCCTTGCGGCCCTTGTTTTCCTCCCGTTTTATAACTGCTAGATTCTGATAATAGTCCATTTGAATAGCTCATTTTTGGTTATTTATTTAGATTATATTTTCATCAAAATTTTTTAATACTCTTTTCTTTGGTTTGTCAATATAATTAATTTCACGACAAAACATAGAAATTTCGTTAAAAAACTTGTTAACTTGTCAAAAAACTTGAACTAATTACAGGTGAAATTTTAGCCGGTAATACAAATATTGAAATGCCTAATACCGGAGTTGCAACTTTAGACGTACTTTTGAAGTCATCGCTAATCAATAAAAGCCAGGCTGAACAGATTTATAAGAATTATTTTAAATATTAAAAAATATCACTAATATAAAATGGATAGAGAAATAGTGTTATCATCATATTCTGTTAAAACAGAAGACAACAACAAACCTGAAGATTTCACAACAAATTTTACTAAAGAAATTGTTTTGGACTCAAATGCGCAATATGTTATCGGTCTTAACAGAATTATCAATATGAGCTTTACATGGTTCAATATTAATGCTAAATACAATAATCAGCTAATCAGATACAGCTCTGATGGTGGAAAAACTTTTTCTGATATTACTTTTCCAGGCGATGTTTGGGATTATAAAGATATCGATCTACATATTCAAAAAGAAACTGTTATAAAACAATCTGGAAAAGACGATGAGTTTCCAATCAGCCTGGTTTTTAATACCACAACTTTTAGAGTAACAATAACGCTGAAAGAAAATTATCAACTCGATCTAACTCAAAGTAACTTTAACGAACTCACCGGTTTTGACAAAACAGTTCTGAAGGAAGAGATAAATATTGGCCCCAGAGTTCCAAATTTGAGTCAAGATACAGATATTTTGAACATACATTGTGATCTGACAAATAAATCGCTTGTTGATGGCGAAGCTACCGATATCATTTATTCCTTTTCAACATCTGTTCTGCGACCATCTTATAGTTTTACTCTTGAACCAAAGAGAGTAACATATAACCCTGTGAATAAAAACACAATAGACAGTATTCGAATCCGTATCACGGATGGAAAAAGAAGAAAGGTCAACCTAAATGGAGCCGATACAGCATTCTCATTAATTTTAAAAAGAATATAATATAGTAATGTAATAATAAAATGAAAACGTATGAATTTACTCGTTATTATAACCCGAAGATGGGTAAACATGTTTACAAACACAAAGGAACAGGCGTCATTATTGATAATATTTTTAAACCGATGAAAGCTGCCGCAAAGGCAGCTAAGTCAGCAGTTTTCAAAAAATTCGCGAAACCTATTGCGAAAAAAGCGTTGGAAGCAGGAATTTCTCATGCTGGCGAAAAACTAGGTAAAAAAGCAGTTGAAAAATCTGATGATTTGATAATGAAAAAACTAGCTAAAATGAGAATATCTCCGAAAGCAAAACAACCTTCCAGCGCCATCGATAGTAGACCGTTACCAAAACAACAAGAAGATACTAATGCGATATTAAACAGATTAATATCTGGTAGCGGTATAAAAAGAAAAAAATAAAATCTATAATAAAAACAAATGGCTTTCCGAGCGAGTGAAAATTTACGAAAAAGTCAATTAGTAAGATTTCAACTGGATAGTGTGATTAGAGCTCCAGCCAATGGAGAAGAACAAGATAAAGGTGGTTATATATTAACAAATAATGACAGATCGTCGTTTTATGACTGGTATAATGCTTATTTTGAAGTACAATTTCAGTTACAAAAATTAGCAGACGGTGCCGGTTATGCGGCAGCTGATAGAATAACAGTTCTTAACGGTGCTCATTCATTAATTAAGCATATGACGATTAGATCTTCAAATAAAATAATTTATGATACTGATAATCTGCATAAAGTTACTTTTGTTAAAAATTTGTTAGAATACTCTGATGACTTCAACAGATCAACAGCCAAAAACAGTTTCTGGTATTTGGATACGGATAGAACAACCGCTGATACGAATACAGGATTTGAAGCGAGGCGGATACAAACACAAGCGGTTCGAAACAATGGTACTGGTGGTGCTCAAAACATTAATACGATTATACCTCTATATCGTTTTTATCTCGTTAAAGCGCATGCGCGCGAAACGAGATATAGGAGTCAGTAGAATATGGGGACAAAAGTTGTTAACAAATTTTTGTGGACTTTTGTCCGGGGGGGTTAGTTGTTTCTTCTTTATAGAAGCTATATTAGGGCATTGAGGATATGGTTGGTTAAACCGGTTAGGATTTCAAGAAGGGCGTCACATACTGCTCCTAAAATTTTTGGGGAGCACCCCCGGACCTATTGTTAATTTCCCTTGGGTATCGGGATGTCAAAACTTGTGATGAACTTGTCATATCTCACATTACGTTACCGCAAAGGTATTAAGTTCTTCTTAAGTTTCGATATCTCACGTTACCTATCAGTTTCAACCATTTGTCGTAAAGCCATTTAAGCTGCCTTGCGTTTTTTTTTTTTTTTTGGCAAACGCAGTTTGAGAATTTCACGGTGTATTTTTACGAATGGAGACGTTTTAAGAAAGTTAAATGGGACGGGAAAGTTTGTGTTTTAATATGAGCGATATGGTAAAGCAAAATTGCGTTTGTTCTATTTTGATTCATTGCTATTACGGTTTGATTATGCAATAGTATGGGAAAGACGTCATAGTTTTGTTAATTTAGCTACCGTGCACAAGGATATTTTGCGGGTCGCGGAGACAGCTAAAATTTCTGCTGGAAGGAAATGTTTGCGGATTTCTGGTGAAGTATAAATAAAATCCAAGGCATCGGTATTAAACTGCAATTTTACTTCCTGACCGGAGGTTGTATAGTTCCCATAGTTATGGTTGCTGTTCTGGCGCCAATATGAACATAAACAACGAGAAAACTAGTGAGTGAATTATTGTACCTTGTTGTAAAAACGTATCAGTATTATGATAACAGTCTCTGGTTCTTTTGAGGACGTGTCTGGAGTTGAATCGGGAATACAAATGACTGTTGTGCCGGTTGTCTAGGAGTTCATTGTTATGAGAGTTATGAGTTATGAGAGTTCACCGTTCTGTAAAATGAGGACCGGATGGCGGCGGATGGCGGATGGCGGACGGCGGATAATAAAATGCGGATAACAAAATGCGGATGATAAAATGCGGATGAAAAAAAAAACAGAAAAATAATTCCTTACGATTTTTACCAAAAAAACAAAAAACAAAGAAAGAAAAGAAGCAGAAATAACTTTAAAATGGCACGAAACAAAAACACGAAACATTAACTTTATTGTCCAAACTGTCTTCAAGTTCCACTTCATGCCTCACTCAACCCTAGTTGGAAAATATATGAATGTTGCGTTTCGAGTTTGACCGATTGTGCAGTCTGCACGTGTTTGAGGATGGAGTCCGACGAGTGTGACGATTACGGGCTTTTAAAATCTGTGTTTAGGAAACGGTAAGTTAGTAGAGTTCTTAAATTCGATTTAACTTCACCTGTTACTTTGCTTCACAAACAATCTTTTCTGACTTTTTATTCGTGTTTGTATCAGGTTCGTTGAAGAGTCAGGAAGGTGATGCAATTGAGTGTTTTTATCATAGATATGTTAAAAGGGTTAATTACTACACTAGTTTCCGTTATGGATATCTTTGGAATGCATGTATTCAGATAAGACCTTTTTGAGTGTTCCACTGTCACGATCATTCATTCCTGTGTTATCCTTTGTGAAAGCAAGAGCAACAATTCCGACCGCCATTACTGTGTCCGATCCAGAACTGTTGGCATGTGATGCTTGTCTTGATGCTTGTGGTGCAGTGTGTTTTGGGGAATTCTTCCATGCCAAGTTTCCTCCTTTTATTGCTAGTCAATATTTGAACATTAACCAGCTCGAACTGCTTACAATCAGGTCAGCGTATACGCACTGAACAATCAACGTTCAACGAACGCCTTCATGCAGCGTTGTCTACGTGAAATTTGGTTGTTGCTGTCTCTTAACAATATCCGTTTATCTGCGCGTTACATTTGCGGGAAGTCATAGTCTAACGTTTTAGCGGATGCGTTGAGTCGTTCTTACTTAGACTCCTCGTACTCAGACTATTTGCAGCATGCCGTAGCTACCTTGAACCTTACCCAAGTATTTCCTAGCGACTCTATGTTCGTTTTTAATGTATATTAAGTAGCTACTTCCATTTATTTTCATAGATCCTTATTAAGTTTATTGATTTTTCTTTCTTTCAATCTGTTTTTCAATTTTATCTCGCAGATCACATCGACGCTTTGCAGCAGTATTTAGGAACTATCCAGGTCCATGCTTTTTGCGACTCCACAAAGCGCTCTATGAGATGCTATATGCGAACATATTTATTGTTTTGCCAATATTTCGATTTCTTGCCTTTCCCAGTTTCCAAATCCGTTTATTTGCTTTATTTAGTTTTTTTTGTCACGTTCTTTAACGTCATACCGTTCGATCGTTAATTATTTGAGCATTATTTCACATATTAACCGCTCGTGTGGTGCCAGTTTTGCCTTTCTTGACGATTTAATATGACGTTTATTTTGCCAAACGAGCGGTGCGTCGGATCTTGGGTGATTGTGTCGCACGAAAAGAACCGATCACTGTTGAGATCCTTTTACAATTGTCCCGTCTTTTCGATTTAGATAATCATTTGCACGTCTGCATGCGTGCTTTATTTTTAGCAGCCTTCTTTTCTTTTTTACGTATCTCTAATTTAGTAGTCTGAAATTGGCGATTTCCAGGCGTGTTTTATGACACTATCTAGCATGACTTTCACACCGCAAGGGGTTTTGTTGCGCATCACGCGCACTAAGACACTCCAGTTTCGGGAGCGGGTTTTAGAAATTCCCTTGCCGTTTATTCCCGGTTCGCCCCTTTGTCCTGTCACCGCGCTTAGGCAGTATTTAGCTGGTGTACAATTGTCGCCCTCTTCACCATTATTCGTTTGTCAATCTCGGGGATCGTACAGGCCTATCTTGGCTCACCAGTATAATGCTCTTTCAACCATTGGGTTTAATCCCGCACAGTATTCCTCGCACAGTTTTCGTCGCGGAGGCGCTACATTTGCTTTTTGTAATCGAGCGCCTACAGCTTTTATTAAATCGCATGGCGATTAGAAGAGTGACGCATATTTAATCTATCTCACTCTTTCCAACGAAAATAATTTTAAAATTATCCATTCTATCACAACCAGACTCTCTCCCACATCGTAACTTCTTCTTCTCAAACCCTTTTTTTATTCTTTTTCCCCTTTGGGTTTGGCGGTTTATTGAATAAACATACGTTTAACCCCATCTACTGAGTCTGTTTGTGGTAGTAATTGAGTGTTTTTATCATAGATATGTTAAAAGGGTTAATTACTACACTAGTTTCCGTTATGGATATCTTTGGAATGCATGTATTCAGATAAGACCTTTTTGAGCGTTCCACTGTCACGATCATTCATTCCTGTGTTATCCTTTGTGAAAGCAAGAGCAACCCCCCCCCCCCCCCACCCCTCACCCGGTTTAGGGTGTTGTTTCTTGTGCAGTATCAATTTGAATAAACATAGTTCAACATCCGTTTAACCCCATCTACTGAGTCTGTTTGTGGTAGTAATTGATAAGAAAAAGTGCGTGTGCTATAGCTTTGAAGTTGTTAACTATTTTCCTCTCGTATGTTATTGTGTTTGGCCATTTATAATCGCCAAAATGGGAATCTGAATAACTGGTAATATATATTTAAAGTTAACTTGGTCAGGGGTGAAAGAGTTTTGTTTCCTAAGTACTAGAAAATCATACTTTTCATACTTTTCACGTTTTTTAAATTTGGCTTTCTTTACATTTATCTATTAAACATATGATACATATATTAATTTGAGAATATCAGTATTATAAAAGTGACAGGCCAAACACGACTCCCGCTAGTTGCATAATGTATAAAGAAACCTCTAGAATAGCTTTCCCAAGAAGGTCTACGAGATGTTTGTTCCCCTTTGATCACCAAAATAGAGATGTGACAAATGCTCGATGTATTGTATGACTCTTTTATCTTTGGGATATAAATCTCTTTAATGACAGGAGGTCAGTTTACATGCTGTGCACACTCACTGCCATTTATAGAATTATTGTTTCCAGTCTATGCCTTCGTTATGCTAGTTCTCTTGGCATATGTTGGAGCGTCTTTGGCTAACTTTTGTTGCAAGATAAGTAGTGATCGGCTGCAGTTTTTGTTAATTGTTATGAATATGCTTGGATCAGTCAATCTCTGAGGCTCGATTTCCGCCGCTTTCTCTCGTCCGGTCTCTGAGCCTCCAATCTCTCAGCCGGTGATTTAGTGTCTAAGTCTGCGGTGTGCAAGACTTGTGAGAAAGTGGATCTTTATCACGGATGTAAGTGTCCAAGATCAAAGTCTGAAGCTGCCGTATCTCTACTGGAATAATGACTTCTTGCAGTTTATGTTTTAGCTCCTTGTTTTATTCTGTTTTTGAGTAGTGTTTCTTGGAGCTTGAAGAACCTCCTGATCCGTTGTTTCATAATGGCGTTCGGGATTGCATCCCGACATGGCTTGTACAGATATGGTGATCTGTTTTGAAAATCTCACGGATGCTAGTGAATTCTTACGTTTTTCCACAGTTTATTTTTTAGTATTTATCAAATTATTATCCTCAAGCTGTAAACTGCGCATTGTAAATTGGCGTAGAAATAATGGCAAAGTCCCGGGTCGGCGTCATCTAATTACCATTTTGTAAATTCAAATCTCTAAAAATAAACTCACAAACGCAACTTTGAAATCAATAAATATTTTACCATTAAACTGTTCAAAAGTGTTGAATAAATTGGATATTATATTTCGTTATTACAAAACATTGACATTCGAAGAGTGTGAGGTCACCTTCGCATTTCTCCTGGTCTTCAGATGCCAGAGTTTTATCCAGTTGGTCTAAAAGCCAGTCTTGGCTAGATAAATAAACTTGTTCAGCCGAATGGAGGTTACGATAAAAATCGCGACATTCGCGAAGAATATTTTTATCGGAAGTCACGATTGAATTGTTGGCACGCAACTCTGAAATTGAGTCGCGTGTTTGTCGCTGATTTTCAAGCTGGTAGAAATACTCCTGGGAAATACTTGGTCGGTTTTTCCCCCAACTTTATCCACTGTTTTTTACTGCGAATGATGGCGTTTTTAGGAGATCTTTGATCTCCGCCAAACGCGTGTGATCATCTGTTGTATTTAAATTACCACGAGACAGGACTTCTCACGCTTACGCTCACGGCATCGGTAGTAGGGGGTGGCCGGCAGTTTCTGGAGAAGGGTCGCACGGAGGTTCATTTTTTTGTTTTGTAGTGCAAATTAGGACCTTTGTTATTTAAACCTCACTGGGATTACAAAATTTAAATAAGAAAGGAAAAACGAAATGAGTTCTGGTAGTTGTAGTCAAATGACGCTATCGTGCAAATGGCCTATTGTGGTTACAGGGGGAGTGTCGTTGCTGGTTGCTGTAGTGGGGGTCGGGAGGCCTCTGGTGTCCCCCCTCCGGGCACTGGAGCCTCGCGGTTCGCCTCGCGGCGTTTCGCCTTCGGGGAGTCTTTAACAACGCGCTCGGAAGACTGGCACCGGTAGCATAGTATTGGCTGGCCAGTGTACTTAAAAAAATAACTCGAGCCCTTGAGTGACTTATTTGCGTGGCACTGCCTTTTGTAAACGTGTGAATTCTATGACACGGATGCCGTTCTCGATGTGCGCGTAGCTTTGAAGCAAAGCCGGCGGACTGCTCGCGCTTTGAGGTCGCCGTATTGTTCCACGAGTTGTAGCAGGTTTTCATCGGGGAATTCAACGGGAATGAAGCATGACACGTGTAGTGCTTTTTGCCGTAAAAGGCGTAAAGGGATAACGCGGCTTTCGCAGTCAAAGCCCGATGCCGCCAACCGCGTGGCCGATTCTGTCCCAACGATTTCTTCCTTAAAGTTCGGTAACGACTGCGCTATACTGAGCGAGTCAAGATCCAGGTTTTCCTCCACTATTAAGCGGACAGTAAGTTCTAGTGTGGG
This sequence comes from Cladopsammia gracilis, assembly GCA_022457155.1. Taxonomy (NCBI): domain Eukaryota; kingdom Metazoa; phylum Cnidaria; class Anthozoa; order Scleractinia; family Dendrophylliidae; genus Cladopsammia; species Cladopsammia gracilis. The sequence continues at coordinate 515,303 of JAJGOT010000405.1, read as the reverse complement.
CGAACGGCTGGTGTGCGGTACGCGCGGCCATCTCCACGTAACGCGAGGGCGAGAAAACTCGCGAGACCAAAACCCAAATTGAAAAGCACGCACTCACCAAAGCGACGACAGTTGGTTACAAGACGCTTTCTTGCTTGTGGTGAAAAAACGGCACCAAATCTTGTGAAAAAAAGCTCTCCTTAGTCGTCGAAGTTGAGGATTATTCTGGCTTTTGGTCTTGAAAAAGTGGAGCACTGATGAGAAAAGATCCCCCAATGCTGTACAGAGAAGTTGTTAGCAGAGGGGCACGGGTTGCCCTCCTTTTGCAAAAAAAAAATAATAATGATGATGATAAGGCCCAGCCTATAACATTTTCTAAACACGTCTATTGTATAACCAAATAATAGGACCCCATTTTAGTTACTAGCGTGAAAATGTAAATAACTTCTGTAAAAATGCAAGGACCACTAGAACAAACAGTAGCAATATATAGCTGGACCGTTACTTGTTTATTAGCCTATCGTGTGCCAGCAATTTATCTTAGCCCATTTTAAATATTGTAACCGTTTGTTTCCATCTTCACCAAGCTTTCTTAGCCCCTGATGAAGGTTAGTTTTGTCTAACCGAAATATCGGGCATATCTTATTAAAAGAAATCGAACAAATTTGCTGTCTGATCAGCCTTTTATGTTAAAGTTGTTTTTTTTTTGAAAATGTAAAGCCCATTTCGTGAACATAAATTTCTATTGGCTGATATGCATCATGTGATGTTTTCATGTTCGTATTTTAAGTAGACTTAATCTAAAGGTGCGCTACAACGGCATCTTTACCATATTCACTATCAATTCTTCTATTTTGTTTTTATTAACCACACGTTCTAACGCTTTAACGAGATGGCTTTAAGAGCCCTTTGATTCCTTTTTCGAAGAGTTGGAAGATAAGATGCTTGTACCTATGCAGCTACAATTCGAGATTGAGCTTCAAAACGATAAAGAGCTAATTCATATGGCTAACGGTATTGATGAGGGAAGCAAGCCTGCAAATAACAGTCGGTCATCGGACAATTGTCCGGCAAATTTGGGGTTTTGACAGGTAAAAGCTGAGCCTGGTCGGACACTCTGACAGGCATTTCAGCTTCAATGAAAAATATTCTTTCTTGAAATTCGTGGCCAAATATGGAACAAGTTCTTTTTATTATACTACCGCAATACAACGCAAAAATGCTTTGTTATCACTTTCCAGACTTTCGTTTTTCTTCCGTTCCGAGAATTTATCACGCGCAATGTGTAGTCTCAAATGTCACGTTGAATGTAAACACGCCACATCAAGCGCCAGTATTCCTTTTTGCAAAGGCGTCGTGAAAGATCGTTTAGCCTCATTTAGTCTGAATTACGTTCCACTGAAAAACTACTAAAATCTGAGGTCTTATGTTATTACTTATTGTCTGTTATCTGCAAGTGTTGTGAGATAAATTACAGTCGTAATTTGACCCGATTGAAATGTTATACAAATTAAATTTACGGCCCGAATTCTCACGTTTAACCTGAATGCAATCACTTTCAAAAACTCGAAAAACTGTAAATCGTAACCAATGTTTATCTCGTCCGTATGATCACAAATCAGTTTTGTAGCTCCTTATTTTTTTACATCTTTGGTTCAAATATTTCACTGCATTGATGATTTTGTGAAAATGTAAAAATTAGTCACGCTTTGTAATCACAGCCACTTCCAATTCCAAAAATAACTTCATCTCAAAAACTACCTTCCATTCGCTTAAAACTTTTGCTACACAAAGGAGAGTTATTTTATCAAATTTTCAAGTCTCTGAATGTTACTGCGAGTTTTAAACTCCAGCTGATGAAATTTGTGCCAAGCTGATAAGCTGCCCATGCGGGAGGTTGTTTCATAGCTGTTTCCGTAATTACCGTAGACGTCGTGGGAAACTTGATACGCGGGAAAACACGGAATATGTGTGATCAAGTAAGTGAAGGCAAACTGTAATAGTAGCACGACCGTAGACTTCGAGTTTCATAATCTGTGAAAAAGCATTCCTTGGTTAGCAAATTATGGATTTTCCACAGCTGCAGTGCGACCCACAATCTGATCTGAAATATCTAAACCAACGTTTCGTTTCGTTGCTGTCCAGCAAGTACGAACAAGTGGCGTGTTGGGTGAAGCAAAAGCAATCAGTCAAAAATCCTGAATTGTTTGACAAGGATGAGCTTGGTCAAACACTTATTCCAGACGACATAATTTTGGGAGAAGAAAGTAGATTCCTTGCTTGCAAAGTGACTGGAGATGGCGACTGTTTGTTAAACTCCGCATCACGTATCCTGGTTGGCAATGAGTCTCTGAACCATTTTCTGCGTTTGTTGACCACTCTTGAACTCTACACCAACAGCAATTTCTATGCTAAGCACCCTGCGTTTCAAGAGTATCTTAATTCTGGTGTACTTAATGGTTATGATAAAGATACACTGTTCACATTGTGCTTGACTGCAGAAGGAATGGCTACATGGGATGGAAAGGATCGCATTTCAGCGATAAATGAAGAAGCAAAGAGATGTTCCAGAGAAAAAGTGTGGTGTGGCATGTTTCACCTTATGGCACTCGCTAGCGTCTTAGAAAGGCCAGTGTATTCAGTATGTCCAAATGCAGCCTCTCGAATAAGAGAGTTTCTCCATAGAAAGATACTCCCACGCATTTTGAACCAGGGGGCACAAGACACCGTTTTCATCATGTGGTCACGAGATGGCGCTGTAGATTCAACGCCTGGGAGCTGGTACCAGCCCAACCATTTTATTCCCATTTTCAGAGTGCCTCATGTGACAGATTCAAACTTGAGAATCCCTGGCATTTATCAAGGTGTGATTGGAAGCAAACCTTCACCTGTAAAGAAAAGGCCAGCCAAGGGGATCATCACCAATTTTTTTTCAAAGGTTGACGGACCGCCCCAGAAAACAATCAAGAGACCAAACAATGAGGTGAAATCAGAAGGTGCCAAGACCAAAAAGATGGATGTCGATCAGGGTAACTCTGAAGCCATGCCAGCGGTGAAGCCTGACTCCGCTAAGATGGTGTCAAGAAAACTCACCTGTGCCACAGTGGAAAGGTGGAAAACCCAAGACTTGGCACAATATGAAGCAGAATCCTGGCTTATATATGATAGCGAGGAAACTAAAAGGGGACACTACTGTACTGCATTGAAATGCAAAGTATGTTGTCAGTTTGAATCCGTGATTAGAAACAGACCCAAGTTCTCAAGAGCCTTTATTGATGGCTCAACAAACTTTAGACTTACAAACTTGGTAGACCATGCCAAATCTGATACTCACAAAATAGCACTTCCCCTCTACAATAAGCAACAAGGTCAACTTCCATCCACTGCAAGCGACAGTAACCAGCAAAATCAACCGAAATTAGAGTTTAGTCTTAATCCCCAGCAGATGGAAGATTTAAAAAGAAAGTTTGACATCTCTTACTTTGTCGTAAAAGAAGAACTGCCACTCTCAAAATATGAAAAACTCATCGCTCTGGAGAAAAGACACGGTGTGTCACACGGCTCAATGTACTGCAACAGGACCGCAGCAACAGAGTTTATTTCATTTCAGGCAAACGAAGTTCTTACCAAGCTAACACAAGACGTAGCTAAATCAAAGTTTTATAGCATCCTGTTTGACTCAACCACTGACAACACAGTCATCGAACAGGAGGCAGTACTCGTCCTTTATTTCGATCCTGCCCCAGCCGAGCCACAGTTAAGTGGTGACTTGGAGCCAATGGTGAAAGTAAAGACGGGGTTTCTCTCGATAGAGAATTTGAGAAGTTCGGATGCCAAGGGAGTACTAGCTGGAATCAAGAGGTCACTTGAAAACTTGGGACTTCCACATGAAGAGGGAATCCCCCCTGTCCCCATTGGCCTCGGAGGGGATGGGTGTAGTACAAACAGAGGTGCAAGCAATGGTGTACAAGCCCTTTTTAAAAAAGAATTTCCTTGGTTCCTATTTTCGTGGTGTGTGGCTCATCGCTTGGAGTTAGCCCTAAAAGATGCCCTTAGCAATACTTATTTCAAAGAGGTTGATGAAATATTGTTGAGATTGTATTACTTGTATGAGAATAGCCCAAAGAAAATGAGAGGCCTTTATGAACTCCACCTGGCATACAAGGGGACTTTTCAATTTCTAGAGGGCTCTGTAAAGCCAAAAAGAGCCAGTGGTACTAGATGGATTTGCCACAAGCTGTCAGCTTTGAAAGTTCTTGTTGACAAATTTGGTTTATTTATTCAGCACTTGGAAACACTAAGCTTGGATAAAACAGTGAAATCGAGTGATCAAGCAAAGCTGAAAGGTTACCTAAGAAAATGGAAAAGTGGTAAACTATTTGTTTACGCTTGCTTCTTTGTAGATTTATTACAGCCAGCTGCTGTTCTGTCTCAGGCATTTCAGGCTGAAGATGTTGATGCAGTAACAGTTTCTTCTGCAATGTCCACAGTGAAGAAACAGCTTGACAATCTTCAGCACAAAGAAGTGCACAAGCTCCAAACGGTTAGACACTACATAGACAAAGTGGAGAACGAAGAATTTCAAGGTGTACAACTTTCAGGTTTTACAAATGCCATTGCACATTTAAGCGATCATGCTAACTACTATGTGAATTTGTTGACTGATGCAATGGAAGCTCGCCTTGGCGGAAGCACTGACATTGCCTCCATTTCCTCCATCTTGAACTGTGAAGCTTGGGATTACAGAAGCAGTGGAAATGAGTCAATGGATGAGGTCATTTTATACTATCTTAGCCACTTCCAAGAACCCCTCAAGCAACAAGGACTCCAGGCATCACAGCTGCAAGTGGTCAGTGAATGGCATGACATGCTTGACTACACAGTGCAATATTTGTCACCTTCTTCTCGCCATTATAGAGCAACATGGTACAAGATTTTCCACTCATCAAGAGCTTTGAAATGGCAAAACATTCTGTTGTTAATCTGTCTACTCTTCACTCTTCCTGTTTCCAATGCAGCCTTGGAGAGAATGTTCAGCAACTTGGGAAGGGTGAAGACAACCAAGAGAGCTTCACTCTCCCAGGGAACTCTTCAGGATCTCCTAAGAATCCAAGCTGAAGGACCACCATTGGAGAGCTATGACCCCTCAATGGCTGTCAAGGAGTGGGATAGAGCAAAGAGAAGACGACCAAACCAAAAGTCCAGGAAAGTCTACAAGCAGAGGTCATCAAAATGTGTTCTTCTAAAAGAAGATTCTTCTGATGAAGTCATTTCATCTGAGGAATCTGAAGAGACTCTCTTCGGAAGTGAAGAGGAAGATACAGACACATTTGATTCTGATTCTCCATAAAACACAAACTTTCTTCATTTTAGTTAATTAATATCATTGCAAGATGTAACAGACCCTTCTCTAAATGGAAACAAAATTTAAAATCAATCTCATTTGACATAGCAAGAAAGAGCTTGGATTAAAATAGTTAATAGAAATGAGAAAAAAAGTTCAAGGCAATATATCACAATTTCTTTGAGAAATCATGATTTCAAAATTCCTAAAATTTACAGGTGTTTGTGTGACTAGGGGTGTGGTGCCAATATGTTTTCCGCCAATAATACAAACATTTTTAAATTTGTCGATTATCAACAGGTAAATAATACTTGATTTAATGTAAAGGTGCTCTTTCTGGTGTTAGTATCGATTTTTCACTCAGTTGACTTTAATTTTAAGCCGTTTGAATTTTCAACCAACATTCTGACGAAGGGTCACCGTCTATATTGAAATACAGAACAGAAATGTCTCTAATGTCTCTATTTTAATTTCTAATGACTAATAAAATTTTTGTCCGACCAGACTGGCTCCTTGTCAGGTCAAAACTTGTCCTTGGCCTGACAAATGACCTGCTTATAGACAAAAATTATTTGCAGGCTTGGGGAAGAGTTGTGAATAGGTTTTTGCTTTGGGTTCCCAGAATAACGCCCAAAGATTCAATTATGACAAATTTTGTCAGCTCTTTTTTGAAAGAAAAACAATGGAACTATTTAAGGGAGAAGTATGCAAAATCACCTCCTACACAAACATCAGGATTTTTTCAAATAAGCGCTAGTAGATATAAAATAATGATTCTACGCCAAAACTTAAAAACCCAAAGCCCCCCCCCCCCCTTAGTGAAATTTCGAGAAAACCTCAAAAGCAACTACCCCTTCCGCTAAATTTACCGCTCAAAATCATAAAAAAAATTAACTACCGCTAAGTTTATCGTTAAAATGTTATTTCAAATGGAAATCAAATAAAATAACATCAGCTATCGTTAAAAAATTAGCGGTACCTAAAAGTGTCACATCAAAGTCTCAGAAAACCACATAAATAACACACAAAAGTGTCATTTATTATCCCCTGAAATTTAGCGCTAGTCTTTAATGCCTGCGCCTTGTTGCTAGCTTTGCGTTATGTGAATTCAGGGGTAACCATTGGTTTCACTGAGTCGGTTATGGTTTGTTCTAATGGGTTCGCTTTCTATGAGTTTACTCCTGGATTTCTTATTGCGGGGGGCTTTGGGTTTTTAAGTTTTCGCGTAGAATCATCATTTTATATCTACTGCCGATAAGGGAAGCCTAAGATAGTTTTTCCACATCACTCAGCGGTATCCATGAATTGAATTTGAAAGAATAGCTTTTCCATTTAACGAACGCTTTCTTTTTCTTCTGGTCACGGCGAATAACCTTTTCAATGCGGAAAACATCCTGCGTAGTAGGCTGCAATTCGGCTTCATAAAACGATCCCGTTATTTTTTCTCCCAACAAATCGACTAATCTATACGTTACAGGATTTGTGTTCAATATTTCGTCAATCACAAATATCTCTTGTGTCCAGTTCGGCGAGTAACCTTTGTCGAATATCTTTCGCTTATATTTTGACATTCTAACTCTGTCGCCGACCTTGAATTTTGCTGGGTTGCGTTTAGCATAAATTAATTCTCCGTAAAATTAGCGAAAACCTTTTTCTCATTTTTCTGTTTGCTCGCCTCTGCGGGAGATATTCGAATGCTTGAATGAAAACTATGATTATATTGACTCACTAACTTGTCAAGTTTATCGAAATACACTGTATTATTGTTAGCGCTAAACATCTTAAAGAGGTTTTCCTTTATCGTCTTGTTCCAACGTTCGGCAACAGATGATTTTTCTTCATTTTCCGTTATATATAAAGTTATCCCATTCTTATCAAGCAGATCTTTCATTGTTCTGTTGAAAAACTCACTTCCCTTATCAGTCTATAACATATATCTTTATATAATATATCTTTAAAAGCATCAGTAACTGATTGTCCTTCTTTATCTTTTAAGGGTCGAATCCAACCATATTTTGAGAAGACATCGGCCGTGTTTTCACGAGCGATTTTTCAAGTCGCTGAGCGAGTGACAGTCGGAAATCTCGTGAAAACAGTTGCTCTGTCCAACTCGCTTAAAGTTAAGCGAGTCGGCGAACTACAATAGAATTCTCATTAAATTTAAGCCACCAAACCAGGTCGCTTAAGCTTGTCGGCAATTAAACAACAAAGAAGGGCATTTGCAACAAATAAGGGAATTTGCACGTCGAAGTTGGATTTTATGCATAGACTTCGCCGACTTTCATCACGTCTCCTTCACCAAGGGTTCAAATCTTCACTCCTTCGAAAATCATTTACTAAATTCTTCAAACGCCATAGTGCTATCATTGAGAAATATGGCACTACACTACGAGAAATTAAACTAGCAATCCAAAATTGAGAAACACCGCCGTATCCTTTGTTATTTCAGATCCTTTATATTATTCTAGCGCCCCTATTTAATTTCTATATTGCTTCTATTCAGGTCAATGCTAGTGCGCGCGCGCGGTTTTCCTTGAGTCGTGCGCGTGCTTAGCTTGTTTAGTTGACGTGTGTGCTTAGTTCGTTATTTAACGTACTACATTTATTTTGCGTTGTTTTCCTAACTGATATGTCTTGTCAGTAACTGTGCTCACACTGTGGGTGGCTCCTCCTAAAATGTTCTGCAATTGGTATAGGATTTAATGGAGCCGAAACCAATTGTGGAATTGCACGCATTTTGGGCATCCTACTGATGAACAGTTACGAAATTCAGATATATTTAGTAGCCACATTTATTTGCGGTCTGTCCCCTTTGAATTGTATTATCGTTCTTTTGTGTTCTAATTTTCTATTGTTTTAACAAAAGAAAATATATCGCGCATGGTATAAGAAAAATGAATAAGTTCTGTCCGTGAAAACGCATAATTTTTTTAAGCTGCTTAACGCGGTTAGTAAACAAATTACCTACAGGAATGTTAAGCGAGAAAAACCGCTTCGTGAAAACACGGCCATCGATCACCATCAGGAGATATTTGATTCCTTTGTTCCACTTAGAATATTTCCCCATCTCGACTAAATCTGCCGCCCAGATGTTGTCAACTCCATATGCAATGACTCTTCGTTTTGGAAAGCGCCGTATGATTGGTTTATGTAATTCATCGCTTAGGTTTCGGGCCCAATCTATATTCGAAACCTTCTGCCGTTTTTTGATTTTAGTGCTCCTAAACCAAGTTTTTGTTTTCCATCGATTACATTTCTAGCTAAAGCATGACCCCACTGTCTTTCATTCCATGGAATCGAGTCCAACGCGGCGACCATTTTCCTGTCGGCTTTATTTTTACACTGACGCGGGTCTGCTTTCTTTGCGCAGACTGAATAATCCACATCATGTTGCATAGCAACTGCATCGGTTTTTCCCATGGGTGTGCTGATAAATTTCGAGGATTTCTCCAGTGTTTTCATCGAATCTTACTTGTTTATCGAGTGGGTTATAGGGTGGACATTTCAGCTAAGTAGATTTTCAGAGCTGTTTCTGAATAAGTGTACACAATCCCGGGTCATTTTTGAGTTTGCAACATCATGGCAATGAACACTTCCTCTGGCTTGGTACTCAAATCTATACCAGTGCCACTTAGCGTCCAGTGAATTGTATTACCAGTGGTTGACAAAACTCTCTAAGCGTTGTGTAAAGAACCAGTCTGTAATGGGAGGGTTGTTTATCACATTTTGACGGTTTTTTTTTTCAGTTGAACTACCATTGACTGGATTGCTTAACAGGTCATGTAGTTCAGGCCAACGCATGTCTGCAGAGGAAAATGTGAAGAAAAATGTTGGAGGTCCAGCATGGGCTATTATTACCTTTAGATCTTCTTACGTTAGCTTTGTACCAGTACGCACTGCAGCCAGTAATGTTACTAAGGTAGCGTGATATCTTGGATATAAATACACCCGTGTCATTATTAGCTACCATTTGATGCAGCTCATCTGAAGTCAAATGTGCTTCTCCTGGATTCTGTTTTAGAAAGATGCCTGTCTGTTGCAGAATACGCTTCCTTTGGATCATATTCAAAGCCCAGTAGGCAATTCTAGGGTGGGAGGCAAAACGATACTCCCATTTCCCATGTTTATTTACAGCAAATTTTAAAAGGTGTTTGACTCTGTCACCAAGAGGTATATTTCGATGTAGTGATAGATTGGTAGGGTCACCCTTGCCATCTGGAAATAATGCTGGGAATGCTAATGTTGCTAAAAATGGAGTAACGTACTCATTTAATGCACATGTCATCGGCTTGCCCCTGGGGTAGGACCCCGGGCCAACCAGGGGGATTGTAAAATGGTTCGAGCAAAGTTGAGAAATTTCCCCAGGGGTGGGGGAATCTAACAAGACAAAGTCCCCTGGGTCAAGTGCTTCTCAACGAAAAATCTCCCTGATATCCACCTCATGAAAGCGGCCTAGAGGTGATAGAGAGGGATAATCATTTGCTTGAATTGAGGAGACTTTTCAATGATAGTTTGGAGATCAATTTTTAAGCATTCATTTTAGGCTTAGAGAAGCAATATATAAATATCTTCATTACAAAAAATTATTGCAATGGAAGATGAAGTATATGGTATCACGGAGAGCATCAGAAGTCCATTCTGAGAGCATTACTCATGCTTTACAAATAGTCTCAAGGCCAACTATTATAGTATTATAGTTATTCATTGTAGTTATGTAGTTATTAACTTATCAGCGATATCATATCTCTTTTCGGCAACAGAACAGGAACAGTACTTTTTATATATACACGTGATACCAGACTTTATCAATCAAGCAACGCGCAAGTGCAAGTGCACGTTTTCTCGCTGTTTCTGCGATTTGCCATGACAACGAAATCACTTAATTTCACATTGCTGTTGGACTATGGAACACTTATTTCATTTGTTTAATCAAATTGTTATTTGACCGTCGCTTTAACCCCTCCCCCCGCCCCCACCTCCAGCTTTTGTTCAGTAGTTGTTGAATATCAAAACATATCATGTTTGCCAGAGTGAAAACATCTTCATAGCAACCAGTGACGGGTATCTAACTAATATTTTAACTTACTCAGGCAATTGACTGGTGAATTTAAAGTTATTTTCAGTTGGAATTATTAAATTGCGGCCTTATTCCCCAACCAAAGCGGGGTCGCTATGTACCACAGAGTTAAGACAATTACAGTGCGTTGCCTGCTAGCTTTGCAGTTATTACATCAGAGTTTAGTCGCAAGCAGCACCAGAGTAAACGCCTGAAGCAGACAAAACCCACTGAGTACGTCCCATGTCGTCCTGTACGCAGCAATCGAATGCAAAAACGTCCCTATTTTGCACATATATCCAGGAATAAATCACGAGTACTACTGACAAGCATAACAATAAATTCCCCGTTTCGCCACACGTGATTTTACAAAATTTCGAATTCCCCCACCCCTTTCCTTCGAACTCAAACAATGTCGCGAATTTCCCCCTGCCCAGGGGCAGAGAAGCAGTTAATCCCCTTGTATTCCCCGATCTATTCCCCTGGTTGGCCCGAGGTTCTACCCCAGGGGCAAGCCGACGACATGTGCATAATGGTTCATTATCTACTGCTGGCCAGCTCATATGTGTAGACTGTTGAGATAACTGTTGGCGTATAGCTACTATTTCTTGCCGTTAACACTCAAGAATGGGCAGAAAACTACTCATTTCAGTTCCTTCATTAAAAACAATGTCATCCTCATTTTGAGGACCCACGTGAGGTTCACTAGTATCGATCTCATCATTATTTTCTGTTTCAACTGAGAGAAGATCACTTGGTACACCATGCTCAGGCAATGAGTTTAAGGAATCTTGATTGACATCTATGTCGTTGTAATGAGGGTTATTTTTAATCAGCCACTGCAATGCATCAGAAACAGTTTGTCTTCGAACTGTCACATCTTAAAGCTGGTGTTTTACCTTTCATCTTGACAACTACAACAGATAAATCCTTCGCATATCTAGGCAAAGAATTTGCTAGTTCTTCTACATTCTGAGGGAGATTTATACAATGACCTGAGTAACCCCTCTGACCACCATGTTTTATGTAAACACGCATAATAGGAAGTGCACGTGCAATTAACATTTCCTCTACTTGGGTTAAGCCCTGAAGTTGATAAGGTACAGATGATGGTATCATGTTATTTTCCTTTGAAAACTTCTTAATTTGTAGCTGTTTATCTCTAGTGCATCTTGAACACTGATATTGATTATTTCTAAATGGGAAGGACTTTTGTGGCCATACTTCCAGACAGCACTGCCTAAGTAGTGAATATTCATTGGACTTATGAAACAGCTCAATGTTTCATGTGCCTGGTTTTTCTTCATGAATTGGACATTGATAGGTCTCTTGTTGATTATCGGCAGTTACTTTAAGCATTTGTTTGTTTCTACTCTCCCTCTATTTTAACCCGTGAATACGCACATGCGTAATGAAAGGTTATCAGTAACGCGACGGCGGCCATACTCACTTGCTCGCTCGATCCTTCACTCAGATGTAAACGTTTCCCTTATATCTACGTTAAAATAACAAAATTTGACCTTACTAATTAGTCAAATCCTTGGTAGCGTAGTGCATAAGTATAAGGACAATGGAGCCGGAGACAACCGAAGGACGTGAGTTCGAATCTCGCCCAGGACGGATTTTTTTTCTTTTTCTTTCCTTCGAACTGAAAGTTACTGGTTTTTTTGGGTTTGTTTGCATTCGTCAATTAAAAAACCGCAATATTGCGTTACCGTTAGCATTTCGTATTCACGGGTTGACTCGAAGAAGCCTTTGATTTCAGACAATTTTTTTTCTGCTCTCTCTTTTTTTTTGAAGTCTTTGTTGTCGTTTATCAGCAGTTTCTTCTGACATTTTTTTTGTTATAACTAAGCTTTCTTATTGAAAGCCTACATTATTTTTCATAATCTGTCTCTGTTGTCCTCTTTTTTTAAGCAATCTTTTTCCTTTTGAAGTCTTTCCTGCTTTTCTTTCATAAGTTTCTGATAACTTTCTCGTAAGGTATTTAAGTCTGTTTAAATTTGAACTATTGTTGTCAGTAACTGTTGAAATATAGTGCCAGTAATTAATATATCCAATAAATACTGTTGTTTGTCCTTTATGCAATTTTTGGGTAATTTTCGATTTTAATGGCTTTTGCAAAAATCTGAGAAACGGCTCGATGGCTTTTTTAAAACATTCACTGTGCATGCTTACCGATGTGCAAAATATTATCTGAACGTTTCATTGGCATTGATTCACTGGAACGCCTTTAAATTTAAAGATGAAGACGACGTACGAACCGGCCGAAAAAATGGCGTTACAAATTTACAGATGTGCGCGCACACCCTGCTGGATGAGTCTGTGACGTACGGTAAGGAAAACAACGTGCGCGCGCACCTTGCTGGACGAGTCTATGCCGATGAACTTAGGAATGTTCCCTGGCACATCGTCGAGAACGAAAGCAATATAGGGATGATATCTGTTTACAAAAATTCTTTTTGTTATTCAAATGTGCCAACCACCGGAACAAACAAAAGAACCCTTTGTTTCGGCAGCCAATAAGGCTCTGGTTGGCACATTAGTTACAATTGGTGACGACATTGATATCTTCCCTATAGATGACGCCCTTTTAACCTGGAATAGATTGTTTTCTGAGGTTGCTGATTCTCACGCACCTGTCAAAAGGCGGCATGTTAAAGAGACACCACTTCCCTGGCTGAATAGTAAAATCAGCGAAACAATGAAAGAGCGTGAATGGATTCATCGAAAGGCGAAAAGCATTCTGGAATGCTGCTGTGCGTCCCTCCATGCAGACGACACTGTGATTTACTGTTATGGCTCGTCTTCCCAGGAACTGAGTAAAATGCTAAATCGCGACTTGTTGGCTGTAGCGAAACGGCTAAACGATCACAAGCTAACTTTGAATCTTGAGAAAACTAAATGTATGCTTATAGGTAGTAATAGGAAATTGGAAAGCAAAGTGGCTCTAACAGTAACAATCTTCGATCACAATGTAAATATTGTCAACAGGTTCAAATACCTTGGAATTTTTAAGTCATCTGATTTTACCAAACAAATCATGTTGAATATATTGCTGGTAAAATCAATCAAAGGCTTGGTTTCCTTAATCGCATTAAGCATTTATTACCTTTTAGTGCCTGCCTTCTATTTTATAATAGTCTTGTCATGCCTTTATTTTGATTATGCTGACCTTGTTTGGGGAGACAAGCATAATGTAACCTTAATGTTCAGTTTACAAGTCTTGCAGAATAAGGCTGCTAAAATAATTTTAGACAGACCTCCTTATTCATCTGTTACATAGCGCTTGCTTAAGTGGGTCCCATTAGAAAAAGGCGTTTTCAGAGATGTATTTATGTATATAAGTGTTTAAATGGGCTTGCTGAGCATGATATGAAGTTCATAAGACAGCAAGAACGACATGATTATAATCTAAATCTCAGACTTCCAACTCTCAAAAGGAACTGGGGTAAACAAAGGACTGCATACTATGCTATTAAGGATTTTAACTCCCTTAGCCAAACAATCAAACAATCCGTGAATCTGAATAATTTTAAACGTGATCTTTTTAAACTTTAAATTTGTAATTTAAAAAACTTGAATTAATGTTGTGTACATTTTAATAGTTTTTTTTTTATATATATATTTTAGCTTTTAACGTCTTCGCGAATTGTGTGTGTGTTTTGTATTTTTTTTTCTTAATTTTGTGAGATCTTAGCTTTTTTGAAAACCATATATTTTATATCAAAAAGTCTTCTCAATAAAGATTATTATTTATTTTAACACGGAAATCCTGGCCTAAAGCACCAAAAAAGCGCTCTCCCAAGGAGCCGTGCACTTATACAATAAACAATTACAATAATGCATATCATTATAGTAAAAGAACTAACAAAGAATCATAAAAATCATCTAATCAAAGTACAAAAATGATTTAAATAAGTAAACTATCTAGTAAGCTATCTAATTTATAAAATACAAAATTATTTAGATCAGTAGCCTGCCGAGCCTCAGCCGACAGACTATTCCATAAGACAGAACCCCTATACCAAAAACTCTTCTTAAAAGAGTCAGTGTGTGGTCTGGGGACGAAGAGATTGTATTTTGAGCCCCGCAGATTATGACTAACACGCACTTGGGTTGGAGAACATGTTTCCAGACATCGTCCGGTTTTTTTATTGTAAAATGAAAAATTGTATTGATTCGCATGAAATCAAATAAAGCTTGTACGGATGGTCGGTCGGCCTCTCCCTATACAATTGTATTCATCTAGCTTGTCATAGACATGTATTCTATTCGGCTGAACGTAGTGAACCTAACCTCCACTCCACTGAACCTAACCTCCACTGAAAGCTAACCAGTCACAGTTTACCCCGTTATATAAGTCTCAATAAGGTGTCCGACCTCCTTCTGAGCTCCACCTGTCCTTAGCGACCAAGCCTGTAATCGCTCTGTCCAAGTAAAATGGCGGATGCTTGAAGTCAAGAATCGAAAGGACAAGACAGAGTCGAGACATGCGATCAACTTACACTGTAGATCAAACTCTGTGAAAGTAAGTGACTTTTCCTTCTATGCGCAGACTGTTGTTTTTAACTCATACAGGGATAATGCTTGGCTGGAGGCAAAACGTGCACTGCTCGGAGATTTACGTTACTTCACAGACGTGCATATCACAAAGGAAATACAAACAGTAGCAGGTGGTTGTTAGACGTTACAAATTTATAAAATCCCACAATATCGACCCAATATGTATACAATTCGGGCTCATTTCTGCCATTTCAGAACGAAGAAGCTGCACAAAGAGGAATTAAAACAAAACTGTGGCAATATTACTGTAGATTGCTTTCAAAACATAACCTGAAACACGTGGCACATCATTGATCCCAAAGGATCGAAGCAAAAGGGGATGCCATGTCAATTTTATAAAATCCCGCAAAATTTATACAATTCGGGCTTTATTTCTGACATTTCAGACAGAGGAGGCTGTGCAAACAGCCGGGAAAACTGTGACTGAATACAATAATGTACATTGCTTTAAAACAAAATATTAAACCTGGCGATGATGCGATCATTCAATTCAGACAGGAGATTTGTTAAATGACTTATTCTTGCTGATCCAAAGTATTATATTGCTGATCCAAAGTATTATATCTTCGTTAAAATGCATTAAGTGCATGATTCTTAGTGAGCGTTGTTGATTGTGTGCTCGGTCTGTGTACACTTCGCGAACGACATCGCGACACTAGAAAAATTCATTTCCTGATGAGTGAATTCCACGTTAAATTTTCACTTTTCAAAATCATTAATATTTCATCACGAAAATACAAGAGAAATAAATGTTTATAAATGAGTGTTTGGAAATCAGTGAAACACTCCTCATTTTTGCATCCTTGATTTCTCCTTCTAAAATCATTTTGTTTGAGAAGTAATATCAAATATTCGAGACAGTATTTCATCACAAGATCAAACACTCCGAATTTCGTCAAAAATACTTCGCTGCGCGTCGTATTTTCAACTTTCTTCTCAGTGTCTGATCTTGTGATGAAACATTAGCTGCGGTTACACGTTGCCACTTTTACCTAGGTAAATTCGAAAGAACAATAGCCGTGGCACGCTTAAGCGTGCAAGGGCTATTGTTAATTCAAATTAAGCGTGCACTCGCTATTGTTGTTTCGAGTTTACCAAGGTAAACGTTGAAACGTGTAACCGCAGCTATTGTGTTTTGATACATTACTTGAAAACCGATATCGTCCGATCAAGAGGAATCGCAAAGCGATGAGGGCGATATCGGTTTTTTAAGTGAGATTTAACGTGGAATTCACAAGTCTGCAATGAATTTTTCTTTAATCGCACGTGTCAAAGAAAAACAACGTATTCATGCAGCGAGAAAGCCATTTCAAACTGTCAAGAGCTAGCGAATAGAAATCAAGAACGCCTTGTAATGGAAATTAGGCTTTAATACTTCGAAAGTTTGTTATCGGCGGTCGGTACACTTAAAGAGGAGGACATTGGCCCGGGTTTTCGGTTTTTCGGTTTTGGTCATTTTTGAGATCGGTTTTTCGGTTTTTGTATCCGTTGTGATTTTCGGTTTTTTCCTTTTTAAACAACCGGTTTTCGGTTTTTATGAATAAGGAAAGCGGTTTTTCGGTTTTGTTTTTTTGCTTCCTAGTTTCTAGACCTTTTTATTAACCTCGATCAACCCGTGTTGGTTCACGTTCGCCATCCAAGTGACGTTGCCGATGAAAGTGGCCCACATAAGGCAATAGAATTTTCACAGGGCGCCTAAACGCTTTATCGGCTGTAACATAATCATTTAATAAAATATTGTTATTTACCTGTTTTCCTGTGTCTTTTTGAGTCGTTTTGGAAGGGATTCGAATCAAAGCGAAGACGGTTGACCTTGCAAGTTTCAAATATTATCTTGTCTGGCGCTTCGTAAATACGACGCGCCTATTACGTCTCAAGTTTCCATTATTATTAACTCAAGTTCCCATCATTATTAACTATTAACTCTCCAGAAAGAGAGAAAGAGAGCAAGGGATGAAACTAAAATGAGGGCACTTTTATTTTGAAGCATAATTCTCTTGTTACTGACCAATTTCGGCTAGAACTTCACACCTCGATTAATTAAAGGGTGAATAATCATGTGAGGCATGATTTGTTTGTTGGGACGCCCGTTTTCCTGCTTAGTTTTGGGTTGTTTTTAGATGCGGCTTTTCGTCCGATCTGTGACTACACTTGACTTGACCGGAAGTGATTTTATACTTGTGAGCATGTCCTTCATCAAAGAGGTTTTATTGTTCTAGTGACAGACGCTTTTGTTTTCATTTGACAGCCACATATGTCGGAAATATAGAACAGAACATTCCACGCGGAATACACAGTCTTGACGCGAGATAAATCTACCGTTCGTGTATCAGTGTTTGATCTAGATTGCTCGGTATAATTACACGGCATACACGGCAAATGGAGAAATATTTATTCACTGATTTATTTTCTATAATCGCGGCCGGGACCAAAAGCTGAGCGATCCCTTGGCTAAAACATGTTCTGGTTGTCCACATGAATTTGTGTTCTTAACTGGCAAAGAACCGAGCAAAACAAAATGGAAATATTATTTGACTCACCAGTAAACAACATTAAAATTGCCCAGCACTGGACCTTGATTTGAGCGGAAATCGCTTGTCCTAAAAATTGTAGTCAAAGGCTGCCGGCCGTTGGCTCGTGTTTCCTCGCGCATATCCACGCGCGAAACTGGTCACCTCAACTGTAGTCACAGATTGTACGAACGCTCTCAGTGAGTTTCACCCCTTGTTCTCTTCTCTCTTCTCGTGGCCGTTAAATTGAAACCCGAGATTCTCCCCCGAGGAGAGTTAATAGTTAATAATGATGGGAGCGCGAGTTAATAATAATGGAAACTTGAGACGTAATAGGCGCGTCGTATTTACGAAGCACCAGACAAGATAATATTTGAAACGTGCAAGGTCAACGGTCTTCGCTCTGATTCAAATCCCTTTAAAAACGACTCAAAAAGACACAGGAAAACAGGTAAATAACATTATTTTATTAAATGATTATGTTACAGCCGATAAAGCGTTTGGGCTCCCTGTGGAATTTTGTGCCTAATTCTATTCTCTATTGCAATAGCTTGAAAATGAAAGGAGAAAGATGTGGTCGCTTAAAACAGGGCCGTTATATACAGGTTCGACTGTAGTTATATTTCGCTGTGGTATCAAGGATCAGGGGTTTAAGGTTTGTGAATTTGCTATTTTGATCATTATGTTCGGCGGTTTTTCGGTTTTGATCGATCTTTATTGCAGTTTTTCGGTTTTCACAGAAATTTTGAGCGGTTTTTTCGGTTTCTTTAGTTATAATTTCATCACAGCGACTAGTAAACACCACGCTAAATGGATAAAAACCTTTGGACAAAAAAGGCGGCAAATTTGTAGGTACTGATAGATTAGTTATTTTAAAACATTCAGTGAGAAAATTTATGCTTTCCTTATCTTATCGCGGTCGATCACTTCAATTCATGAGTTGACGACGAATGACCCAGACACGCATCTCATCTCGAGCAGGAATATTTTTATTCTCACTATTTCTTCACGACGCATTTCTATGAACACCAGACTACTTATATTATTGCTGCCGGCAGGCAGTCTACTAATCGTGTAGAATCGAGAATCTAGAATTCTGTCCTTCTGTCCTTCTGTCCTTCTGTCCTTCTGTCCTTCTGTCTGTCTCGGTTTTCCGATAGTAACAATGAAATATTGTTTGAGAACCAATCAAGAGCGGTAGAAGATCTACGAAACCGTCGGCAGTCTCGGGAGAGCCTCGGCATCCAATCAAAACAAAGTAATGACAAGCCGACTCGAGCATGCATAGGCGATGCACGACTAAGCTGTTTCTGTTTCGACGCCATATTGGACTGGTTTTCAAGCTGTTTTGCTGTCCATTCGACTTGGTAATGTCTAAAAGTACGCTGGAAATCAGTTAAACATGGACAAAGGTTCTTCTCAGGGCCAACGTAGTTGCTGGATCTCTGTTGAACAAGACGCTGTGGGAGCGTATACATGTACTTAGCTTGGGCTTCGTTGTATTACTGTTAGGCATATTGGAAAATAAGCCTACATGTCTTGGGAATCTGCTAAGGAATCTGCATGCACGTTAGTTCACGATTTGATAATAGGTAGTATTGGGATAGTGTGAGCACGCTAACAAAGAAGCGCGTTAACCTTCAAAAACAAGAAGACGGAAGCGTGCGAGATCGCACGCAAATTATTAAAATAGCGTGTCCACGTCTGTGTCAGAATCTTTCAGTTTATTTTGTCTGGTCAGGAACCGGGATCAAAACAACTTTTCAAATTGAGAGTTTTGCTGGAAGTATTCCAGCCATCATTATAATAAATTTTGAATGAAACTTATAAATTTAATCAAAGTTAACGACAGAAGTTATAATTTAGGGCGAGAGAAACAAATTTAGCCCTTTCTATATTTTTTCAGTTGAGGTAAAAATGCTGCAATTTGCATAATGTGAAAAGTAATTTGAAACCTTCCAAGTAACGCAACGCATCTTTCAAAATATATCCAATTTTTAATATTCCTCCGTATCCGAAACAAAGAAAAGAAAATTAAATGAAAAAAGTGATCACTTTGAGGTTATTTTCGCTCGAGAAACATTCACTAGCGCAAGCGAAACTCGCAAGAAACGATCATTGTTTACATCTTCATCGGCGGTGAATTTTTGCACCCGAGGCTGTTTTGTTCCTCCAACTTCACGACTATAAAAATTCATGAAAGGCAAACAACCGAAAGAAGTGAAATGAATTGGGATTCCTACCACGCTTATATTTCTTCCTTCGCTGTCCAGTGTTCACTTTTTATTAAACAAACGCTATGTTTTCGTCTATAAAATCTGACGCGGATGATTCGAGAATCGGGAAAATAACCAGCACGAAATCAAGACAAATAGACTCAGTTTACATGTGGGAAAAATCTGAGACCTTCCGGAATGCACAGAACTAAAGGATTTTTGCCAAATTCCACGGCGATGGCGTAAATTTGATTTATGCCAACCCGACGTTTTCAAGATTCTTATCCAGTTTAACTAGCATCTCGCAATGAGGCAGCACTTCACTTCCAATATGGAACTACTAGTTACTTAATAATTATTGCCTTTTGCATACCTCTTTTATACCTCATACTTTTAACCGGATTTCTTTCAGTGATACTGTACAAGACAGGAGTTGGGATACAAGTTTTGGTTTTAAAATATGAAAGTTCGCTGAAAGCTCGACTTCAGACAACAGCTTTGTCTATTTTTTAAGCAACCGGGCGGACGTTTCAGAGTATAATGGATCTTTTCTTGCAAAGAAAAATCGTTTCTTTTGCTAAGAGAATTGTTTGATTTACAGACAAAATTATTCTTCTGACCAGGAAAGCCAGCATCACTTCTTTAGATAAAATTAATCTAGACTCAGTATCACAATGTTGTGAAGAAAGGATTGTCAGTCATGGTCTTAATAGCTTGTTTCTATTTGGACGAGCAGCATCTTATAAGCCTTGCCACAAAAGATTAAAGGCCTTTATTTTGCATATCGTTCCATGGCAAAAAATCTACATCTGCCATCGGTGTTTTAACTATGTCACCAATTTTGTTGACGCCTATATCTATCAGCTCAGGAATATAACATTTATTTATACAAATGTGTTTATTATTCCAGATTTTTTCATTTAAAATTTCCTCATTTGTTTCAGGCATTGAATGCTTCAATAGGCCATTTGCACGATGAAGTCATTTGACTACTACTACCAGAATCCTTCAGTTTTTTGTTTTGTAGTGCAAATTAGGGCTATTGTTATTTAAACCGCACTGGGATTACAAAATTTAAATAAGAAAGGAAAAACGAAATGAATTCTGGTAGTAATAGTAGTCAAATGACGTCATCGTGCAAATGGCCTATATTGTGAACATAAAGTCAGACATTCATTATAAAAGCAGCGTAATAGCTGGGTCAAAATTGCATTTGAGAAGGTCTGGGCCCCCAAAAGACAGAAGAAAAATGTCAAAAACTTGCTTCCAATCGGCATCATCTTTCGGATCCGAATATCGTTTTAAAAAAGAAATTTTCTGTAAGGGATTCCAAATGGATCATTTTAAATCCACCCTATTCAATATTGTTAATTAAAACATGTCTTTTCACTTTGTCTTTACCTTTCCATATGAAGTCATAGATAGTTGTGTTGATAATATCGTCTGGAAATGGCAACTCACCACTGAACAGAGACGCTCTATAAATAAATTTTAAGATGCCAAAAGATTTTATAATTTGAACCGTTCCAAGAATTGTTAAGGGTCTCCATTTTCACAGATTCAAAGTCTTCTTCAGCGTGAGTCCAAAAATGATTCGAAATTTAATTTGACTGCGTAGTTACTAAAACAAGGAATGACCTACAATGATCTACAATGACCTTACAATGACCTACAATTAGCTACACTGAGCCAGAATGAGCTACAACGATCAGCCACAATGACCTACAATGTTCTACAATGAGCTACAATGACCTACAATGACCTACAATTAGCTACACTGAGCCAGAATGAGCTACAAAGATCAGCTACAATGACCTACAATGAACCACAATGAGCTACAACGATCAGCCACAATGACCTACATTGAGCTACAATGAGCTTCAACGAGCTACAATGACCTTCAACGACCCACAACAAGCTACAATGACCTACAAAAAGCTACATTTAAATAGCTGACGCGCGTTTTCAGTCAGCGGCTATTCACTGAGGAAGGGACAGAAGTCCCGAAACGTATGAACCTTTAGTTTCAAAAGCGCTTTAATAACATTTTTTTAAACATATTCATCTCCCCCGGGTGTCCAAATCCCGTACTACTTTGTGACTAAGAAACACGCTCATTTTATAATTTGGAAAGGCTTGGCAACAAGCCAGCCCGATTAATAATGCCCAGCGTTTTATAAGCCATAAATAACTATACATCATTTCAAAGCTAATGAAATGAAGAATAAAAAAATCTTTCCAAGATTTGAACAATATGGAATACTAAATATTTTAAGAGGAACGGCTTTAAGGTGGCTCGACTGTATTTTTAGTGGAAGATATCCCCCAAGTTTGTGCAGTAACCACGACGCCATTAACAATGGAAAAACGGTCACCACAGCTGTATTGGATAAACATGAAAATTTGTTAAGGTGGCTCCGTTGTTATTTCAGGCGCACTCGTCTATGACAAACTTTGCCTCATAACTTTTCCGGCTCTAAAGCGATGCTTCTAAAACTTTGCGAAAACTTACAGCTATTATCTAGCGATAATATGATAGAATTCGATTTTAATGGAAAAATATATTTATTGATAATCGGGCTTAAATGAACCGCACTTTTTGAACAAAATCGCACGCTGTGAAAAATTTTGCTGTTATATTTGTGTTAAATTTCTGGAATCAGCTGACATTGACTTAATACATACTCATACCAAGTTTCAGCAAAAGCGTTGGAGCAGAAATGCGGAAGAATTAACGCCATCAAAATTTTGCCCCAAAATTCTCTTAAAATTTAAATACTTCATGCTCTTTGACTAAACAATCTGCGAACCCACATTTCTGGGAGAAGTCTTCCCAATGCTTGCTTGATTTAAAAGTATTGCAGTATCTTGAAATTCATGTGGAAGGAGTTTGACACCAAACTGCGGGATAATTTTCGAAAAATGATGGAAAACGCAGCATTGGAGATTTGAGCAGGTTTTGGAGCATTTTATAATATTTACAGAACTGGTGAATACTTTTTAACGGTTCGCACGATTTACAATCGGCTTATAATTCATATTTAGGAAGAATTGGGAAGGCTTCTTCCAGAAATTTGCGTTCGTAGATTGTTTTGTCAAAGAGCACGAAGTATTTAAACTTTTAAGAAATTTTATTGCTAAATTTTGATGGGGTTAATTCTTCCGCATTTCTGCTCCAACGATTTTGCTGAAACTTGGTGAGGGTATGTATTACAAGCAATGTAAGCTGATTCGAGTAATTAAACACAAATATAACAGCAAAAATTTTCACAGGGTGCGATTTTGTTCAAAACGTGGGGTTTATTTAATCCCGGTTTCCATATGATCGCTACGATCGCAGCGATCGCAGCGACAACGATCGCTGCGATCGCTGTGATTCTATCTCAGCGATCGTGGCGATCGTAGCGATCATATGGAAACCACTCTCCAGCGATCGCAGCGATCGCAGCGATCACAGCGCAACAAAATTACCAAGATGCACTGCGTACGCTCACTCAAAGGGTGCGATTTGGCCCTTTTTATGGAAGAAGTGCAAAGATACGACTGTCTTTATGACAAATTTTAAAAACAATTCACAGCCGCTATGTTGAATTTCAAGAATGAGGAGAAACGATATTGTCAGACCCCGGTCCCCTCGATCTTCATTCACTTTCGTAGCGATTGCAGCGATCATATGGAAACCATCAATCGCTGCGATCGCTGAACTATTTTTTTCAGCGATCGCAGCAGTCCCAGCGATCGCAACGATCGTAGCGATCGTAGCGATCATATGGAAACCGGGCTTTAAGCCCGATTATCACTAAATATATTTTTTCCCATTAAATCGAATTCTATCATATTATTGCTAAATAATAGCTGTAAATTTTCGCAAAGTTTCAGAAGCATGCTAATAATTGGATTGAGAATTGTAATAAACATTACGCACTCGATGTCACGCTATTACGATTTAATGCAGCCAATAAATGCAGGGAAATAACGACTTTAATAGCCCTCATAGCCTCCTTTTCAAACCGAGGCCAAGTGCAAACCCATTCATATGAAAATGAGTTTTCTTTCACATGCAAAAATAACTTGTATCCATATGAATGGTTTTGCACTTGGTCGCGGTTTGAAGAAGAGGCCAAGAGCAACTCGGAAATGGGCTATTTGAAACGGTTTTCTCCGCTAAACACAGCAAAAGATCCAAATAAAGTGTTTACCGAGTTGACGTGACATCGGCCGTGTAGCCGCGCGAAAAACAAAGCCTCGCTCTGGTTTCAAAATTGCTAAGATCCCGGATGTTACGCGACGTCATACGTGCTCGCGAGTTAGCCCTGCCAACGCACGGACACAGATGTACGAACGCGCGCCCGCCAAACATTCCGCTAGCCATGACCATGAAAAATGACGGGCATAGGTTCTATGATTATGGAGATCTGCGATCGGGCCTTCGGCCCGCGAGAGCTCTGCTATTATACTATATTCTAATATATTTATTCTAATAGACAAATTTGACTAACGCATTGTTGTACCCAATTCAAACCTTCTGGGAATAGGATCCTTTGTTCACAGTATTTCCATATAATTTCCATGTCAATGCTTCATTGATATGGAAACATGACGATCAAAGAGTTCTTATCCCAAAAGGTTTGAATTGGGTACATCAATGCGTTAGCCGAATTTGTCTATATACAGGGTCTCTGATATTATGCGATTGTATCCAATCACATTATTTACTAATCAGCATATATTTCTTCATAATTTGCACAATTAAACATTTAATTAGTAAGCAAAACCTCTTTTAAAAATACTATAAATTAAAAGTTCCTATTATACCTTACGACTATACCTACAAGTCAGAAACACTGAAAATCTAACTAAAAACTTGCAAGAGATTCACAAATCACGAAAATTGTGTGAACAACTCTTGGCTCATTTATGGTCAGCGGCCCCTCTGCTGTTTTTCCTAGGTACTTGGTGTATCCCTGATCATAATGTATGGTACTTCATGTATCCCTTATTGTAATGTATTTAGATATATTGCAGTGTAATTTAGGGTCGGATTACAGTATCTAGGGTTGAAGCACTGATTTTAGTATTTAGGGTTAAGCACTGATTCCAGTATTTCCAGTGTATCGAAAGGGTTAGTTCTTATATATGGTCTGGGCTAGCAGCATATTATCTTATATCTCTTAAAAATTACAATTTCCGGCAGCTAGTCCTCGGTGGTACAGTGGATAGTGTGCATGGAGTAGATCATACGGCCCGGGTTCGATTCCCCATTCTGCTGTTTTTATCTTCTTTTTCTACTGAAATAAAAACTAAGTGTTTAAATACAAAATAATAAGGGATACACCAAGTACATACCCTGTTTTTCCACCGATTTTGATTTTTATGCTTTCTCTTCTGTTAAGTATCATATTTTAATGGTGGCAAACAATTTAATTAAAAAAGGAAAGAAAAAAGGCTTAAATTAGTGTAGAAAGCTTTCCTTGTTCTAATCATTCTTATTTTTGATTGACATTTTCAGCCATGGGTGCCAACAACACCAGTACTAGCCCTGCTCCTCAAAAGGTACATTACTGTTAATTATACACCTGTCATTCTTTTTTTTTCTGAAATGAAAAATTAATTACAATTCATAAATCGTAAGGGAAATAAACAAAATATATAACAACCATTTCGCCACGTTCTGTATCTAGCATACACGTTAACTGTAATTGGCGATAACTTTCTAAGTTCTCCATGAAAAAGGAATAGCAGACAGACAAAGCCAAAATATTTTGTCGTGGACAGCACAATAACCAAGCCAACAACACCACCAACATGCCCATGCATGAATGCCCATCTAAGCGATGCAGTTTAAAACATGAGCTGAGCTGAGCTGAGTTGAGTCACAAACGAATCTGGTTTTTACTTGGAGGAATCCTTTAATATTCTTAACTAATGTTTTACTAGGATGCCCTATTCATATATTACATGGTTTTCAAAGGGGTCCTAAAACATAATTAATTAACTAAACAAGTGAAAATATAAATTTAGAATTTAGTAAAATGGTCCACCGAATTACAGGGTTAGCTGAGATGTTGAGAACTAGCGATAGTAGTACTGTTTCTTACATCCAGTGGTAGAGAGTTCCAGACCTTAATCATAATGGCGTGGTAAGATGACCGTTGCTTGCCCCAGTTGGTTTTGACGGCAGGAAACGGAAGTCCTGTGCATTTGTGGTGTTGTAACGGACTGCACATCACATGCACAGGACTTCCGTTTCCTGCCGTCAAAACCAACTGGAGCAAGCAACATGTGTAACGTAACTAATCTAAGATGGGGATGTAATCCTAAAACGAAGTGGTCTAGAAGTTAAACCTGCCACGCCCTTGGCACCTTTAAGGTATTCCTTTCGAAATTTTGGATGAGTATCCACCTCCTTCCCCCTCCCCTCCCCCCTCCGACCTCCCCCCTCCCCCTCCCCCCTCGCCCTGCATGGGATGGTGGAATTAAGAGGGAATGAAGGCAGGATGCTGCTGATGTTGCTGCTTTTCAAAGTTAAAGAATTAATAAATTTCTTGGGCTGGATATTTAGACCATGGGTTTGTTTTTAAATGTATAGTTCTAGTCAGTTATCCTTTTCTATGTATTTTGTTGCATAGGACGGCAAATGGGAGGAAGCAAACAAATCAGGGGAACCAGACAAACCACAGGAACTAGACAAACCAGACAAACTGGAGGAACCAGACAAACCACAAGAGCCAGACAAACCAGACGAACCAGACAAACTAGAAGAACCGGCCCATGAATACGATTATTTTGGAGATAGTCCTCCTTGGATCAGTGGTAAGAGTCTAAGCGAAAAAACTGAACACTATAACACAGAACAGTTATAGGTTTATTTTCAAGTAGAAACGTAGAGCTGGATTATATATATTTAACAAATTTACACCGGTTTTCCGTGGTGTGGACTCTTATTTACCACGATTTACGTCATCACATGGTCAAAATGTTGTGAGTCCACACCACGGAAAACCGGTGTAAATTTGTTTTTTACAACAATATTTAGAAACAAATACAATGAAAAATCGAAGTCCTGTTACAAACGTGACAGCAAAGAAGCGTGCATCAAGCGCGCGTGATGTTAGCGTCAGCACCGTTGTCTGGACTCTCATTTACCACTCACGTCGACCAATCAGATTGCGAGTTTAGCGGCAATTGTGGTAAAAATACCTTTTGTATACATACTTCGTGCATCACCTTTCTGATGCAATGTTTTTGAAAATCGGTGTATACAGTGTATATGTATATAATCATTTATATATATATATATATATATATATGAATTCTCTGTATATCATCCTCTTAATGTTCAAAGAGAATTTTGTGCTGATGTAATAACTGTAATAATTTTAGCACAGATTTAAACAAAAAATAAATATAACAACCATTTCTCCGTGACAAAGCTCCTTTAACATAGTTTCGAAAAAGTGTGTTCCCGCAGCGTCGTTAGTCAGCTGTCGGTCATTTCCGCGCTTGGTGTAGAAAAAAAGTTTGTTTGTTTTGTGACTTAAAAAACGTGTTTAGAAGTGGAAATTAGAAATTTCAGTTCGATTCAGAAGGACTTAGAGAACAATTTAGTTTTGGAATAACTCCTAGAAATTGGTGGCTCATTACATTCAATCAACAAAGACACAGAAGATATAATTCCGGACAAGATCTCAGTGGAAGAAGACATCGACATCGACTAGCCGTTGGCAAACCATACTGAAACAACAAACAAATCATAATAAAAATGAGGGAAAGGTCAAGAGAATTGGAAACTCTGAGATAGATTCCACGGAATCGTGCTGAGTAACAGAGCGTTGGGTTCTCTGCACCGCCATTTTGAACGTCAAGAAGTCCCGGATGCGATAAGTGCAGTGGAATCCGCTGTACACTTTGTCAGCTAACGTTACTGTTACATCCCAATGCGGATTTTGTTATTTTCTATTAGGCACTGTACAAATTGAGATCGTAAAATCGATAGTCACCGCTGAATTTAAATGTATTAAACAAAACGGGAATTGCATCCGTGTTGTGTTATGGATCAGGACCTAAGTTCGCTAAATGGGACGAACATCCGAAAT
This sequence comes from Cladopsammia gracilis, assembly GCA_022457155.1. NCBI lineage: Eukaryota > Metazoa > Cnidaria > Anthozoa > Scleractinia > Dendrophylliidae > Cladopsammia > Cladopsammia gracilis. The sequence continues at coordinate 487,536 of JAJGOT010000405.1, read as the reverse complement.
CAGAATCGGAATCAGATTCCACGTGAACTGATCTAGATTGCAACCCAAACAGAACAAAAAAATCGAACTGTTGATCGGGAAATCACGTAATTACTCTCTTGTCTCTCGGGTAAAGTGGCATGCGCTAATTTATATTGACGGTTCCAGCTGGCATGTTTCTCGCTTTCGTGCAATTGTTGTTAAATATTCTTACCGAGTATCTTTTAATTCACTTCAACCTCCTCTTCAACAGGAAGAAAACGTTTCCCAAAGAAAGCGGTAGCTGCTGTAGCTATAGGCGTGGCTGCTGGTGGTGCTGGTTTAGTAGCTGCTCCACTGATTGCTGGTGCTGCTTTGGGTGCCGCTGGATTTACCAGCGCTGGAGTAGCAGCTGGTTCGATTGCAGCAGCGGTACAGTCATCAATTGGATCTGTGACTGCCGGAAGTTTGTTTGCTCTTTGTCAGAGTGCAGGCGCCACTGGAGTAATCGGCTCAGCGGCGACTGCTGGCATTAGTGCAAGTACTGGACTGGGTGGAGTTGCTGCAACCCTCGGGGGGCTTAAGCTGTTTGTACGTACCAAATAATAAACCTTGTCATACCTTCAGGCTTAAGAAAATATAATTGAAAAGCAAACAGTACATCATTTGAATAGTTATTATTTGAATAGTCAGTTTGAGATTTATCTGCAGACACGAAACGAAGAACCAATTTTTGAACAACACAGTTAAGATTATCACAGAAAAATACTGTTCAGTTTTATTTGTAGAAAGAAGAAATGATCCGTCTACAAACCACCTTGTACAGCGTAATTAACGGTACTTTAAAGAAAGCGATTTTCATAACGAATTGGCCAATGACGGTGGGTTTATCGCCCTCTTCTTTATTCTTTGACGCTCCTCTCCAACATCTTGTTGTTAACACACGAGTATCATGTTGGGATCTTCTGTGCCCATTGTCCTTACACTTTCCTGGACAGGGGTGGGGGGGGGGAGAGATTCGAAAATGTACTTTTCAGTACCGAAAGAACTTCTCCATTGAGTGTCCTACTACTTTAAGATTTAATCCAAAGCAAACTTAAAAGTTAGAGCCCATTTTAGGATTTCATCCATGGCATACCCAAAAGCTGGAGCCACCCTGGATAGAATGACAAACTTTACTACAACGAATCGCTACGCAATAGATTTTCCATGACATTTAGCATTTTATCCTCCAAACGTTAGAGCCATGTTGTACAGCATTATAAACGACACCATCAGAAAGTACTGCTTAAAAGGTTGCATTTGATTGTACTCACAGACTCAAAGGTACAACTACTCAGTACTTGAACCGAGGTTTCGCTCTTCAAGTGCAGTTTATTTAGCATTATTAAAAGTAACTTAGCCTTTAGGAGTTAAATGCTTCTGTAAAATTATCCATTCATGGACGAGCTCAGTGGAAGATTGAAAAGATGAACCATTTTTGTTTAATGATATCCTCGTTCAATTCTTAGGGAAGGGGATCGGATACCTTAAAGCTGGTGATCTGTGGAAGTGGTGATGGAGCACATGTCTTTGCTGGTATCGTATCATCCATGAAAGACACAGAGGTTAGGGTGCTCAGTTTGTATCAAGATGAGCCAGAGCGCCGGAGTACAGCAATGCAGACGAAGGACCTTCAAGTTACTTTTCATCAGAAAGGTAAAGAACCTTCTTGTGTTGTGTCCAAACCTGCTACGGTGACAAAAAACCCAGAGGAAGCCATGCGGGATGTCGATCTTGTGGTGTTTATGCTGCAGGCATCTTCTCATCAAGATTATTTAGAGGCTTTGAAACCTCACATCAAACCGGGAACCATTATAGTTGGTTTACCAGGGAACCCAGGATTTGAGTTCGACGTTCGTCACGTGCTGGGTGACACATGCCTCCACTACACCATCATGAATGTTGAGTCATCACCTTGGGCGTGCAGTACCACCGGAGTGAGTGAGTTTGAAGTTAAATGTGAGGATCTTGGTACCATGAAAACCCTACTGGGGGCTATCAAGGTAACATAAGTGTTCTTTCATTGGAGTAGTTTCTTTCTCAGGCGAAAGCAACGATACAAACTTTGCAAAAATATAGAACCGTTTCAAACATGTTCAATTTTGGGAAGAGCGGAGCAGGATAGCGCAGTGGCGAGAGCACTCGCCTCCCACCAATGTGGCCTGGGTTCGAATCCTGGAGGCGACGCCATATGTCGGCTGAGTAGTTTGTTTTTGGTTCTCGTCCTTGCTCCGAGGGTTTTACTCGGGGGGCTCGAGCTTTCCCTCCTTCCACAAAAATATCAACATTTTTAAGTTCCAGTTTACTATTTTTTTTATTTATTTCATTTCTTATTTTATTTTTAATTAATCTTCCAAACATAAAAGAACAAAAAGTTCACTGACAATAAATCTCTGGCTCAAGAAACAATGGATCGTCGATTTGTAGCTTTCGCGTAATAGCCGGTCAATTCGTAAACAGAATGCATTTGAAGACAAGTCCATCAAAATGATGCATGTTATTAACGAATTTGCCAGCTTTTGCCACACTAAAAAAAACTGCCTTTTATTGGTGCTGAAAAGAACAACGAAATGTTTCTGTAGATACTTCGAAGATACTGTTAGTTTATCAAAAGCAGATCGTTAGGTGGTCCAGAGAGGTCAATAATTGTTCCGCATTAGTAAGGAGCATGACTGTGTGGTTTAACTGGTTAGGGCGCCGGACTAGAAATTCGAGAGGTCACGAATCCCGCTCTGACCACCAGATGGAGCTGTTTCACTGTAGACCCGAGTGCAACTCCTCTGTCACGCTTGTAAATAGCTAATTGGTAAACCTCCGCCAGTTGGGACGCCTGTAAAGTAGCTGAATAGCTGACTGTTCGTCCACTATAAAGCTTTATTTACAACGCAGAAACATGACCGCGGCAGACCCAGGAAATTTGAATGTCAACGTTTGTTGATTTATGTGAAGAGTTCTTAAAAAATATATATGAAAACTAACATGGAATATTTTTGGCGAAATGTTATAATTGTGCAATAAAAGAACTAGTTGATTCCTGCAATAGTACTTTTCAAACTCATTAATAACTCAAAAAGTTTGAACAAAGAAAATCGTAAGCGTCAGTCAGTTTGAGAACTTTTATCAAACAGTCGAATAAGAGTTTCATTTGGTATCCAAACACCTCGAAGTCGGTTAAAAAAACACTTGGTGGCGCCTCGTTTTTTAAACCCACTTCTCGGTGTTTGGAAATCCAGATGAAACACTCTTAATCGTGTTTGATATGTTACGTTCCAGTGGATTGACCTACCTAACCCAATAGTACAATGTAGTACAATGTTAACCGAGTACAATTAACAAAAAGCGTACAGAGTTATTACAGCTTCCAATGAATGTTTCGTCTTTTTCCTCTTTTCTCTTCAGACAGGAGATGTGAAACCAAAGAATGATCCAATTGCCACACTGCAGTATCTCCTGGGTCCCCTCAATAAATTGATGGTGTCAGGTCACCTACTGGGTGTCCAGCTGATGAGTGTCAATGCTTACCTGCACCCATCAATATTGTATGGCCAGTGGGAGGGGTGGGACGGGACTCCTCTTGACCAGCCACCTTTGTTCTACAATGGCGTAACTGAGTCAACTGCTAACCTTCTTTCCAATATGTCAGAGGAGATTGTCAACATTGCCAAGTTGTTGGAGTTAAAGACAGAGGCTGACATGTCTAAGGCAAGATATTTTAATTGTCTTCTATGATTATAAGTGGGACAGGTTCATTTATTACTCACACTAAAACTAACACAAATTAGTATAAATCTACTAGCCTTCTATCACGAATGCTGTTCTCTTATTGGCTACGCTACTCACTACTCACTATCTATTTTGTTGTAGAGAGTGAGTAGAGTGAGTAGCCTAATGGAGGCCGCTTTTTCGCATTTTCGAAGTATCTGTGAAGAGTATTTGTTTTTAGGTTTTGAACATCTAGTAGATTTATACTAAAACAATTCGATTTTTCCCTTTTGATTCCTATCGCGTGATAGAAATCTCGAGCTCATAATCTAATTGTTAAATATATCTTCTTAAGGGTGAACTAGTGAATTATGTTAAAAGGCTTACAACTCAGCTGCTCGGAATAAGTAAACCCTGTCGTAAAATTTGTACTTACTTGTTAAAATCCAAACCAAAGAAGTCACACCTTGTTAATTACAAAGTATGGTACAGCCAACAGTCAGAACGTTCACTCAGATTTAGAAAACCCTAATATTCTTGTGGTACCAGAAGCAAAATGAAAGACTCCTGTGAGCCAACTCGTGAATGCGAAAAAACTTTCGGTCTCACCCCTCTCCTAGCCGTTTTGCTCCACCGACCCCCACCCCCTGCGTCCAACTGCCCTCCCTACCCTCCCTCCAACGCCGCCTCCATAGGCAAGACAGGTGACCATTACATATCGCGGGCTCAATGTTTACAGCTGATCGACCGAGTAAAAATACGCATATTTTTCCTTTTATGCTTTAACTCTAAAAAGACTCGTTAGTCAAGTCACGGTTAGTTTCCAGTAGTCAGAAGGCTAGGAGCAAACAACTTTTTATGTGGCCTTTTTACGAGTTAAATAGCATGTGATTCTAAACAAAGCTTTCTTGTTTTAGGTTATGCACATTTATCAGTGGTTCATGCGATGCTATGCAGAAGACATCTCAGACAAGACCAACCTTTACACCGCAATACAGACCAATGCTGCTTACCAAGGACTCAAACATCCGGTCAAGAAAACTGATGACGGCAAATTCCTGCCAGATTTTACGCACCGTTACATGACGGAGGATATCCCTTATGGCTTGGTTGTCATCCGGGGTATTGCAGAAATTGTCGGGGTTAAGACGCCGAATATTGACAAAGTGCTGACATGGTGTCAGGAGAAAATGGGCAAAGAATATCTTGTGAACTCCAAGTTACAGGGCAAAGATATCGCCACAACTCGAGCACCACAGAGATATGGATTCACCACTCTTGAATCCATCTTGTAGAATTTGTTAAACCTGTTTTGTAGCCTAATAGCAGATGTCTAAAAGCTTGTCGTGTTAAGAGAAATTAGAGATTTCAATACGTTTTAGAATATACCAGGCTTCAACGTTTTTTCCATTGATTACAGTCATGTGAAAAGATACAAAGATATTGTTGAATGTCGAGTCTTGTTATAAACGTTATGTTGATATCAACGAGTAAATTAAATTATAAGGCCCTGGTAGATTGTTAAGTGCAACTTTTGTCCCTGAACATAATAAATTGCCTTCAAAACCAAATCCCTACCGCGGTTTTATTTATGTATTTATTTGTTAACTCACTGTTAACTTTATAGTTAACGTACAGATTAAACTGGAACAATGTCTTACTAGTTATTCTTTCTTTCAACGAGCCCTTCAATTGATAAGCGATGCTTACTACATTGTAGTACTAAATGAAATGATATTTCATATCTCGATCCCTACTAATCGATAACAAATCGCTATTTAAAAGAAATCCCTCGTAGTAAAACAACTTTAGCATACGGCTACTTGTGCACTAATCAAAATAATAAATCCGTATCTGGCTATGGAGGCCATGATTGCAAGTAGCAACAATGATGGATCCAATTTGTTCATGTTCCTCCCTTTTATGTTGGAAAAATTGCTAAAAGTTTGATTGCGGTTTTTTCTCTCTTCGATAATTCGTTTTATATCCCCTTTTGGTGTTCTATGAAAAAGGTGCTTAGTTTAAAGATGGGCACAGTTTTGACACAAAAACAAGAAAATCCCCATGAAATGGCCCTTCTCGTTGTGATGTTGTTCGATTCCTTTTCTATTTACATCCATTATTGTAACTAAGTTATTAATGAAATGGGAGCAGGATAAAATATCTAGAAAAAAAGGATAAAATATCTATGATCAAAGGAAAATAATCTAACAGAACAGATCCCCCATATCACTCTTCTAATGAAAATTATTTTTAATCTATTGTTAGGTCGGTGTCATACTGCGTGGATAGCGCGGTTATTTTAACGCCGACACCCGACTGGGCAGTTTGAGTGACGTCATGTAATTTAAGAGTTGGTGTGTTTGTTGATTTTCACAGCCTCTCACACAACACGCAATTTCTCTTCGATGTACAAGCAAAATACCTCTAGCAATGATGACAGCTATGTGATATATGATATCTGATCTCTGTAGAATAGACACCGTTCGGTCATGTGAGCGAGAATGCAAATCACGGCAACCTTCACAGCATGGGCGCAAGCTAACATTAGGTTGAAAATAATTATCATGGGGTATAGGGTTCTGTTCTCTTAGATCATTTTCTCTTGCTACGATATAAAGTTTCCATCTGTCTGATTGACTGATCATCTGTCGGCTTTCTCTTCGAATTAATTCTGACTAATTTCCATCTGGATTTGTGGGTGATGGAAAATGTGGTGGACACTCTGTGCAGGTGCTCATGTAGAAATCTTGAGGCTTGGTATAGTGACAGCTGTGGACTGTCGACTCCGTGCATCTCGGGGAAGGACGGGAGGGGCACTTCCATGGGGGAAAACTATTCGCCTGCTCAACATCTTGGGGGTCTTTCATCCAGGCAATGACTTGAGAGCCCGTCAGAAACCAGACATCACCCAAATCTTCAGCATACTTGAGAAACTTCTTGGCAGCGTTCATGTGATCACCAGGGGGACCCAAGAGGAAATACGAGGGGTGCATATGCATCCCAAATGGAGCTCGGTTTGTGTCGTAGTGGTAGTGGAAGTTTCTCACCAGGATCTCATACCAGGCCGTTTCATTGCCATTTGGATCACACCCGTCCATCATGGAATTACAAGTTGAATGATCTTCGTTCATGAGATTGACGTTTGGGATCTCCCAGAGTCCTGGATAGGACATTTTTGGGCACGGTTGTTCAATGGTGGGGCAGTTCTGAGTTGACCTGTAGTCCAGGGTGTAGGGGTACATTGGACCATGCCCATCAAACTTGATATCAGCCGGCCAGGACAGGTCGTACGTGAATTTGCTCGTGTATAGAGTCTTGAACATGTTCTCTGTGAACATCAGGAACGGTGCTCGAAATCCTGTAATGGCGCCATACGGAATGTTCCCAAATCTATGAATGAAAAGAATGCATTTAATATATATCAAAGTGCTATTACAACGAGAAGTTTTGTTTTTCTTTTCGGCTTGCTTTTACTTCAATTTATTCAATGGGTTAATAATTACACAAATCATTATAATTTAGAACGACATAAGCCAACTGAAATATCTGGCTAAAAATGGTCAAAACCCCCTCCGCCATTTACTCAGTTCGCAAAACTCTAGCTGATCATTCTAGAAAGCGGTGTCACGCATGAGTATGTAGTTGCAAGTACAAAAACATCTTCGCTGTAAAGCAGGCCCTAGAACCACTGAAATAAAAACGCCCTTGTCTATGCAAGATCATCCTTTCCACACAATGAAGTAGTCCCTGGGAAGCAGCCTTTTGTGTGCTAAATGGGTCGTTTTGGTCATTTGAAGATGTCCGATTTTACATTTTACATTTTATATTTCAAATTTTCAAATTCTTGTACGTTTTAGTGTTTATTGCCTCTTCAAATCATCTTATATTTTTAATCTTAGTTAAAATTAAGAAGGTATTATATTTTTATTGTTTTGTTATAGTCTAGTACACGACCCCTCAAGCATGTTAATTGCTTTAATTACTGATCGTGTTTAAATAAAGAATCTACTACTTCTACTACTACTACTTCTAGCAATGGAGGCAAGGCGAAGCTGGACTTGACGTTTGAAATAACTGGCCTTCCCATTGAAAGTTGAACTTATCATTTAGCATGGGAAGCATTCAGCACTTCTTCTTTCCGAAACTGAAGAGAAAGTAGAAGGCAAAATTTTGATCACATTAGCTCTGAGATGCATGCGCAATTTATCAAGTTGAGGTAAACAACTCTTCTACAACGATAAATTAGTATAATATTATAATTTTGTCATGCAAATTTTAGTGTGATTTGAGAAAAGCCCAGGAAGAGTGGGCAAGAGATTTGTTGCGGCCATTTTCTTCTGCATGTCCAAAAATGTCTAAACACATGCAAACAATCCGTTGAACCAATCATAACTCGACGTAATTTCCTGAAAGCGGCGCCAAGCGCGGGGGATATCGTGCGAAAAAGTCACGATTGTTTTTGATGTTACCTCTGATTGGTTGATTAAGTGGCGCGGGATTTTTTAGCCAATCACAAAGCGTAGCAATGCAAAACCAAATATGATTGCAAAATTACTTTCGACACTCAATTAAAAACAACTCTATTTGATTGGCTTTAGTTGTCATATTTATCGGCTTTTAAGTAAAGAGTATTATATTGAGTTTACTTGTTTGTAGCCACGGATTGCTCTTATCCTACTTCCAACTAGAATCTGGGTTTTATCTCAGTTTGTGAGCTACATTTTCATCAAGCCAATCAATTATTTGCGGCTACATAACTTCATCGGTTTTAGCTTTCTAAATAAGCAATTAATACCACGTCTTGTAGTTGTGTTTCGATATAATCATCATCATCATCATCATCTAACGGTCGCAACCGAGCTAGATTCCATTCACAACGTCACGCCAGTAGTCCAGGCTTTATCCTTCATTATGTTTGGAAGGTCCACTTTTTTATATTCTCTGTCCCTGCCAATCATGTAGATATAATATTATTACCTGACGATTTGTAGAAACTCGTGACTGATCTATGATGCATTTATGTTTGTATCACGGTGTACTTTCACTATCGTATTTCAGTTCGAACTGACATTCAAGATTTGACTTTCGATACGTGAACTGTACGTCTCTTATCTACCTTCAACTCTTCAATCAATCGGGTTTTTGAAACATTGAACTGTTTCGAATACAGCTGTAAAGGCTCCGTTCACGTTTCTGTTAGCAATTCTTGTTGAGTTCGTTAAAACTACACACCGCTCTACTTGTGTGATTTAGTTGGATTTTGGTTTGATTGTTTCCCTCGGACGTTACCTTCTTGGAGTCCATTCCGTGGAATTAATTTTTTTTAGGGAAGCCTGGATTCATTGGCGCTCTGGGTAGTCGGGGATTACGAGATTGCTTAAAGGGCACTTTTACATCGCTCATCTCCGATTCGTCGAAGTAGTAACTTGATAAAATAGAGTGGTCGAGGAAGACATTGTGGAAAATGAAACTGCAATTTTCCATGCTGAACTGCATACTATCCATGCCCCCACTCACCCCCCCCCCCCCCCCCACCGTTCCCCTTCCCTAAAAAGTACCTCAACCATGCCCCAAGTCGTCCACAACTCTTGATTTTCCATTCCTTATTTTCACTTTTCACCTGCCGCAAAAAGAAAACTAAAAAACATGAAAAAAGAAAACTTAAAACCCAGACTGAGTCATTTTCGTTCGCGGTCCTTTGCCATTTATTCTCTTTCTTTTCCTATTTTCTTTGGCTCGAGAAGTCCCCGAGAAGACAAACGAATCGAGCAACGAATCCGCGTTTTATCCGCGAGAAGCGTGTTTTTAAAAACGTTAAAATTTTGGGATCATGTGTACTTAAGGCACCCGTCGGCTGACTATCGACCGTCACTATCGGCCGAGTATCGATCGAGTATCGGTCGATATGTCGACCGACTATCGGCCGATAGTGACGGACGACATTGGTCGGCCGAGTGTCGGTCGACATATCGACCAACATGTCGGCCGACACTCGGCCTACTTACATGCGACGGTCCGTATGTTGGACCGATACTCGGTCGACATATCGATCGATAACCCACCGACATTTGGCCGATACTCTACCGACACTCGGTCGATACTTTACCGTTACTTGGTCGACTCTTGTTACTTAGTTTTATTTTCTCTCTTTGCGTTGCCCTCGCAGCAATTTTTAAGGGACTTTCGCGGGCTTTAATCAGTCTCGATCTAAGGAGTATGGCAAGTGCACGCGCGAGTTTTTTGTTTATTCCGCACGCCAAAATGGTAGCATTGTATGCTGCACCACTGTGCCTTATCAAAATTTGCCTCTTACTTGATGAAGAAAGCACGGAGGGCGAGAGGAGACGACGCCGATTCGCAGTCAGATGTTTGGAAATGGATGGCTTTGTTGAACGTTGCTATGACCTAATGTTTGTCCAGACGCCGATGTCGAACAAGTAAATGTACAATAGCATGAAAAAATGCAGGTGTAACATTACAGCATATATATTGGAGGAGTGGGGAGGAAGAGGGGGATCGCACATAATTTTTGACAAATCAGAAGGGGATTTACCTGTTCAGATTGTCTCTTGTTTTCCTTATATGAAGTTCGTTATTTGCTACCTACCCCTCCTGATAATTATTGCAAACGCTGTTCTTTACAGTTTTCCGTCAAAGTAGAAACAACAATTAGAGGGAGGAACACATTTTGAATTGCAAATTCGGTTTTTCGTCAGAGCATAAGCAAAAAGGAAAAAACGTGCATTCATTTCATGAGTAAGAGAGTAGCGTAGTATATTGTCTGATTTAAAATATGTTATATTTTTTTTCGTTTTAGTTAATAAGATGATGATTAGTTATAATGAGTAGACCCACTCCGTTTATGCCTTAGATTACTGATTTTTTCTGTTAAACAACCACTTCCCTTAGCCACTATTTTTTCACGCACCAAGGGAAGTCACTTAAGAGATAGTTGACTGTAAAATATGTGGAAACGTTAACACTAATTACGATTACGGTTTTTTTTATCTTTACGGGTGACATTTCAGCAAAAGAAGACGTTCAACAAAACACAATACTGACAGTCGACCGATATGCCACCGACAGTCGACCGATATGCCACCGACAGTCGACCGATATGCCACCGACAGTCGACCGATATACCACTGAGTAATAGTTGTAGTAGATCTTTATTTAAACTTGGTTAAAAAATCTTCAGTTATACTAATATTATTTTAATTACAACGATTTGTAAAACTTAAAATAACTATAAAAACTGATTTACAAGATTGTCGAGTGGGAATCGAATGTTTCAAGTGCGCGGTTGGTTTCCTTCTTTATTGCATCCATTTTGAAATCAGTGGTGATCCTTGCAATCTGATTGGCTCTCAGCAGTGCGATTTATTCCCGAATCGCACTATGTTTTGCTCCAAATCGCATCTTTTTCTCAGCAGTGCGATTTATTCCCGAATCGCACTGTTTTTTTTTTTTTGCTCTAAATCGCATATTTTTCTCAGCAGTGCGATTTATTCCTGAATCGCACTATTTTTTGCTCTAAATCGCATCTATAAGTCACATCAGTATTGGTACTGACTATTAAATCCTGTATTTGGGCAATTAAATTGTGCGATTTAAAAATGGATGTAATAAAGTGGTAATTGAACTTCGTGTCGTGCAATTTTGGTCTGAAATCATACTTGTGATTTCAAATCGAACTTGCGCTGCGCGCTCGTTCGATTTTGAAAGCACGTGTATGATTTCAGACCAAATTGCACTCCACTCAGTTCAATTACCATTATCAAACTGCCCAATTGATCTAATCGCCCTAATATCTTCAGGAAGAGAATTCCACAGTAAGGCACCGCTATAGCCAAGGCTACGTTTCAAGTAGTCAGTACGCGGCTTGGGTAAGTTTAACTTACGGAAAGAATCACGCAAGTCATAGTCTGTGTGTCGCTCATTGAATAAATCATGCAAGTACACTGGGGCTAACCCGTTGAGGGATTTAAACATCATTATAGCTTTCTGCCTTCTTCTTCTTAATGATAGCTGGTCCCACTTCAAAGTTTCAAGAGGCAGGCTTGAGTTTACCTCACAGTTGGCTTGCAGAATAACCCTAGCTGCTCGGTTTTGCAATTTTTGTAGTTTCTCACATAGCTAAGAACTCAATCCATCCCAAACGGGGGCACAGTAATCGAAATGAGGTTGGATTAAAGCGTTATATATTTGTACTGCAGTGGACTGAGAAAATGAGGGACCTAATGCGCCTCAGAGCACCTATTGCCGAGGATATCTTTCTGCATAGTTCTTTGATGTGATTAGACCATGAAAGTCGGTCATCAATAATTAAACCTAACTAGTGTATCCAAAAGATAGTCATTGCTGCGGTAAATTTGTTGTAATAATGTTGTTTTATCGTCTCGTTGGTATTACAGAATTTTCTCTTTCGTTTTTTGAGGGGAAGCAAAGCAAATGTAACCGGGATGAATCGACAAAAACTCCAGTTGATAAGATTAATTTTGTTTTGTAATTCACGCATCAAGTTCTTGCAATGTCTGTAGAATATGGTTTAGCAAAGTACGCGTTCACCGCGAGGAAGGTGTGAAAATTTTGGCTAATTATTGATAATGAGTATGTTGCGTTACCAGCTAGCCGTATAGTGTTCGCGTCTCCACGCGCTCAGCTCAGGTTTCGCGTCCCCACGCGCTCAGCTTAGTTCAGTCTCATCGACCGCTGTCGGAGTGATTTCAAAATAAATTTGTCTTTTATTCTGTACAATCTTCGAAAATCTTTGCTATCCAACGGTCCTATCACCATGCTTCACAGTCCTCGCTCAACTCGCGCGGTAGTCTTCGACACTTCAGTTCCGATTTCGACTGGGACATGTTGGACCAAAATATTACAAATCTCGCAGCCAACATTTACATTTACATATATTAGGTCGGTAAAAACCGTTAGGTTATCACACCAACCGTAACCAACAGCGAGGCTATTGTTCGTGGCGCAGTGCATTCTGGCCCAAAATGTGTTCGTGGCGCAGTGAACTCTGGTAAAAAGCGATCAATTCGAGATTTTTCCTAGCTTACATATTTTTTTCTCATATATTTCTCTTAAATCCTGATTATGTTGCTGCTCACTCGCTGCGCTCGTTCCGCAGCAATGATTTGGCATGCTCAACTCTGCAAATTGGATGGCCATCAAATTGGATATTAATCTCACTACAATTTTCTGCAAGAAACTTTCACCATAGTCAACCGATATGCCGCCGACAGTGGTATCGACCGAGTGTCTACCGACATACCGACCAAGTGTCGACCGCGCATCGATCGACATGTCGGTCGACATATCGATCGAGTATCGGCTGATATGTCGACCGACGCTCGGTCGATATGTCGGTCGATACACCGGTCAACATGCCGACCGAATATTGGTCGACATATCGGCCGATACGCGACCGACATGTCGACCGACACTCGACCGTATGTCGACCGAGTATCGGCCGATATGTCGACCGATACTCGACCGATACTCGGCCGATAGTGACGGTCGATAGTCGGCCGACGGGTGCCTTAAGTACAAATGATCCAAATTTTGTAACCTACTGATACTACCTAGTCATAACACAAGCCAGGGTGTTTGCGTTACACCGTACTGTGCTACAATCGTTGATGTTTACGCAATCGCGCTCATTAACTTTATCCAACCGCTAATCTCGAGGCTTATCTCGTACATGTATCGTCTGTATCGATAGTCGCCTCCAGGGCTTGACAGAGCTCAAATCGGACAGTTATGTTGCTTTTGATTATTAAAAAAGGCATCCGATCACTTGCGTTTTATAAAATTTATGACCCTGCATTGCCATATTTATACAGTCCCCGCGATACAGTATCGCAATAGAATAAACCTAAACTCACCGATGCAAAATCTCCCTTTGACCATCTATTTCATCCTTCCACGCGGTGTAATCGGCGTGTTCCCAGTACGTTGTTGGTTCCTGGTGTGTGACAGTATGATCTGCCGTCTCGTAGCCTCCGGAATACGCACTTTCCACCAGAAAGTAATCTGTGTAGTTGTGGGAGATAAACAGGGTTCCCACGGCAGGACATTTGTTGGGATTAAGCACTCCGTCAAAAAGCTCGTTGTACAGATCCAAGTATTGCTTTTCGAGATCATCATCGAAGGTCAGCATGATAATTTGTGGAGTTTCGTCAGGAGTCAATCCCCCTGGCGGTTTACGATCCTCGCTGCACCGACAGTTTGGTGGAAGGCACTTTTCAGAATCACAAGGCTGGGCGGGTTGAAATTGCGCGCGAATACAAGATATGAACAGAAGGAATACCCAAGCGAAAACTGGATAATCCATGACCCGATAAAAGCGATGTCCTCAAATGATTTGTTTCATCGAGGTCTCTGTGCTTTTCCGAGTAACTCTAGATTTTCTAACTTCCGGTTAGCCGGTAAAAAAAATATATTGGGGGGGTACTCTGTATATTTTTGGGTGGGGGTGTGCCGCTGGGATTCTGAAACCTTTACCCAGTATACCAGACCATGTTCAGCTGATTTTGCAACCCTTTGGCTAGATTATCCCCCCGAAAATCCCTGCCTTATGCCAGACTTACGTTTTTTTAATGGGAAACCATCCAGATGTCAACAATGTTGCCGCGATGATTTTATTTAGGGAAGGCTCTTTCTCTTCCGAGTTTAGACTTATTCTAGGCATTGTGTTAGAGAAAGCTAAAGTTTTAAAATTCGTTTTTAATTGACAAACATCGATCTCAGCGCAAATATTTGACAAAATGGCCTGGAACTTCCGGTATGTTAGATCATGTGACCAAAATCGAAGCAAACGAAGCCCGTAGTGCGTTCTTGTTGGTGCAGTGCTTTCTGCACATAAGCTATCATGTTCTGCAAGCTTTGATTCCTGACAGCATCGCATGTAAGTTTAAGCCACACATTTGCGTTTTCCTTACTCGTTTGTTGTAGACTTATTGTGAAATTCCTTGTGCATGAATGATCATATTGAACACGTAGCTGGGCAAAAGGTCGAATCCTACAGTCTTGATGTGTTTCTTTTGTAACAGGATGTCGGGATAATCTTTTCATCTAAAATCGAGACCCCTTCAAAATGAGATTGTTGGGTACGAGCTAAAGTCTTCGATAAAAACGGCAGAAACGGTAAGTTTACCGGAAGTGTCCTGAGTTAATTTTATCCATGAAAAACACGAGATTGATTTTATTATTTGCTGGTATTAAACAATTAACTTAAGCTTTAGCTACTCTAAACTTGCACAGACAAGCAGTATTTTTTTATTCATCTAAGAAAATTAGGAGAATACAGGGCCACTTTGGTCCACCTTATTTAACTTACATGTGTCGAAGAACAACAGTCGTAACACAACAGGCACTTCTGTCATTCATCTCAATGAGATGCAAATAAGTGGCCCTGTATTCTGTAGTTTAATTAGCCTAGGCTTAACTTTGTTAGGCTAAACTGTAGAATACCCGGCCACTTTTTGCATCTCATTGAATAAGAATAGATCCTTTTGTTTTCATATGCTTCGTTCTTTAAAACGTTTAGGGATATGTAAATAAGTGGACGGGTATTTTAAAATCGCTCCAAAATATTTTCTCAATTCTCTCATTTGAATAAATAGAAACTAAAATTAATTAACTCTTAATTAGAAAACACAGCTGTACAAATATTAAATATATCTACAGATTATTTAAAGGAAAGTGTGAAGCTAAATTGGAATTTCCAGAGGGGTGGAAACTAAACCAAAAAACATTCCGTGGGAGCAGTATGAAGATTTTCTGGAACATTCACATTAATTCGTAAAATTAGTTGCACATTTTAGGAATTTGGTTGGACAATGTCTAAAAACTAACTGTTATTTCTGGACAGCTTTGTTGCGTTCGAGGAACGAGAACGCAACTCCTAATTTGTGTTGGGATTTCTGTGCATTATTGGGTTTTCTGTGCAACTGATAAGGGAAGTTTTTTCGAGATTGCTTTGGTTCGTCGTCGACACACATTTGCCTCGCTTTGAGGCGCTTGCTTACGTTTGCCTCACTTTGACGAACTAACTCACGTGGCGAGTTCATTCATCTCATCCTTCAAAAGATTGCTGAAGGTCATTCATCTCATCTTTGCTCACATTCTGTATTTCCATGTGCTTTTCGTGCGTCCTTCTGCTTTCGAAGCAGAAGGACGCACGAACTACACGCTCACAACACGCTGGCACAACACGCTTAGTGTGTCCTAAAACATATAAAATATGCTAATCAGTGAGGATCAAATCATGGCGATGATTCGGCTGACACGAACGAGACAAACAAACGAGAATTGAGCAAGAACAGAGGGAGACATGTGTACCGCCGTGACATTCGGATGGCTTGACTGAGCTTGAATCGGACCATATTCAAGCCATCCCGTTTGAAAATTTATGGCCGGACACGGGCGAGATTCTAGCCAGAAAACGAGTAAGAATCAAGCAACGAATGTTTTTCTCACTTTGATGGAGATTATGCGGATGGATCGATGGAACGCTCGCGAAACCAAACGTGGCTTATTTATTCCCGGAGACACTCCAAACTTTCTGTGATTTTTTTAGCGCGGTGGAAAACTTGGAAATGAAGGCTGAGAGTTTGGAAAAGCTTAATCTTAATTTGGCGAGCGAAACTACAAAGAAAACGGAGAATTTGTAGAAGCGCATAGTCTGTTTATATAAATACTTGCGAATTTCGCTTTCGCCAGCGTGTTTACCGTTTTGACATATGCAAATTTGGTGCACTTTTTCCACTTTTCCCAAGGGACCGCCAAGCACTTTTCTTTACAGACAACTACAACAAACTTCAAAGGATTTACATGTAATTTGTTTTTCTGCTACCAAAGTTTCCCTACCGTCTTCATACACAGAGCAAATACAGGTTTCACTGTACACAATAACCCTTAATTTGACAATATGCCATAGACATATTGGTAAAAATGACTAATAGCTCCCCCAAAAACATGTCGGCCGACAGACGACCAACAGTCGGCCGACAAACAGCCAACAGTCGGCCGACAGTTCACCAACAGTTTACCGACAGATGACTAACTCATACAAATAGCCAGGCTTTATTGAACAAAATTCAATAAACACTGAAATTAAGTCACTTGTCTTACCTTGTTAAGTTAAAACATAAACAAAACCATGCAGTAAAGGTCGGTTTAGATCACGAGTCCGAATCGCCCAACAGTGCATTGCGAGCCTGGTCAATTTCGCTCGTCATTTATGTATACTTAATGTGTATCGTGATTCTCACATCATTTTTACCTCAGTTTAACCGCAGGTTTTGAGGTCACCAAGAAAGAAAGAAGAGATATTATATTCTATTCTAGTTATGAGGGACAATAAAAAGTAAATTACTTAAATGCATTGGTCAAAAACCTGGTCAATTTCGCTCGTCATTTATGTGTACTTAATGTGTATCGTGATTCTCACATCATTTTTACCTCAGTTTAACCGCAGGTTTTGATGTCACCAAGAAAGAAAGAAGAGATATAATATTCTATTCTAGTTATGAGGGACAATAAAAAGTAACATACTTAAATGCATTGGTCAAAAACTTTTATTTTATTTGGTGGCTCCTAAAGGAGCCGTTTGTTTGTGGAATACCCGCAAGTATTCTTAGTTAATGGGGTAGAGCTCTGCGATGTGCTGCAACATATTCTCGAAGCGGTCTCCCGGATACAGACGCTGCCAGTTGAACTCATCGAGGTAGCCAGGAAGTTTGTTCTTGAAGGTGCCGATCATGCTTTTCAGCTTTCTTTTCACCTGACCCCACAGTCCTTCTATAGTGTTCGTATGGGCTCCAGTATACGGGTCGACAAAGTTTTCAGAGTGGTTTACCATCAGGTGGATATAGCCGAGGGTGTTCAGGTTAAAATAAGGTGAAAATTTGTCTGAAATAATCACTGTCCCGGGTTTGACAAATTCTTGAACCAGTCGTGTTACCAGTGTTTCTCTTGTGCGATCAGGAACACGGAAGGTTAGTGCCCGGCCACTGCCTCTTTCCACCATACCGAACACCCATGCGCCTTTCGAAACGCGACCGCGATTGTATTTCCGCTTGTGACCAAACATGGACTCGTCAATCTCTACTGTCTTCCCCCGGCCGCCTAATCTGATGTTATCATTCAGGATCTTCAAAGAGCAGATATCTCGTAGCTTCTGTAACGTTACGCAGACTGTTCGAAGTGATAATCCAGTCAGAATGGAAACCCGCTTGTTTGACTCTTCAATGGACCAAAGGTAGATGACGTACAGCCATTGCCCAAGTGGGATATTCGAATCTTCAAAGAACGATCCTGCTCTAATCGATCGCCTCTTTCTACAGCTTCTCACTGGACATTCCCAGATAAAACCATCGCTAACGTTTTGCCTTTCGCGCAACACCATGTCTGTTCCGCACTGGCATTTTGACGTAGAAGCGAGTAAGCTATGATCGACAAGGAAAGTGAAAATGGAATGTAAACTTTGAACTAAGGTAAGTAGCTCAAAATGCCTCATGATTGAAAGAACGTAATATAGAGATTAAAAAGTAGTTTATTGTCATATTTATAACTTACGTCGGATCAAAGGTACCCAATCAGAAACTAGTCATTGAAATGGGAAATTGGTCATTCATATGTTAATTGAGTTAAGTTAATTGGCTAACCCATTTCTAGGAAAACCAATTATCAAACACTCGTTGAAAATAACTAATCAATCACAATTAATTGCTTGCTGCAATTTCGATCCGACCGTGTGTATAAAACTGGAATGCTCGCGCAAGTTATCCATTATTCTATTCTATTCTTGTTATCCAACAATCATAGCAACAATGTCTCAGCGAACATTAAAATGTACCATATGCAGCGGTAATCACTCCAGAATGCATTGTGTTGTTGTCTGCAACAGCTGTGGCGGCGACAAGCGTAGGTGCGGGTGTCGGGCCCAGTCAGCAGCAGCGCAAAAAAAGAAGAATCCACCAAAGCGGGCACGACAACAGAGAGCAGAGATCCGAGAGCGAGAGCGAGCAAGACGAGGCGCCAACATACGAGCAACTGTGTCGGGAATTCAAAAAGCTGCAAAAGCGACATTCAGAGGTTGGAAAAGCGTACCAGTCCCTGCAGAAGCAACACGACGAGCTAGTTGCAAACCAACAGCAGCGGGATGCAGAATTGGATGAGGCCAATAACGACGCAGAGGAGTTGGCAGACATGGTGCGCGTTAAGGACGGCGTGATCAATGACCTCCAAGCATCCCTAACCGCCGCAAAAGACGAAATAGCGAAGCTGCGGGATGAGCTGAGTTGGCGTTCTACACCCGAACAACCCACAGCAGACAGCGATCTGGACGCCAGAACAGCCACCAGGGTCTCGACACACAGTCTGGCCGGGATCCACGAGCGATACAACAGGGTGATCGAGACCCTTCAACAGCACCGCTGCAGCATGGCGAATGCCTTCCGAATCGCAAATTGCCCGAGGAGCACCGTCCGCGACTTCGTAGCCATCGCTGAACTAAAGATCGTAGACAGCAGAGAACATGATTTGGTAGTCAGGGACCAGCAGGGAAGCTCTGTGAAGGAGCTGGAAACTGAATGTCGTCGTCGACTCCGTAAACACTTGCCAGTGATGGCAAACCTGCAGAGAGAGTGCAAGTTGCTGCCCTTGAAATTTGACCCCAGATTCTACGAGTAGATCTCGACGAATAAAAAAAAACGGCTCCTTTAGGAGCCACCACATGTGCGAAAGCAATGACCAACTAATGATCAGATCGAAATAAATAAAAAAATAATAAAGTTAGGGACAACAAATAAATATCACATTTACATTTACATACATTAAGTCGGCAAAATCCATGGGATATCACGCCAACTATAAATAATTAAATAAAAATAACTAAAAATCTGATATATCAAAATAGTCGAGTTTTAAAAGCGTCAATAGATTTACTTAAAATGGTTTCGGCAGAGAGATTCTTCCAATCGATGATTGTTCTTGGGAAAAAAACCTTTGACCGGGATTTAAATAATATTAGGAGATTGGGACTGAAAACAAACATGGCGGACAAAAACAGTTTCCTTACGAACGATGATGGGTTAACCCACAGCTTGATGTCAACTTACCGACAGATAGCCAACAGGTAACCGACAGGTGACCGACAGTCGGCCGACAAACGGCCAACTGTCGGCCAACTGTCGGGCAACTGTCGGGCGACACTTTTACCTCAGACCTGCCTATAAACAGTCGACCGACTGTTGGCCGTTTGTCGGCCGACTGTTGGCCGTTTGTCGGCCGACCCCGGCCGACTGTTGGTCGTCTGTCGGCCGACTGTTGGTCATCTGTTGGCCGACTGTTGGTCGTCTGTCGGCCGACTGTTGGCCGTTTGTCGGCCGACTGTTGACCAACAGTCGGCCGACATGTTTTTGGGGAGCTATTGGTCATTTTTACCGACATATTCATCTATCCCAATAACCAAAAAACAAAATCCCCCCTTTCAACCGCCGAACGCACTACCCTAATCTCCGATTACTCCTAGTTATAATAATAATTATAGTCAATAGAGGTTAAGGCATCCATGAGGATCGGAAAGGTTTGACTAAATATATTATTCATTGCTATTCAAATTTAGGAAGCATCATGGCTTCAAGTCCAACCTCACCAACTGGTTATTTACACACCCTCTGTCGCCATGGCAATGTCAAAACAATCCGATCTTACCTTAGTGGAATTGAAGATAACAACAAGTTGGAAGAGCGTGTTGGTTTCTTAGGTTACACTCCACTTCATGAAGCAACAAACACAGGTCAAACCAACATCGTCAGGCTGTTGCTTCTCTATGGCGCCAATGCAAATGCTAAAGCCAATGGTTTCTATACACCTCTTCACATTGCTGCATCAATGGATAACACAGATTGTGTGGTAGAACTTTTGAATCATAATGCCGATATAACTATTCAAGATGAGTTTGGTAAGACACCTTATGAGACAGCCATGATACACAAGTGTAAGAAGTCAGCACAAATTCTCAAAACTGAAGGTGAGTACCATAAAAACTAATTTTAATCCTCCTGGAGCTTATTTAAGTTGAGACCTTGAGGAGGTGGTCGGGGACAGGGTTAAAGGCTAGTATATATATATATATAAATACAGTCAACTCTCTGCTAACGGACGCTCTCTTAAGCGGACAGCTCTACTTACGGATGCCTTTTCAAATCCCCATTTTACCTCCCAGTCAAACTCTGTATTTACACATTCCCGTAAGCGGACACTCTCTCGTAAGCAGACGCGGACACTTTTGAAAATGAAAATTGGATTTTTATTTTGTTTACGCTCTCTCGTAAGCGGACACCCCATGTATAAAAATTGACTCTTGGCAATAAAATTTGTCGTTAATTTGCAATAAATCAACAAAAATATGACCTTTGACAGAGCAACAGAACGGTGGGGATCGGTTTTGTAAAATTTCCATTTGTCTGTGGGAAAGCAAGCTGTCCGTTCGTTACATTTGTAGTGCCACGTTATGGCCACGTTTCGCTTTATATCTTCAGTTGCTATTTTTGTCTACCCAATAAAACATAACTAACACCCGCTAATTAACTCTCCCATAAGCAGACATCCACCCTATTTTTCTTTGGTGTCCACTTATGGGAATAATTCTCGTAAGCGGACAGCTCTACTAACGGACACTTTTTTCAATTCCCGAGGGTGTCCGCTTACAAGAGAGTTGACTGTAAATGTCTTTATTCAGTTAGCCCAAGACAGAGTGAGAGTGAAGTCTTTTTGATTGCAAATGAGTACTTCTCATTGGCTCCTTGGTGTGGGGATGAGGGAGGGGATCTGGAGGGATCAGGGGCATTAGGGGAGGGGCGTGCATATGTCAAGCCAATGAAACTTCCTTTTGGAGGGCTAGCTTAACTCATTAATTTTTGCAGGTCAGTCACCAAAAAAAAGCATTACTTTCCAGTCTTGACTTTTCTCACTCAGACAATCATTACAGACTGATTACAGCTGAAACAACTGGATATAATAACTGGAAAGCTTTGTGATATTTATTTTATCACCAGAGATCAAGAAGGCAGCCAGAGAAAATAATTCAAACCTAAAAGACATGTTGGCATCAATATCTCCTCAGAATCTATTACCGTCATGCTTTAAGGAGGCTCTGCTGGAGGCATCAAGGTGTGGCCACATGGATGCTATCTGCGCATTAATCGTCATAGGTGGAAGACATTCATTACAACTCAAAGATTGCGTCACTAAAGCCCTGAATTTCAATTTCTATGAGGCTGCTGCAATGTTGTTGACCTGTTATGCAGCAAAACATGCCAAAAGGTTGTTGCTAAAATACTTGATGAGTGTGGAGATGAGCAGACAAGAGGTGGATGAAGCTCTTACAGAATTACCACATCGTGGAGTACCACATAATGTGATGGATAGAATAAGGTACAAGACTGATATTATATATCCTTTGGCTATAACATCCTGATACAATTGACAGTACATTGTATCTTCTTACTGCTACAGTTGTACAATGTACCTTTAAGTTTGTTTGATTTAACAGGGCCTCTGATATTACGCGATAAAAAAATGGAAATTATGTGATTTGTTCGTGGCAAATTATGCAATAAGCAAGGACTATTATGCGGAAAAATATGCAAATTATGCGATTTTTTCTGGAACTTTTTTATGCATGTTTTACCAGGTTTCAGAGGAAGAAAACGAAAATACCTGTTTTGAAACGGTGCTCGCTATCTTTGTGGGACATTTTGAAGCTTTTGGCTATGAAGGAACATCCAAAACGAACGACAGAATCCAAGAAAAGAGTCTGTAAACGAGCGGCCATCTTGGTTAACCTTAGTAACCAGGCTAAATAAAACATGTGCTCAAGAAATTTACGCGGTTACCAAGCTTGTTGTGGCCAAGAACGAACTCAGTTTCCATCGAAAGTGGCGGTTTGTTTATTTGATACAGGATAATTCAATAGAAAAAACAAATTTTAGCTTAAGTTTCTTAGCTAAAGTGATAGTGTATCGTGTGGTTTGTTCACATTATGCGATTTTGTGTGATTTTCTACGAATTATGCGATTTTTCGTGAATTATGCGATCGGATGCGATTTGAGGCCGATTATGCGAAATCGCACCATCGCGTAATATCAGAGGCCCTCATTTAAAGTTAAATTGATTGATTTTTTTAATTTAATGTGAGTGGGTCTTTTAAATCTTCTAGTGGGATTTTGATATCAATTATTGTTAATGAGCCTTAAACAGTTAAAGTAGCAATGTCCCTATTTTTAACTCATGAATACGTGAAGCAGAAAGGTACAGATAGGCAAATTTTCACTCCTTCCTTCCATCCATCAGCTGTAAACTTTTCTTGATAATTCCACTCACCATGCAGTACATATAAGGCTCTTTTGCCTGTTCCAAATGTGATTGGTACATGTAATGGTCAATTGCCATACATGTACCCATAAGGACAGGGTTGGTGGGAGGGGACGGTGGGGACTTGGACACTGAATGAGTGGGGAGGGGGGGGGGGGGGGGTCAGTGGACTGAAACGCATAGGAGACAGGAGGGTCCAAAGGTTGTTTCAATTCATGAGTTGGTTCATAGGAACCTTTGATTTAGTAAAGTGACACCTTGAAAAGCCAAAAAACATATTTGTATCACTATAAATCTAAAATAATGGTCCAGTTTTGTAACAATATTTATAGTTACTCTTAAAAAGAGTACACAGAAACTGCTGCTGATGGCCTTGCATGGAGGGAGGTAGATTGCTACTTGACATTTGTTTTCAAGTTCTCCAGTCCACTGTCCTTAACTTTCTTCAACTGAAGTTAAATCACTGACTGTAGTTGGTATTGTGGTATCCAAGGCATGTTCCAAGATCAATTTCATGTATAAGTGAAGGTAAAATCCCAGAGACATTGCCACTTTAAGACCCCTGGTTGATTCAGATCTGCCTGTGTAACTGTTAGTCCATGTTAAGTCACTCCTTGATAAAAAGTGTATTTACCGCAATAATACGATTTAGCGTCCAGGGCTCTCAAAGGGAACCTCCATTGTTATAACAAATTGACGTTAAATTGTTGGAAATAAAGTAAAATATAATTTTAGTGTACAAAAAAAATGGATCTGAATATCGCCTATTTTCGCTTTCAAATTTCCTGCGCGCTGCCATTTTGAATATTTATGACGTGTTACGGTTGTCTTATTGTCGCATATGTTGTAGTTAAAAAAAAATTTCAGTTAAATTTTAAAATTTAACTAGTTTATTATTTTTAACTAGTTTATTTTCCTATCAACTGTCTGAAAAGGGATTTTCTTTATGGGGTGTGGTTAAAAAAATAGGGGCATGGTTTTTTTGGGGGGTTTAAAAACAAACAAACATCAAAAAAGGGAAATTTTGTTCTGCTCGCTATTTCTCTATTTTCCTTCCTTCCCTTCTTTTTTTCCTTCCTGTCTCCCTACCCCTTAGTCCTACCTACCTTCCCCTCCCTTATTTACTCCCATGTCCCCCCTTCACAACAGAACACAACAATTATGAAATAAAGAATTTTATTTTGGTACCTACCTGGAGTTCGAACTCACGACCTTCAGATCTGAAGTCCACTGTCTTCACCACTAGACCACACAGGACTACGTTGCAAATTCCCCCCATACTTCTTTATATTATTACTTATTTGATCCCAGACTCCCCTCGGCCAAAATTAATTATGCAAAAAATGTCACGCATGCGTTATTGCACAAAACGCGGACTTAGCAGTTCTTTCTCAATTTCAAATGGAAGGATGCGTGGAGAAGAAGACGTTTTACGAGAAGTTAGAGCTATTGAAGCAGAAGACTCAAAGCAAATTCACAGTTTACATTGACCAATCGTTTTATGAAAATGCGAAGACTTACCTAGAAAGCATAGAAGACCCTGAAAAACGCCAACAACATGAAGCTGAACTCTCGAAAAATGATATAAATAGTTTTCGAAGAAAACGATGGACGGTCAAAGATGGAAAAATTGTCACAAGAGGAAACAAGATACTAGTACCGAGAGATGAGATACACGAAGTACTCAGTCAGTGCCACTCATCCACGGTACACCGAGGAAGAGACAAAACAAATAACTACGTAAAAGGTATTTATTCTGAGATACCACAGCAAGTAGTAAGCTTATCTTTATTTACAAGTTTGTGTACACTTCATATCCAGCAGAAGAGTGTTACGGACTACCAAAAACGCCCCATAACAAACCCTCTCAGTGCTGAGACGTTTCTGTCACATGTAGAAATTGATCTTATTGATTTCCGAAATCTGAAATGTTCCTGTGCTGATAGTTGACGCTGTCATCAGTGGGTACTACACATCACCGATCACCACACAAAGTACTCGTGGTTATATGCCTTGTTCAACAGAACGGCTGAAGAAGTCTTAGAAAAATTGGAAGAATTGTACCTTGTACATGCAGTGTGAAATTGTAGTTGACCAAACAGATATTATTAAAGGGGCTTTTATTTATTTGTTGTAGTTGTCATAGATAGTAAGTGTCCCTAACCCCAAACTGACCCTAACCCTTAATCCATCATGCTTAGGCCTAATCAGTATACCCTGGCCACTTTAAGAACCCTTACAGTTGAGATGGTAAGTCACCAAAACCCTAACCTAACTCTAACCCTTAATTTATAACACTTAGGCCAAACCAATAACCTTAGGCCCGATTCAAACGTCGAACTTTTCATGTGCCGAACCTAATTCCTTCAATTAAGTACATGAAAAGATCGACGTTTGAATCAATTAAGTTCGACATATGATATTTGGGTCGACCCAAGAATTAAGTTCGAGTGGGCTACATGGGAAGTTCGACTATGGAGCAACCTCGATTCAAACGTCGAACTTTTCATGTGCCGAACCTAATGCATAAATTATGTTAACGTATTTTTCAATATAACCGCGCTTCTGATTGGCTATTTAGTGGGTTTTCGCGCCTTTGCAGACAGAACTCACAGAAGCGTAACGACGGTTACCAGCATTCACGTTGTAGATTTTTAGACTAAAACTGGACAGCTTAAATCGGTCTACTGAAAAGATTGTTTTCTTTATATCCATAAAGAAATCATAATGTATTTTAAAATTTATGGCGTTACTTTATTTTGTCCAAATATCACGATCACGATCTCCTCAGCTGTCTCCTTGTGATCACAGAACACAAAGCACACTAAAATCAAAACAAGAATTTCCAGGCTAAGCTTGGTGAATTTTACTTTTTTTCGGTTTATTTCCCTATTTTAGGCAGTAAGGATGATATTTCTTTTCGCCACGAATTAGGTTCGGCACATGTAAAGTTCGACCGTCTGAATCAACAGTCGAACTTAATAGTTTGGGTCGACCTAAATAGGTATTAGGTTCGGCACATGAAAAGTTCGACGTTTGAACTGGGCCTTAGAAGCCCAACATACACTTCATCCATGAAAAAATAACTTGGATTAAAAATGCCCAGAATGTTTGAAAAACTAACTAGTCATAACAATTTTACTAGTTCAGAAAAAGATTAACTAGTTAAAGAAAAATAACCTAGTTAGAAAAAAATAAACTGGTTAAAAAAAAATAAACTAGTTAAAAAAAATTCACTAGTTAAAATTTAAAATTAACTGAACAGAAAAATTAACTGCAACACATACAAAAGAACTTCGATTCTTGACAATAGCGGCAACCGTAACGCGTCACAAATATTCAAAATGGCGGCGCGCGGGAAATTTGAAAGCAAAAACAGGCAATATTAATATCCATTTTATTTGTATGTGTACTGAAATTATATTTGCACCTGCTTTTTAAAAATTTTAAATTTCGACTTTATTTCCAACAATTTAACGTCAATTTGTTCTGACAATGGAGGTTCCCTTTAATTACTTTTGGTAGCTCCAACTAGGATGCGTATTAGAGAAGGGGCACTTATTAGGGAGGGGGTGCATATTTCATTTTTGACAAAAACATGCGAGTGTCAAAAAACACTTTAATGAACAATAACAGGAAATGTACAATTCGCATGGTCAGAACAAGTAATAATGGTTCAAATAGTCAGAATATAGTTTGCTATAAATTATACCTCGATATCTTCAAAGAGATCTTACACTTGAAGGAGTGTGTTCTCACATGGAAATAACTGTTAAGTAGTAGAGACAAGGGTGCTAAAAACAACACTCAAGGGGGGGAGGCTAGGGGACGTTATAGGAAGAGGGTGCTTTAATTAACAAAATTATGCTCAAAGGGGTCAGTTATTAGAAAGGGGTGCTTATTAAATGGATGGCGCAAAATCAAATCATTACGGTAGTCTTATTTACAAACGTTTTCATTTAGTTTATATTGGCTCATGTTGTTTTGACAATGGCTCTACCACTCCACAGCGCCTTTTTGTTCAATCCTTTCTTTTTTTTTCTTTTCATGGCAAAGCTATAGCTTTTAATGGTCACAATTAGGAATTCTGATCCATTGACAAGAACATTAAATATTATTTTTGCCTCTGGAAGCACAGGCAGTGCCAGGATTTTTCCCTGGCTGTTAGAAGTTTAAAATCCGCCTACTTTCTTGATAGCAAAACAAAACATTGGCAACAGCACAAACCAATTTTTTTCTGGCTGCTTCTGCTTCCATATCACCACATTCATGTACTTCAAAAATTAGCAACAGCCTGGCCAGAAGTAAAAATTAATAGATTTGCTGCTTTATCCTGCCTAACCCTAATGTCTCTTTTGTAGGTCATTTATTTCTGACAAAGAGACCTTTAATATTGCTGTTCCTATTGGACTGGCTTTGCAGCAAAGAAAAAAGGATGCTGTGGAAATTATTCTCATGAATACAAACTGCAATCAGCAACAGAAGAGAATCGACTGGCCGAAACTTGTGCTGTGTGAAATTGATCCTTCATGGTTAGAAAACATTAAATGGGTAGAAAAACTCTTTTTAGCTTCAAACTTACTAACAAGTGTTCCCAGTAACATACACATCTTGGACAAACTGTGTTGTCTGGACTTGAGAAAAAATCAACTGAAATCAATCCCTGCACGCTTACTGCAGATGCCAAGTTTACGTGATCTCAGGCTCTCAGAAAACAAAATTGCGGAATTGCCCAAGAAATGTAAATGGAGTCCATCTCTGAAGTCACTTTATCTGAACGATAACTTGTTGGAAACTCTGCCCAAGAGCATGGCTAAATCAAAGTTAACAATTCTTTATCTGGCAAGAAATAATTTGTATGAGGTGCCACCATGCATATGTCAGATCATTACTCTACAGTCATTGGATCTGTCTGGTAATCCAAGGTTGACGCAACTTCCATATGAGATGGGAAAGCTTAGGAACATAGAAATGCTCAGATTGGAAAATTTAGACCAGGTAAGTGCTGAATGGAATCATTAATACAGTCGAGCCTCTCATGCATGTAAGCGACCACCCAAAATGCAAATCCTGGAAGGAGGTCGCATATGGAAGGTTGTCGCTTACGAGAGGTAAGACCACAGGGGGCTTAACTTTGAATCATTGAACCTGTAAGTAGTAATTTCAATGCACAGAGCACCTATCAAAATCCAGTGTCATTATTGTAAATATCCAATAATTATTTTATCATATTGTAGTTTTGATGCAAGGGACAGAATTTCGGGGTTTGTGTTAATGTTTGCAATAACAGGCACACAATTGTGAATAACAGGGACCATTTTTGGCATGTAGTCCCAATTTGAGGTATGTGGGGGGAGTATGGCAGAAAATTTCTGACATTTTGAGGACCAAAGTGTGCATGTTAGTTCATTTCTGACCAATTTTTGTCTTTGATTTAACTGCTATGAATGAGGCATTAGTAACAAAGCATAGTTTTATTTTACTCGTAATAAAGATCACTTTATCAGTTTTATTCAAATATCTTAGCACATTTTCCTGAGAAGTAGCCGAGGAAAGGTCCTGGTGTCCATGCTCTAACAAAAACCCTGGAATTTTCGTTTTATTAAATTTTTAATTCAATTTGTGTCTGTGTGTAGTTAAGATCAAATATGGGTCAGTGGTTACTTAACAGAGGTTAAAAAACAATAGAA
Organism: Cladopsammia gracilis; assembly: GCA_022457155.1. Classification (NCBI taxonomy): domain Eukaryota; kingdom Metazoa; phylum Cnidaria; class Anthozoa; order Scleractinia; family Dendrophylliidae; genus Cladopsammia; species Cladopsammia gracilis. Next base: position 458,749 of record JAJGOT010000405.1, on the reverse strand, counting down.
ATATTCAAACCACCAGCATTGAAACTAGTCACGGTCGCTAACGAGAGGTTTTGACTAAAGTGATTTGCCTGGAATAAATTTTGTATTTTGGAAAGGAAAGACTCCTTTTACATGAAGATTTCTACAAAAGGAGAAGAGTCTTGGAATGATGACATCACATGATGACATCACATACAGTAATCAAAAACTCTTATTGGCCAACTTGTGTATATGAAACGCTCTAAATAAAAGATTCTGCACACTTTCAGACCCTCCCCTCCCTAGGCATTTTGCTCCCCCACCCCCTGTGTCCAACTCCCCACTTTCCCCTCCCTTCAATGCTGTCCCCATGGGAATTAAAAGGCAGGTAACAATAGGAAGACCTTAGATAACAACGGTCTGGACCACCTCGGACACTTTTTGAGAATTATATAATGACGACACTTAGAATTTTATTTTCAATAAATTTTTAAGTGTAAAAAAGAAAATCTAAAAACCCCACTCAGGATTGAATCTGTGACCTCAGCTATGCTTAGACGTAGCCTACCGTACCACTGTACCGCCTAGCTTCTCGGGTTGCTTAGTCCTAAATTTAACTATATAAACTGCTGACCCTAACCTCAGCTGAAAGCTAACCAGTTACTCTGTTATATAAGTCTCAATAAAGCGTCCGAGGTGGTCCAGGCCGTTGTTATCTAAGGTCTTCCGTGACAATAGGCCTAATTCACGATAGCCGCCATGTTGGTTTTTATATTATTATGCAAATTTACCATGTTCTGAGGGGGAAAACAACTCAAACTCGGGAGATTTCAAGCCAGTTGTTAATTATGCTGATATTTTTTAGGAGTTAATACATTTTTGCAGTGTTACAGTAGTTAATATACTTAAATTTAAGTTATTTTTGTTTGTCGCTTTAGTAAACAGTCTACGTAGTTAACAAAACTGACAAAGTCAGATATAGAACAAACATTCCAAACTTCGAATAAAAATAATCATAACTGCGAACTATCTAGCTCTTAAATATGATTTTTACAAGGATACTTCACTGTTAGAAAGAACCGATCTTCCGAAAATTGTTCTTTTATCCATTGTTTGTCCCTCTGGCAGAGCACATGGCTAATTTGCATCATAATGTAGCCACCATGATGACAGCTATCGTGAATAAGGCCTATTAGATATCACGGGTTCAATGTTTAGAGTTATGTCGTTTCACGAGCCAAACGCGAGCCCGAGTCAACCACGAGCCACAAGCCATGAGCCGACCTCGAGTCAAGCCCAAATGTTGGATTTTTTCCATTTTTGAGTTTCATGGCCACAGAAAACCAACAGTCTGTAGGAAATGGACATGAATATTCTACTTTCCTAATGGCTCTGATGTTAGTAATAATTATCTGCTTCGTGACCAAGGAAAAGGGTTCTTTGAAATAAAGAACTTACGTCCAAGCCATTGTCAAACCTACTTCTCATCAACAACAGATGATGAAATGTCCATTACAGTCAAACCGGATGTTCTTTTGATGGCAACTTTGCAAACTTCCGCCGCAACATTAATATTTTGATTGACAGTTTGCTTCGAGCAAATTGGAAGTTACGCGAGCAAGTTGCTATTTCAAACTTGTTGTCAGTAAAAAATTGCTAATTTTTTTGAAAACACGTCCTTCTTCAGTTGTGGCTCACGTACATCGCAATAATACCACCTCGGTTGAGAAAAGAGAGAGAATAATGGTCGTCTGGTGTAAAACAACAACAAATCGCACGCATTGTTTGATTATCAAGGCAAACTGTATCCAATATTGTAAACAGATTTTTACAACACGAGACGTATTTTCCCGGTAAACCTGGCTGAGAGGAACGAACAGTTTCTACTCCTGACATCATAGAGTTTGTGGAATACTGCAAGGTAACCAAACCAAGTACTTTCAATTCAGAAATCCGGCAACTGACAGCAAGATTGAAATAGGAACTTGCTCGCGAAAGTTGCAACTTGCTCGCACAACTTCCAACTTGCTCGAAGCAAACTGTCAATCAAAATACCAATGTTGCGGCGGAAGTTTGCAAAGTTGCCATCAAAAGAACATCCGGTTTGACTGTAACTGTTGTAACGAACCGTGGAAAATAGCAACTGCCCGCTTCTTGTCCTTCTCGTAGCTCTGGGCGTGGCTAGTGGTTGACACGGGCTTGCATTTGGCTCGTGACACGACATAACTCCAATGTTTACAGCCAGTCAAGCAATTGAGTGAAATGTTTGCCAAAATGCCCCAACTCGTTCATCGCTTTGCGTATTCATAACTTAAAAATGAGCAGTACAGTCAAACCCCACTATATGGACACCTGCTTAATACGGACACCCTGTTAATACAGACAGTTTTTTTGGTCCAGCCGAAAGCCCATACATTTTCTCTAAAATTCTCCCGCTCAATACGGACAGCAGTCAGTTTTTCGCGACCAGACCAGCCAATTTCATACAAAGTTAACCTCGTCAATACAGACAAGTTGGCTATTTCTCAAATGCGTAAGCATATACTAATTATACACTCAGCTAAACATATGCTTAAATTGTCTAGTCGTAATTATTTAGTGTGATAATTTACTACAGTTTTCCGTAATAACAATAGAACCCTGAAATTACGTCATTCATAAGAACCCGCTTATACAGACTCGCGGTTCCCGCTAATATGGACAGTTTCCGTGGTCCCATCGGTGTCCATATTAACAGGGTTGGACTGTACCACTTATTTCTGTACACATCTTAGAAATGACATCCAAAATCCTTAGCCCTCCAAAATTACTAGTAGCAGTTAAAAGCATCCAGCCAATGAGAAAAAGGACCAGTGAGGGTAATTATAAGTAATACATTTTCTCTCTTTTCTGTATAAAGATGACAGATCCTCCGGAGGAGATAAAACAGAATGGTGTCAAAACCATCATGTATCTTCGAAATAGTCTGCGCTCATCCAAGGGGTATTACACAGTAAAGTTGATGTTGGTTGGTAGAGCTGAGCAAGGGAAGACAACATTGATGCATCGTCTGAGGAAAGACTACACATACAACATTAACAGTTCAACAAACGGTACGTTATTAAAAAGTATATCTTTATTTATTATAAAAAAAACATGGATTTTATCAAATATAAAGTGACAAATGCATGTAACAGTGTGGACCCCGGTGATATATCGGGTTTTCATGATTATGGCCAGGAGTGTGCTTTAAGCCTGCTTTATTATCTTGAAATAGGGAGAACAAGAGGCTCCTAGCAGCCTATACTCATGCGCATGCGTAAGTAGGCTGTACCACAATGAAGGGAATGATTCTTCTAAGACTTATATATACCAAACATGAACATTGCTAATGTAAGTAGGGTTGTAGGAGACGCTGTCGTGACACTTGAGTAACGCTCTTTTACCGGAAGTGAGAGTAGCCGGAAGTCACTAAACAGGAAGTGTAGTGGAAAAGCTATGAACCGGAAGTGTACAATTTAAAATATGCGTGCATAAATTTGCATGCAAAATCGTGACACAAAAAATAAAAATAATAATAATAATAATAATAAAAATAACAAGAAAAACGGAGCCGAAACCTTACCTCATGCCGCTACGCGCATGAGTAAAAAAACGCGAAAAGTGATCAAAGCAAAGACATGTTAAGTAAAGGGACAAAACAACGGCTAAAACAGTGAAAATGTCACATGAGAATAGCAATTTTGATTTCTTGACCACCTGACACAAAATCAAATTTGATGAATTCTATTGTCTACTTCCATCCTTGTAATCCTGCACTTTATCTCCAAACTACTGCTTCTGTTTTGCTCTATGGAATCTCTGTATCCAATTTAGTTGTATATTTGGTGGCATTTGGCGATATATCATGGAGAACTGTAATCCACTTCCATCCTTGTAATGCTGTACTTTATCTCCAAACTATTGCTTCTGTTTTGCTCTATAGAATCTTTTTATCCAGTTTAGTTGTATATTTGGTGGCATTTGGCGATATAACATGGAGAACTGTAATCCACTTCCATCCTTGTAATCCTGTACTTTATCTCCAAACTACTGCTTCTGTTTTGCTCTATAGAATCTTTTTATCCAATTTAGTTGTATATTTGGTGGCATTTGGCGATATATCATGGAGAACTGTAATCCACTTCCATCCTTGTAATGCTGTACTTTATCTCCAAACTATTGCTTCTGTTTTGCTCTATAGAATCTTTTTATCCAGTTTAGTTGTATATTTGGTGGCATTTGGCGATATATCATGGAGAACTGTAATCCACTTCCATCCTTGTAATCCTGTACTTTATCTCCAAACTACTGCTTCTGTTTTGCTCTATAGAATCTTTGTATCCAATTTAGTTGTATATTTGGTGGCATTTGGCAATATAACATGGAGAACTGCAATCCACTTCCATCCTTGTAATCCTGTACTTTATTTCCAAACTACTGCTTCTGTTTTGCTCTATAGAATCTTTGTATCCAATTTAGTTGTATATTTGGTGGCATTTGGTGATATGACATGGAGAACTGTAATCCACTTCCATCGTTGTAATCCTGTACTTTATCTCCAACCCGGGGTACTCAACAAAGTTTTGTATGGGGATGCTCCGCCCCGAGGTCCAAACCCGTACCCTTTCAATTCATATACCGTTTTTGACAGAAAAGGTACCCCTTCCATGTACCTTTCATTGAAAATGCTACCCCTTTCATATACCTTTCATTAAAAATGGTACCCCTTTCATATGGCCTTCACTTCCATCTGTTTGATATATTTTGAAAGGCCCTTTTTATAATACTTAAATGGCGGTTTTCCCTACCTTTTTTATACTTCAACTCGTGTTTTCGCTACCCTTTCCTATACTTCGTGAAATCCCTACCCTTTCATATACATTAACTCGTGAAATAACCACCCTTTCATATACCTCCAGCTTCAAAAAGGTACCCCTTTCGGGCGGAGCATCCCCGTATAGCCCATTATAGGGAGTACCCCCCCCCCCCCCCGGATCTCCAAACTACTGCTTCTGTTTTGCTCTATAGAATGTTTGTACCCAGTTTAGTTGTATATTTGGTGGCATTTGGCGATATACCATGGAAGTAAGCTGAGCGAAATTTGTTATTTCGGTGGGACAGCGTCCTTTTATTTGGCTGTACAGTCAAACCCCTATTAAGCGGCCACCCCCTTTTAAGCGGCCAGTTTTCAAAGTCCCGAATTTATTGTCAGTATAATACTGTAAATAAAGCCCCTATTAAGCGACCACCCCTATTAACCTAACGGTGATAACCTAACGGTTTTTACCGACCTAATACATGTAAATGTTATTTAAGCGACCGCGGCCACGTTTTGGCGGTCCCGATGGGGTTTTCCTATTGTTTTTACCCCTATTAAGTGGCCACCAAAAAAATTAATACACGTAGCTGGCATTGTTTTGAATAATCTGATGACAGATGAGGGCCCGAAATATAAAGTGACGAATCTTGGCGTGATTTTGTTGTCAAGTAATGTACTATATTTTGATTTGTATAAACAACATATGATAATCAGCATATAAATAAAGTTTAGAGCGTGTCAAATTTGAACGTCGATAACTGCCCATGAGACTGAAATTACGAACTCAAATTTACAGTCCGAGCACAGGCTGTATTACGTTCAACAGTCCTCCAACTGCGTTGTATTCAAATAAAGTAACGTTTATACCACGCATTATGCTATTTTCTGATGAACCCCTATTAAGCGGCCACTTGCCAGTTCCCCGAGGGTGGCCGCTTGATAGGGGTTGTTCGACTGTAGTTGCTTAGAACAAAATCGTGTAACCGGCAGACGAAATGGAAAAAAAGGGCCACACTCATATCAGCGCTCCAAGCTGCGACCATATTGGTCGCCATGGCAAGTGAAAAAAAAATTGGCGACTAAATTATCGGCGAAGGTCGCCATTTGGCGACCAAAGGATTTAAGCTCAAAACAATAAAGTTGACTTCACGTTTTATCGATTTTTAATTGAATCATCATTAAATCAAAGAAATATTACCATCCTTTTCTCCTGTATAAGGTCAATGATGAATCTGTTCCTGTTGCATCGCAAGACATGTGTATATAAGGATCCGTGTAACGCAGCTTCGAATTCATTGAGCGGCCATTTTGATAACGTTCTGCAGTAGCGTCTTCATGTAAAGTAGCATGAAGTGTCTTGCGTTAATGAAACGACAATTTAATTTTCCAATGGCGACCATTTTAAAAATGTAGGTCGCCAAAAGGCGACTTATTGAAAAAATGAGCTTGGAGCGCTGCATATTTAATTATGTTTCTGCCAAACAACAAAGCGTTTTACCCAAGGGAAAAATAAGGACCTATTTTGAGTAACATGAAGCGATTGAGAGTATTACAGTCAAAATACTCAGCACGTTCCGCTTATTATTTGGAAATGACTTTGATTAATCGGGAACAGATTTCATTATTGAAATCAAAATACATATAAAATACAGGTTTTAAATTGATTATTGAAATCTTCCAACGGTAGCCTCATTCGAAATAACGAATGCTGATTGGTTTGTTATTGACATCAGGTGAATGTTCACGTGCAAAGCAGGCAACAGTTGGCGGCTTGACACATCTGACCTATTTTTGTTCGCTCAACAAAAATTCACCACTGAGTGTTTTTTTCTTTTTTTGACGTAAAGAAGCTCTGAATTTACAAAACCCCGAAGAAGAAATCTTAAAATGCTAGGGTGCTGGTACAGAAAGATAAATTTTCACCGAAAGTGAAGAAAATTTCCTATGAAGTCCAATCGACTGAATTCTCTGAAACCAACAGCGACCAGCGGTTGCGTATTTCGCCTGTGAACTCTTGACTCGTGTCAGTAAATAAACCAATCAACATTCGTTATTTCGAATGAGGTTACCGTTGGAAGATTCCAATAATCAATTTAAAACCTGAATTTTATATGTATTTTGATTTCAATAAATGCAATCCGTTCCCGATTAATCAAAGTCATTCCCAAATAATAAGCAGAACGCGCTGAGTATTTTGACTGTACTACTTCTCCCTGGATGAGATGCTAATCCATCGCAGGGTGACTCCCAGCAATATGTCCGCCAGTACTTATTTATACTCCTGGCCCCGGTTGTTCAAAAGGTGGATAGCACTATCCACCGGATAAATCACTATCCAGTGGATAAGCATTAACAAAACCAATTGTGTTATCCACTGGATAGTGATTTATCCGGTGGATAGCGCTATCCATCTTTTGAACAACCTGGGTCTGGATGGAGAGAGACAATTATCATCATCATCTGTTCGAGCGCGCTCGGATGCTTTTGACTAACTTTTGTCAGTCTTACCGCTGATCCATACGGAGATCCCATCCAGTCATTCCACTGTCAGTCATCAACACGAAGTTCCAGTATAAAAGGAGCCTGGCCTGGCCATTCTCGCCTCCAGTCGTCCCAACCACTGAAGCATTAACAACTGACAAAAAACATGCGTCGTTACTAAGACCATTGCTAACACAATTTGGAAAAACTTTATGAAAGTTATATCAGAAGTCTTTATAAACTTCTATTTCTTTTTTTGCTTCGGTAAAATCTTGGTTTAATTAGATTTTTGAAGCAAATTATATTTAAAGGATGTGCAAGTTAACCACGTTTTGTGACTGAAGGACGCCTTAATTTGCATTTCACACCCAAAAGGTGTGAAACGGGGGAGTAGCTAAGCCTTTTATACCGGAACTTCGTGTTAAGTTCTTGCCGGTCGCCCCCTTGATCTTTTCCCATGACTTGGGTCCCAGAAGATCTGTTGAGAAACTACAATGGAGGTCATTAGTGTTGGGACACTTACCAAAAAACTAGTCAAATAATCCCCCCCCCCCCTCCACCCCCCTTGCAATGTTGAGATTTAATGATCGAACGGACATTTACGCCGAAAAAATATTCACTTACTTTGGTCAACATTGGTTTGGGGGGGAAAGGGGGGGGGGGGGAACGCTCAAATTGCGGCCACAAAGATAACTGTAGCAGTATTACATTATTATTTGTTAACTTTTCACAGGTGTCCCAGCTACTTTTGTCCTCCATTGTCTCAAACAGATTTTTGAAATAAAAACAGGTTTGTTGCTTGAAAAAAAGCCTTTAGCAGCATGATTAGAGAGCCGGTGGTGGTAGTAGGTGCGGAAAGTGATAAATGAACGTTATGACTTTAGTTTTGGGTCATATAAAGCACAATTTTTGGGTGTTTTTAAATTCAAAATACAAGGATCGCATTCCGTTAACTTTGTATAGTTTGTTTTTGGGACATAAGAAGCGCAAATATGAAACTGTTCGTATTACTGATCTAAAAAAAACTGCCTGTACGATGAAAGAAGTGTATTTTTGCACTAGCAGTACCTTTTCAAAGAAAAATACATCTTAAAGTTGAAAAAATACGCATTTTTATTAGAACCGGAAGTGCCGTGTCAACAATACTTACATTACTCACCACATTACTCACCACATTACTCACACCAATTTTCAAGCCTAACAACGGAAAATACGCGCATTTACTGAATTTTTCTATAGCAATATATGAGAAATAGGTTATTCAATGTAGTTACATTTAAATTTCTCGAAAAGTTGTGGAATTTTCTTATTTTATCAACATTACTCACTGATAACCAAGAGGAGAAGTATTTGATTTGTTGTTTACTTTAACGCTAATATGCCGAGTATTGTGGGAAATCGAATAAAACGTGCACTACTGATACAGACTACCTCAGTAAACAATTCTTCTAACAAGGTTGAAACATTTGAACTACTTTCGTTAGCAATCTTCGGTGCTACAGCGAGAAAAAGCAAAAAATGTTGGTGAGTATTGTTGCCGAGTAGTGTTGTCATTACTCATTAATGATGACGCATCACGTGCGCGACTTTAACTCCGGTTTCAAATATCCTGTAAGCTAAAATATTTCATTCTCGTTCATAGAAAACAAAACTCTTTCAATGGAAGCGTGAATTTACGCTCATAGAGACATCAAATAGTGCGTTGAAAAACTAAAGAACGATGGCATTTTATCAAACCAAGACCTGGTCCGTCGCAATATGAGTTACATATAACTTACCCACCCCTCCCCCCAATTTTTGGTTATGTCACACATTTTATTCTAATGCCAAACACCCTCATACACAGTTAACCTATTACAGCTTCACTACACACGCAATATTTGGTTAGTTTCTAGCATAAATGAGCAATTTCAACAGACAGACACATTCAGACAATGCAGGTCATTAGTGTTGGGACACTTACCAAAAAACTAGTCAAATAATCCCCCCCCTCCACCCCCCTTGCAATGTTGAGATTTAATGATCGAACGGACATTTACGCCGAAAAAATATTCACTTACTTTGGTCAACATTGGTTTGGGGGGGAAAGGGGGGGGGGGGGGGGAACGCTCAAATTGCGGCCACAAAGATAACTGTAGCAGTATTACATTATTATTTGTTAACTTTTCACAGGTGTCCCAGCTACTTTTGTCCTCCATTGTCTCAAACAGATTTTTGAAATAAAAACAGGTTTGTTGCTTGAAAAAAAGCCTTTAGCAGCATGATTAGAGAGCCGGTGGTGGTAGTAGGTGCGGAAAGTGATAAATGAACGTTATGACTTTAGTTTTGGGTCATATAAAGCACAATTTTTGGGTGTTTTTAAATTCAAAATACAAGGATCGCATTCCGTTAACTTTGTATAGTTTGTTTTTGGGACATAAGAAGCGCAAATATGAAACTGTTCGTATTACTGATCTAAAAAAAACTGCCTGTACGATGAAAGAAGTGTATTTTTGCACTAGCAGTACCTTTTCAAAGAAAAATACATCTTAAAGTTGAAAAAATACGCATTTTTATTAGAACCGGAAGTGCCGTGTCAACAATACTTACATTACTCACCACATTACTCACCACATTACTCACACCAATTTTCAAGCCTAACAACGGAAAATACGCGCATTTACTGAATTTTTCTATAGCAATATATGAGAAATAGGTTATTCAATGTAGTTACATTTAAATTTCTCGAAAAGTTGTGGAATTTTCTTATTTTATCAACATTACTCACTGATAACCAAGAGGAGAAGTATTTGATTTGTTGTTTACTTTAACGCTAATATGCCGAGTATTGTGGGAAATCGAATAAAACGTGCACTACTGATACAGACTACCTCAGTAAACAATTCTTCTAACAAGGTTGAAACATTTGAACTACTTTCGTTAGCAATCTTCGGTGCTACAGCGAGAAAAAGCAAAAAATGTTGGTGAGTATTGTTGCCGAGTAGTGTTGTCATTACTCATTAATGATGACGCATCACGTGCGCGACTTTAACTCCGGTTTCAAATATCCTGTAAGCTAAAATATTTCATTCTCGTTCATAGAAAACAAAACTCTTTCAATGGAAGCGTGAATTTACGCTCATAGAGACATCAAATAGTGCGTTGAAAAACTAAAGAACGATGGCATTTTATCAAACCAAGACCTGGTCCGTCGCAATATGAGTTACATATAACTTACCCACCCCTCCCCCCAATTTTTGGTTATGTCACACATTTTATTCTAATGCCAAACACCCTCATACACAGTTAACCTATTACAGCTTCACTACACACGCAATATTTGGTTAGTTTCTAGCATAAATGAGCAATTTCAACAGACAGACACATTCAGACAATGCAGGTCATTAGTGTTGGGACACTTAACCAAAAAACTAGTCAAATAATCCCCCCCCCTCCACCCCCCTTGCAATGTTGAGATTTAATGATCGAACGGACATTTACGCCGAAAAAATATTCACTTACTTTGGTCAACATTGGTTTGGGGGGGAAAGGGGGGGGGGGGGGGGACGCTCAAATTGCGGCCACAAAGATAACTGTAGCAGTATTACATTATTATGTGTTAACTTTTCACAGGTGTCCCAGCTACTTTTGTCCTCCATTGTAGTTCGCTCTCATTTCTCCAACAGTGGCTACTAAATGAAATCTGAGTTTCCTTTCCTTGATTGTCTCAGAGATAGTTGGTATGACTCCATAGAGTGCTTCATTCGTCACTAATCCCTCCATCTTACAATACGTTACAATAAAATAACTATTTATATACGATTAAAATTGAAGCGATACCGCTGGTGGGGTTGTGTTTACTACAATATGGAGCAATGTTTTTAACTGAAGGAAACAACACGGAAGAAACCAGGCCTTAAACCACAGACCTTCAGGCTGAAATTCCAACACCCTAACCACTGGCTGTCCACGTTGTTTTAGAATGACAAAGGAGGAAGTTAGCGTGTGAAAAGTTCTCCTTTCTCAGTTAACATTGTATTGTTAAAGACACTTTTAAAAATACTCATTGCATGGCCATGTTTTCAATGCAGTGCTGTTGGTGTTTTCATAGGAATCGCCATGGATGAATTTCGTTACAGTCGGAAAGAGTTTGGCCTACAGGTATTCTCGAACTATCCAGAATATTTCTTCCAGATATGGGACTTTGGTGGACAGGAGGACTTCTACACAACACATCAGTGTTTTTTATCCACCCTGGCGCTCTATCTACTGGTCTGGAATTTGGAGGAAGGTAATTTTTATTGTTTGAACATTTTAACACCATGTAATATACAGTGAAGTGCAAAGCCTTTTTCTCCGACGACAAATTCCAGAAAACAATATTATTATATTATTGTTAAAGGCCCATCCGCACTTACAGTGATTCATTGCGGGCGTTCTAGAAATTCTAGATTTGTGTCGGTGAAGTTTGATTCCTAAAAAAATCCGTTTACATCGGCGAATCTGTATCGTCTATTGACTTCAAGATCATTTCTTTCAAATATTTAGTTCATATTCAAGGCATTGCATATTGTTTTTGTCTGTTTTCTTTTATTTTCCATCGTTACTGATACGTTTTCTAAGCAACGCCGCCGGAAGTTCGAGGCCATCTGTCAAGAAACGAGAACCTTCAGAAGGTTTGGATCAGAAAATAATTCGGTCGTCCGTGGAAAGGAAATAGGTATATTAGATTGCCTACTAGTTAAGATTTGTCTTCAAATCTTTTCACTGTAACCTAAGACCGGAACCTAGAGATGTAAAACAACAGAAAAAGCTCAAATTTCTCGGCTCGCCGGCGGAGTCGTTTTTGCCAGCAACTATGTGAAATATTCCATGGAAGTTGAAGGAGGGTTTCCCCGTCCCTAGCCGTCAAATTTTTTTCGATGCAAACTTCTGAAGCCGATAAAGCGTCCTCCGCCAGCGGAGCTCATTAATTATGCCCGATGCAAATCAGATACGCCGACTGGAGAACAGCCCACAAAATACAAACACTTCTCGGCTCGCTGGAGGTTTCGTCTTAAGCGTCTTCGACCTTAAACTTTCGGTAAAAATGAAAATGTTTTCGATGCGAACTTTCGAAGTCGGCGACTGGAGTTGCCTGGAGCTACACTATTAAAGGCGGGTTGAGCGACCCCAGACAAAATGTGAGACATGTTATACGGGCTTTTGATATCTAACAGGACCGCTTCATAGGACTAATAAATTTTAAAATTAATGTCGAACGAAATTTCAAACTCAGTGTTCATTTCTTCCTGGAGATGAGAGGCAAAATTTCACTTCGCGAGAGATCGCATTTATCTGGGTCCAAATCAAAATAAACAATGCGCGGTGCATCACGGTAAGTGCAGATTGGCCTTTAAATTTGAAAGGATGGCTAAAAATATTGGTCTGATTTCCAACGATTGGCAGACGGTTTTGTTTTTCGGCAACTGAAACTGTTGTTCAAACGAAATGAAGACGCTTCATCATTATTTTACGCTTTTCGTTATGTCTTAATACTCCAGGATTTTTTAAGTATTCTGGCAGTCTTGTCCAGGGATCTCTGTGCCCGCCCCGATATGCTGAAAGTGGGGAAGACCCTGGGAGGGGTAGTAGGGTTAACAGGGTTTTCATTATTTTATGAAAACGACTGAGCTATTGTTCAAGACCAAAAAAAATGGTCGTGTTACACGGGATAATTCTTGACACCGTGCAACAGCGCGCGAAAGATTTTTAACGTAATATTTTGTTGCAGCAAGATGTTGCAAGTTGGTTCAAAAACTTGTAACATGTTACCACAACAAATTGTTGCGTTAAAATCGCCCCGTGTGTTGTGTTATAGGACGCGATTTTTATTGTCGTTAAAAATCGTCGAGTGTAAAGTGTAACATCACCTTAATAAAGACAAGTGATCGCATTAACGGGGTAGTCGTTTGTGGGGGTTACACCTTATAATTTTGCAATTGTTTTTAGCCACTTTTGGAAGTGAACTGGCGTTCATTCCATGCTAATATTGAAATTTGTTTGTTGAGAGTGCTGAAAAACTATTACAATATTATCATTTAACGTAAGTGCTACGCAACAAAAACATTTTTGTGCTATTCATTCTATGTTCTCTGAAGTCGCATTTCGTTCTCGCTTCACTTGTTGCAGGCGAAAATGGAATCGAGATGCTAAAAGGCTGGCTGGACACCATATCAGCGACAGCTTCCAACACAAGCCTCATCATTGTAGGGACTCACTTGGATAAGGTGCGTAAAGACAAGGAAGCTGGATACCCAGAGCGCATGCTCCAACTGGTGAAGGAGCTGGTCATGAAGTACGCGGGCCAAATCAATGTCGTGGACATTAAGGAAGTTAGTTGCGCGCTGGATAACAGAGAAGGTACAGAAAAATCAATAGCTTATATAAACAAACTCATGAATACGAAACAACCTTCGGACCCCCCCCCCCCCCCCCCCGTCCTAGGCGTTTTGCTCCACTGACCCTCCCCTCTCCTAGGCGTTTTGCTCCACTGACCCTCCCTACTCGTTGGGTACACGGTTCGGCGCATGTGCAAGCTATGGCGTAACCCACATAATTTCTTGTTTAGACCAATCGGAAGCGAGTGGATAACTCTGCCGGGAAATAATATTATTTGCCCGTGAGAATGTCGTGGTCAGTCAGCTGATTGAGTGGATGGTTATACATAGCAATGTGCGCCATGAAAGCTACCAGAGCGTAGAATAAATCCTTCGGGTCAAAGGTTTTATTCAGTGTTGACTTTGTCGGTGTAATCAGTTAAAATTTTCTGTGAACTTTGGTCATCCTTCACTTTGTTTGGACCAATTATAATACGTGATTGTTGAAGTAAATATGAGTGGTTTTCTAACCGATAAAATTGGTAAGAAAGCGAATAACGCGTTTTAATCTGTGCACAGGTGCCGAACCGTGAAACAATCTCTTTAACTCTCTTTCTGTGGCATGTTTTGCCACTTCCGTTCCCACTCTCCAAGGTAAAAGAGATATCGATTTTAGTGTAACTTTCAGTTTTTGTTTTCCAAACAGGAATTGATGACTTGCGTGTCACCATCTACGATGCTGCTACAGCCCTCAAAAAGAGCGGTGTGGGTCATCAAATATCAGTGATGGGCGAGATGATCCCGCACAGCTTCTTGTTAGTAGCAGATGCCATTCGGGACAAGCGGCTGGAACTGCAAAACCTGAGAAGGATGCCAATCATGCATAAGTCGGAATACGAGGCTCTGGTCCTGGACATCATCAAGAATGACACCTTTGATATCGAGGATACTAATGACTTAAGGGAGGTTACTCAGTTCATGCACGAGAGAGGTGGGCATTGCACTAGTGACGTCACCTTAGATAGTGTAAAGTAACTGACCACATCGGCGCTATTCATAAATGGCGGCCGATTAATTTATTCACATGTTAATTTCCACTCTTGGGCTAGTTTTGTGGTGGAAATTATTTCGATTTCTACACATGCTAACGAGGCCTAACATGCACATAAAATAATCAAAGGCTTGTGATTCACGGATTCGAACTCAGGAGCGCTGGTTCAGCAGAACAGTACTCTACACCATTGGTGACTACGCCATTAGTGAGGTTAAATTTTAATATTTAACTCGTGTTGTTGGTCAAAAATCCATTTGAAGTCTACAGATCGGTTTCAGTGTTCCATCAAAGGACTCGAAATGCGAAACATCAGTACATCGCTTTCACAATGTCATCTTTTTCTTCTTTCGAATATTCTCTACACTACATTTCTTTGCATTTGGAACAGCAAAATATATGCGCAAGCCTTATGAACTGGTCAGCGGAATTACCAAGAAAAGTATACAGCCGATGGAAGGAGTAAAAATTTGCATATTTCTCTCCCATTGCTATAACTCGTTCATTGCGCTTCCCGTATTCACGAGTAAATACATCGGCGGCTATTTTTGAGTAGGGTCTTCAGAAGAATCTTTGTTTGCGTTTTTGCCTCATTAGCAGGCAGTAGAATAAATGACACAAAATGTATCTTCCAGGGCTTCAAGTGTCCCTGTATTTCCTGTACCCTGTATTTTTTCAAATTCCCTATATAGTTAAAAAATGTCCAATATTCCCTATAATTTTATTCAGAATAACAAAGGAAAAAATATGCTTAAGCTCATGAGACAGGGAATTCCCAAGGCTGCCAGCAGTGTGACATGTTCTAGTACGCTATTGGTCTCAAGAGAACAATGAGATCAGTGTAGGATTCTTGCAGACACTATTCTTTGGGCATGCCAAAGGTCATGATGTTGCAAAGAAATTTGTGGATGTACTTCAGGAAACGGGCTACCAACTGCCTCTCTCAGGCTTAATACGTTTGTCATCAGATGGCCAGCCAAATGTCAACAAGACCATATGGAGTTCAGTCAATAGCGTACCCTTACATGAAGGACTCTATGGTCTTATGCCATTCATCCCTTGCAGCATTCATGTTGTGCATATTAGCTTTCCGTGCAGGCATATAATGCATATGGAGAGGCATCTGAGGAATTAGCCATAGATCTTTTCTATTGATTGAAGAGCTCACCTTCTCGCAGAGAAGATTACATCCACGTGTTGAATGATCTTGGGCTCGATGATGAGCTGTTCATCCGGCATGTACAATGCAGGTGGCTTACCCTTATTCCTGCATTAGACAGGATTGTCAAGAACTGGGAAGCAATCAAGAAGTACTTCCTGGAAGAATTGCCCAAGCTAGCTAAACAGGAGAAGACTTTCAAGACCTTGGAGAAGAATGAGCGGTGCAATCGTATCTGTAGAAAGTTACAAAACAAGTCCTTTCCAGCTCAACTGGCTTTTCTACTGTCTGTGGAACCAATTTTTAAGACGTTTCTATGTTTCTTCCAGAGTGAAGGGATTCACTAACTGCGTGATGCAATGTGTGAGCTGCTGAAGTCCCGTATGGGTTGAATCCTCAATAGCCAAGCCCTGAAAGACAAAGAGGGAAAGTGCCTGCTAACAGTAGATTATTCCAAGCCAGACAACCAACTGTCCATTTTTCAGATGAGAGTGAGAGAGAGAAAACTCGCTCTGTCCTGTCTAAGTTGTCTAGTGACCAACAGAAGAAAGCTCTTTATGGTATGAAACAGTTCAATGTGGACACCACAAATTATCTGATTGGCCATCTACCAATAGACAACAAGCTTTTAAGAGCCCGTGACTGTAAATATCGAGAATCACTGATAATCAAAATCGAAAATCCTGATAATTTGCCAAAAAGTTGCTTTTGGGTAGCTACGTTCAAAAATATTATTGAAATTTTCTAGAAATTTATGGTTTTCGAGAAAAAAGGGGAAAAACGAAAATACCGGATTTTGACTAATTAATTATGCAAAAATCACAGTTAAATTGACCAACTTCAGTACGCTTGTGCTGAAACAAGGTGCAACGCTGGAAAACGGGGATACGTTTTTCCTTTAGTATAAATTATACTTTCTAGCCATTGTCCTTTTCAAAGTTTTGCAGCGATTTAGAAAGTTTCACTGTTTCTTTGTGGGCGGCACGGTGGTCTAGTGGTTAGCGCGTCGGACTTTCAACCTGAAGGTCGGTGGTTCGAGCCTGGTCTCTGCCGTCGTGTTGTTTCCTTAGACAAGAAACTTTACTCCACACTGTCTCTCTCCACCCAGGTGTATAAATGGGTACCGGCGACAAAATGCTGGGGGTAACCCTGCGATGGACTAGCATCCCATCCAGGGTGGAGTAGCAATATTCCTAGTTGCTTCATGCTACAGAAACCGGGTTAAGCTCCGGCCGTGTGGGCCATCGTGGCCCGTGTGCGACTTTACCTTAACTGTTTCTTAAAAAAATGCAATCTCAAGCATTTTGTGAAAAGGCAAAAATTGAGCAACTTCAGTGGCAGGAAATCCATCTTGGTTTGTCCAATATCAAATCAAAAAGATACTGGGCAATTCAGATTCGTGTTGACAAAACGAAAACTTCGCGATGCGCTGTTGTCAAATTTGCATAAATCAGCAAAATTGTAAATACTATAAGAGTATATGTTCTGAGGAAATATACTGCCGAATATGTCTTATCTATTCTTAGATGGTTTATTGTTTTATCTTAGCAGTTATCTATATCATTTTTGGCTTTGAGATATCTCAAATATAGAGGAAATCGGTAAAATTAGCCGATCTTTATAAAATAGTTGACTGTCGGAGTTGTGAGGCAAACGCTATGAAGCGGCGTAGCTGTTAAGTCAACTACATTTATTAATTGCAGTTTCTTCATGAAATGTTACTGCGCCTTTCAATAACATGCGGAATTTGAGATTCAAATCTCCACCAACGGTTGCGTTATGTGTTACTTCTAACCTGCGCTTGCAAGTAATAATTTTCTTTCGTCGCTGACGCTTTCAACGTTCGTCAAGATATTGTAACCCTTCAAAACTGAGGTGTTACATCCCGATTACAGTCTTTTAAATCGACTAACTCGACCGCTTTTGTGTTTTCGAAGCTTGCACCACAAGAAAAGCAAAGCTCCAAAACGACATTCTTATTCCTAGTTGTTTATAAGTTGAAACCTCCCGTACAGGGTATCGTACACCTTAGTCTTTGGAAAATAGAACACCCAACTTGCAATATCTCTCTGTATACGTGACTTGGTTTCCGGGCGCGGTCTGTTCAAAGGCTGGTTTATTATGCTGGCTTTCCAACCGATATTTCAACGAAATGTCTTTCAGGGAAGATGATAAAATAAAATAAAAATTAATGCTGATACTAACAATGGTCACAATAAATGTATGTTATATAACATATTGTTGGGACTTCTAAGGTCGCCATAGCTATAAATATAAACTGCGTCACAGCCACTTGAAATAGATCCGAATTAGTAGTCACGGTGTCGTGTCAAGGGCTTGTCACAGAGGTAAGAAACATAGATAATTTGGAGGTTAATTGTTTCTATTTGTGATCAGACTATGAAAAAGCTATCCACAGTTCTTAACACGAAAGCATTTGAACATCTCCACGTTTGAAAACAAATCGTGGTCGCGATGTTGCGTGACTTTGCCAGTTAAGGGTACTAGAATGACTTCCGGTTGGATTTTAGTAAACATTGTTTAAAATAGTCATTTTGTACTCGCTAAACAACCCCTTTAAGAATAAATTTAAAGAAAAATCTTTTTTTTACTCATGCGCGTAGCGGCACGAGGTAAGGTTTCGGCTCCGTTTTTCTTGTTATTATTTTTCTTGTTATTATTATTTTTATTTTTTGTGTCACGATTTTGCATGCAAATTTATGCACGCATATTTTAAATTGTACACGTCCGGTTCATAGCTTTGCCACTACACTTCTTGTTTAGTGACTTCCGGCTACTCTCACTTCCGGTAAAAGAGCGTTACTCAAGTGTCACGACAGCGTCTCCTACAACCCTGCTTACATTAGCAATGTTCATGTTTGGTATATATAAGACTTAGAAGAATCATTCCCTTCATTGTGGTACAGCCTTCATTTCCAAAACAATCAATAGTAAACAACGTGGTTTGCAGGAACGATGACTGAATGAAAGGAGTAACTCTTTTTCCATCTCGGACATCGTCTTATCATGTTTAAAGTATATCATAAAACTCTCTTACGCATGCGCATGAGTATAGGCTGCTTGGAGCCTCTTGTTAAAGGAGAATTAACATGTAGTTGACTTAATAGCTACGCCACTTCATGGCGTTTGCCTCCCAACTTCGACAGTCGACTATTTAATAATAAGCGGCTAATTTTACCGATTTCCTCTATATTTGAAATATCTCAAAGCCGAAAATGATATAGATAACTGCTAAGATAAAACAAATAAACCATCTAAGAACAGATAAGACATATTTTCATGGGTCGATTCGGTAGTCTATCGTATTTCCTCAGAACGTATAGTCTTTTATAAAATATTTGAGATAGTACGCGCGCTGTCGTTGGTCTATAGGTGTGTTTAGATGAGAGTATGTAAACACGGTTGTGACGTGTTACCTCGCACCATTTCGTAAACAACAAGCATTGCAGCGAATGCCAAAACTTTTGCCAAGCTAAAATGAATTTAGCGTACACAATCAGTTGAGAGTTTCTACGAAAAACTTTCGTCCACTTAAAGAACGGGACATTAGTGACTACACGAATTAAAACACAGTAAAATAGCAGAATGTCTTAGTTACAAGTGTTTCGTATCTTAAAAAGTTCAATTCATAGCGGCGAAAAGTCGGAAAGAACTGCAGCATGGACAGTATGTCTTACAAAAATTCACAGCTAAAGGATACAAGAAACGGTTAAAACATCGTTACCTGTAGTTGATGTAGCTTTTAGTCCTTTTCCTTTTGGTTCCGCTGCTTGTGCTGTGATTCCAAACCAGCAAAACTTCACAAGGCACGATGAGCGGTTCAACTTCTCAACCATGTTCTCGGGCTGCCAAATCGGGCAAGTTCACGTCACTTTCAAGAGAGATCAAGGACAGTGACATTCATTTTCAGCTTAAATGAACTCCTCATCTTGAAGTTCTTTCCTTGCAGAATCGTATATTTTGAACATTTATTTTTCGCCGCAAAATCGGTATTTTTCTGTAAGATTTAGGAGGATTCAAAGCTGAAATCGCTTCTACACGGCGCTCGTTGGCGCTTGCCAAAAATTTCAACTTGATTTTTACTTTTCTAACGCGAATTTTGATTGGTTCATGTGTTGTCAGATGCGCGTTTTGATTGGCTAGTAGGAAATATGGATGTTCAGAGTGTGCATTGAGAAACTCTATTTCAATCAAGAAGTTAATAAACACATTTTCCCTTCATTTGTCGAATTATTTTTGCGAAAAATTTTATAAAAGCAATAGAGGACTTTTTTCCGTGTTTACATAGCCTCATCTAAACACTCGGGGGCTGGGAGAATTCTAGAAAGTTATGCATAACTGGTTTGCATAACTGTCTCGAATTCTCCCAACCCCCCTCGTGTTTAGATGAGGCTATGTAAATACGGAAAAAGTCCTCTATAACAAACAATTAACTTTATTAAAATTTTTTTAAGTCCTCTATTGCTTAAATAGTATTATTTTACAATTTTGCTAATTTATGCAAATGTGACAACAGCGCGTCGCGAAGTTTTCGTTTTGTCAACACGAATCTGAATTGCCCAGATTTTTTTATTTCATATTGTTTCAGTAGAAGGGCCGAACTTTATCCTTGTATATATGTTGATTTGATATTGGACATACCAAGATGGATTTCGTGCCACTGAAGTTGCTCGATTTTTGCCTTTTCACAAAATGCTTGAGATGGCACTTTTTAAAGAAACCGTGAAGGCCGGCACACACTAGGGGACATGTTGCGGGGACATGAAGCCGGGACATGTTGCAGCGACAGTTTTTCTCGTGTGACATCCCCGTTTTAAAGAAAAAGTTCTGTTGCGGGAACACAATTTTGTCCCCGCAACATGTTGCATGAAATTCAGCTGGTTTGAATTCGTGCGTCATGAAGCGGGGACAAAATGACCCCCATTTCAATATCGCATCGTGTGCACTGCTCTTGTAAACTGTCCCCGCTACAAAAGAGAAATGAACCAATAATAACTCGCAATTAATTATCCCATGAGCATTCAGTAGCAGCCTGTCAAGATTTTTATACCTCAATCTGCTTTGTGTGCACCAGCTTGCGTACTGTCCCTGCAACATGCGCCTTTGCTGTGCACACGAAGGGGCTTGTCCCCGCTTCATGTCCCCGCAACATGTCCCCTAGTGTGTGCCGGCCTTAAAACTCTCTAAATCGCTGCAAAACTTTGAAAAGGACAATGGGTAGAAAGTAGGCAAAATCCGGTATTTTCGTTTTTCCCTTTTTTCTCGAAAGCTATAAATTGGCAAAGATCTCATGGATATACACACAACGATTCCCCATTGTTAGTCTTTGTTTGTGATCTATTATTTCCGTGTAGTCTATTGTTTAGTCTTTGTTTCACGGTCTAGTGGGTATATCCATGAGATCTTTGCCCATAAATTTCTAGAAAGTTTCAATAATAAAAGAACAAAAGACAAAAGAACTTTCTGAAGTCTGAAGTTTCAATAATATTTTTGAACAAAGCTCCCCAAAAGTAACTTTTGGGGAGCTTTCCAGTGATTCTCGATATTTACAGTCACGGGCTCATAAGAAATGTCTCTTTCCTACATCCACTTCTCAGAGATAGTCAGCATGGCATGCAAGCTATTCGTAGACTAGCAGTCCTGAAACCAACAATATAAGAATAGGACGTTGCTCTGGTTACAAATGAGTGGAAGGTGTACAAGGCAGGGGATGTTAATGCAGTCAGTAGCATGCGTAGGGTTGACTATTACTGGGCAGATGTCTTCCAAGATAAATCTCTGCAGGGTGAATTCAAGTATCTTGTTCTTCAGAAATTTAGCTCATGGCAATACAGATGTAGAACGAAGTCTTTCAGGAAACAAGAAGACAGTAACTCCAGACAGGGCTTCTCTTGGTGACTTGACAATAAATAGTTTGCGTTCTGTCAAAGATCATGCGAAGAAGTGTGGAGAGCCACAGAATGTTCAGATCACAATTAAACGGACTTCTTCAAGCATCAAGAGAGTCGAAGAGAGGCACACAAAGCACATGCAAAAAGGCTGTCTGATTTAAAAGAAGATCTGGCAAAGAAAAAGAGCATTCAAGATGCAGAGAAAGAAAGGCTTAGGGATGCTGAGAAGGAGAGAGAAAGGGAAGCAGAGACGTTGGAACGAAGCAGACTGAACTTTTCTGAGAGAGAAAACGAACTGATGAAATCGGAAGACCAGAAGGACAGTGAGCTGCAAACGGCTAAAGCACTCTATAAAGAAGCAAATGAAAGGCTTTCACAGGTAATTAAGAACAAAAACTTCAACGAGGCTGCTATAGATCAAGGGCTACTTGAAGTTGCTAACAAGGAGATGGAACATGCAATGGAACAAACCAAACAGTGTTCAAATAAGAGAAATGAACTAGACACAAACTAGAAGAGGCTCGTGGAAGGCTATTCCAAACATGTATCTTCCACTGAATGTTGAGGACATGATGTACACTTTTTGCTGTTTTTTGAGACTGAATGTCAAGAATCTAAATGTTAAATTTGAGTTTGTTTCCAACTTTTTGTTAAATATCTTGTGCTTTAAGTGTGATGGTTAGGAATGGCTATGAGGGGCATAGAAGAGGCCATTGTATTTGTTTTAATAAAAAAAATGTTTATTTTTTTGCTGTATATCACTTGTAAATGCTTCAAAAAAAAACCCTGTATTCCTATATTTTTTCCTATTCCCTACATTCTCCTGATATTTTTGACAAAAAAGACCCTATATTTAGCCCTATAATTTGGCAGGAGGCCACTTGAAGCCCTGATGTTCTTTCTCCACAACACATGACAGTTTCACTACATCGTCTCCTCTTCTCTTGTTCGCTGAAGAAAGAAGTCAGGAGAAAAGTAAAATGAAACTACGAAATCGTGCTCTAATATCATGTTGTCACTCATGTTGTGCTAACAGTACCTCCCAAGTAAACAAAGCTTTTGTTCCGTAAAACTTTCGTGAACAATGACAGTACCAATATACGAAAAGTGTTTTGATCGATTTTTATTCCTTGACTAGAAAATAAAATCGCACTTGTAAAATTCCCATGAAGTAGCACTTAATTAGGTGACTTCTTGATAAAGTGAATTCAGCGAACTCATGAATATCCTAAAATAAACTAAAACTTTGGCACCATCAGTATTTTTGTTGTTTTGATGTTGTTGCAGGCATTTTGTTGCACTATGATGACCCCAACCAAGACCTTCAAGATCTCTACTTCATCGATCCCAAGTGGCTGTGCGAGTTGATGGCAAGAATTGTGACGTTGCCCCAAGTGAACCCATACATAAACAATGGCGTGTTGAGCCTCGACAATCTTCCATTCTTGTTGAGAGGAGAGCTGTTTGCTCGGCACAACTCTCCTCAGTTCATCCGCCTCTTAAATCGTTTCCAGATCGCATGTTCCCTGGACGACAAACGCGTGTTGATTCCTTCCAAACTCCCACCTCAGAAACCGGAAGAAGGCACGAATGACGACCTGCCGTTTATCACACTGAAGCGAATCCACACCCTGCCCTGTATTCCACACGGATTCTGGAGTCGCCTCATCTCGCGCTTATTATTCTACATGAAGGACATGTTGTCGGGCGGGGAGAACTTCACCAGGAAGGAATATTCGAGTCCGTTTCAGCTTGATCCATTCTGCTGTCGCTGCCCGCTGGTCTTGGAGAATTTAAGCTCAGCTGGACGCGTGGACAGTGACCCCAACCTGCTTGGAGCAACGGATCCCTCGATGGGAGGTTCGTTCGAGAATCTCCACGACTCTCCCAGCCCTATTCGAGGCCTTCGATTTTTTGTAGGTCCACGACAGGGAAGTTACATCAACGACAGGTTCTACCGTTATCCCGATTTCGATGGCACAAGTTCCCGCAGTGACTCGGGATACGAGTATAGTTCAGAGGACGATGATGAATCCCGCGGGAGGTCCCGTCAGCCGCTGAATGCAACTTTTCCTCTTTCAAGAGATACCTCTTGGAGAAACAAACAAATATTTAGACATAGTACCCTTCCCGGAGTCTGTCGAGATGATGACAAAGTCAGTGATCTTAAAAATGGAACCCCCAAAAGCGATCCAGGTGTTCCAGTCTACCGAAAGAATTACAAACAAGAGGATTTGGGTGATACAATGCATTTTGATGCATCGTGTTCAAGCTTAGATGAAGCGGCCGGTGCAACGGTATCTTTTGACCAGAGGGTACTCATGGCAACACAAGGAGCATCATTGCCTAGCAACGGACTACAAGAAGTGATTCCTACTGTAAAAAATGACGGCCTGGAAAATTCCTCTCAAAGGGGAGAAATGATCAGTGGCGCAGGTGAAGACAATGCAAGCGTTGAGGATGATGTCATAAATAATTTGCAGGTAGGGTGCTCGGATCACGAAGGGAAATGTTTAGCTCCAGAATCAGGCACCGAAACCATGACCGCTGTGCTCCAATATTGCAGTAGCAGTGAGGAAAGTGTGCCTTATCAGTCCGCCACTTCAAGATCGTGCACCCCAGATCCATTCACACATGACCTAACCGATGGGCACTGCATGGATCCTTCGTCAGCTGATCCCGCTGAAGACCATAAAAAAAGCGCCTCTCCGGAGGGTCCTGGTGCTAAAGGGCCTACTCAGTCCCAGCATTCCTTGACGAAAGCGGAAACTGAAGAGACACACAGCTTTGCTTCGTGGGAGAAGCTGCCATCTGATCGCACACCAGACTCCTCACGATCAAATAGCATTTCCTCGGATAAAGAATTCAGTGGCGAGGGTTTTCATACCAGTGAAAGCCGGAGATCCAGTGTCGAAGAGATAGAGAACGCCACTTCAGAAGTAGAGACGCCTCCTTGCGAAAATAAAACAGTAGCAGGTAAGAGAGAATCAAAGCAGTAGCCTGAGCGCAAAAAGAGAAATTTCTTTTTTTTTTTTTTGCAAAATATCATCAAAACAAAAACTGCAACACAGGAAAGTAGCGCTCAGTAGCTCTTATTTGAATGGTCACACGTTAGGATTTCACCCACGGACTCAAAAGTTGGAATCGCCTTGTTTGTTCAACATAATAAACAGCACCACGGGAAAGTACTGCTTAACAGCTCTCATTTGGATGGTAGCACTTTAGGATTTCACCCACAGACTCGATCGTTTAAACCACATTGTACAGCAAAATAAACAGCACCATAAGAAAGCACTTCTGCTCAGTGTCTTTCATTTGAATGGTCGCACTTTTTGTTTTCAGAGCGCAGGTTCGATGCTGCTTGTGAAGGGTTTCACGTTTTGTTCACGGTTTTAAGGGATTACCTGTAAAGTAAAGCTTGGCTAATTTCCTTCCTTTTCCTTTCATCTCCCGCCAGACGTCAGCTGTTCGTCGTACTTCACGGTCTGTGATGATCAAGAGTCGCTGTCGTGCAACACTCCTGGCACAAGCTTTCAATCTGTAGAATCAGTGCACGGGACGCCTTCTACAAGTACGTCATCGGCAGCCTTGGAACCTGACCCTGATGGAAGTGCTAGGGGAGATACTAGCAGAAGCAACTCACGGATTGGTTCACCTCACCTTCCTCACTGCCCGTTTATTGAAGACTTCCCTATCGAGAGTTTGCCTCAGATGCCCACTGATGTTGCTACCTTGATCGACGACGGTTTCCTTCATTGTTGGAAGTCGGGGGTTTGTTTACGCCACCCTCGTTTGTTCCTCTTACTCTACTGTGTTCCTGACTCAGATGATGATCGACAGGTGGTCATCACAGAAGTGAGTCCGTGCCCTCAGGGCCGCAGGGTGCTCAGCTATGTTGTGGATCACATCGATACTCTGATCCGCGAGTGGTACCAGGAGCTGTCCACCACAGACGGGTGGCAGCCCAGGGTGAGACAGCTCATCCCTTGCGTCGTGTGCGAGCGTCTTGGTCTTGAGCCACACAAGTTCACGTTCACTGAATGCCAGTTGCAGAGTTCGAAATCGGACACGATTCCGTGCCCAAAACATCCTCGACTGCAGGTCAATCTGCATCAAGTGGCACCTGATATCATGTTACATGACGTAGATGCTGATTTGCTGTTGTCGCATGACGAGATCACTTATGAAGACACAGATTCAAACAAGCTGGGCAGCGGTGGATTTGGAAAGGTATTGGTCATATATCAAAATTAATTGTCAATCAAGTTTTGATCAAAATTTGAACCCATGACCTCTATAAACCGTTTGGCGCTCTTCCAGTATTTGAATTACCTTGTCATTCGCAGCTAGGACTAGAATGAGTCTAGAGGATTATTTTCCGCAGGTGGAGTGCAATGAA
Organism: Cladopsammia gracilis; assembly: GCA_022457155.1. Lineage (NCBI taxonomy): Eukaryota > Metazoa > Cnidaria > Anthozoa > Scleractinia > Dendrophylliidae > Cladopsammia > Cladopsammia gracilis. The sequence continues at coordinate 432,611 of JAJGOT010000405.1, read as the reverse complement.
TAAGCGGAAAATGTTTCTCTCACACGCTGCTGGAGCCTGGGATTAGGTCATGTGACCTAAGGCGGGCAGTTGTTTTGCTTGCGTTGCGGCGGTCGGCTTGGCATGGCTATCAGTGGTGTGTGAGAAATATATTTATCCACGGAACTGAAAAATCGTTTTTAATAATCTCGTTGATAGCCTGTTCCAGGGGTTCAGATAGTGGGAAAAGCGCGAATAGTTGGAGAAGGCGCGAAGGAAAGCGTGCGAAAAAAATGCGGGGAGACTGGGAGATGAAGCGAGGGAACGTCGGTAGACAAACTTAACAAAAAGTTGTTCCGGTATTCCGGTATACCGGACTCCGGTATACCCTCTGATGGGCAATTATGACACTTTCTGTTAACACTCGAGCGCTGATGAGAAATGCGATATGGCGGAGGAAAGACAGCTGCCATCGAATCACGCTGAGATCGAAATCGTTGCAAACAACGTACTCAAAGACTTCCCGAATATCGTATCTCTTCGCGAAGAACAAAAAGATGGCTTTAATAACCTTGTTTCTGGTAGAGATGTCTTCGCGATACTACCAATCGGCTTCGGAAAGAGCTTGATTTTTCAGCTCTTTCCACGGATATTGAAAGCAATGAACGGAAAAGATGGTGCCGTTTCAACTATCCTCGTTGTTGCGCCACTCTTAGCTATCATGAAAGATCAAGTGGAGCAATTGAATCGAATTGGAGTTACAACAACAGCTATAGGATTGGAGCAGGAGGAGGGAATGGACGAGGACGCGGCGAAAAGTGGAAAGAGCGAGAGAACGTCGCGATTTCGTAGTTGTTATCGTTTCTCCGGCGCTGTCAGCCGTTGGCGCACGCTTCGCTGAGGGAGTAAGTCCTGTCGGCGACCTTGTGTAGTTTTGTCGCTTCCCCGCTCTCTGCGATTCACCAGTTTCTCCCGAAAATAATTTAGAAATGTTAGCATGAGTTTTTGCCAATGTTCTGGCAAAGGTAAGGCAGCTAATTATCAGATTAATTTTTGTTTACTTTTATCCAGTTCGTGGCCTAACGAGCGAGCAATGTCGGCCAACACCAAACTCTCCGCTCCAGAATATCCAACAATATCCTTATTTTTAACTACACTACAGAAGCCTGGGATACACGCGGAACTTTGGTTCCTGAACACTTCACATTTTTTTGGCAAAACCTACAACACGTTGAAGGATGGACTGGCAATTCTTTTGCAGAAGAACGTACACAACGATCAGACATCGAAACGCAGATCGAGATATGAGATATGAGAGAATTTGACAACGTGGATCTTGAAAGTGTCATATTTCCCGGGAAATCTAATCCGGTTGTAATTGGTATATGATTGACAACTGAGTTGGCGCTCTAAAAGTGGACGGAAGGACCTTTTGTTGAGTTGTTTACAGGCGTTCCCTAGCTCGTCTCCATGCATTTTTTTTCTCTCGCTTTTCTTCGCACCTTCCCCAACTATTCGCGCTTGCTCCACTCTCTGAACGCCTGGAGCAGGCTATCTCTTTGATAAACGTTGTGAAAAGATATTGGTATAAGCGAACGACTTTTTGGATCTTGTAGAAATTTATTTCAGCAAAGTTTTAATTATTTATTTGTTTATTTAACTGTTTTGGTATGCTTTTATTTGAATGTGCACTATACAAGTTATTTTCTAGCTTCCCAGAAAACTAATTGGTGACTAACAATTTAATTGCTATGTTGCACAGTTGTTCCTTTGGGAATAACGGCATAATCTCGGACGGCTTTTAAACCGAATTACGGCTAATTACAATCTCGGACGGCTGACTGTTTTTTTTTTTCTTTTTAGAAAGACAAACAAAACAAAACAAAAATTCTTTCAGTATATAAATAAATTTCAGTATAAATGCATTTTGCCTTTTAGCGAATATTGTGTCAAAAGCAACATTGTGGTAATTTTTTTTCTTTAGGTTGTTCGAGGGAAATGCAGAGGACAAGCCGTAGCCATTAAGTTCTATATTCAGAGTGATGAATCTGAGCCCCTGAGGCATTACCGTGAAGCGCGTAAGGAGTTGAACGTGCTTCGTCGTGTGCGCCAACATCCCTTTCTGATCAGCGTCATCGGCGTCTGTCTGCGTCCTCTGTGCCTGGTACTGGAATTGGCCGAGTGTGGAGCTCTCACCGATATCATTCTCAAACAGAAGTCTGTTGATAGGATTGTGCTGTTCCGCGTCGCCTATCAAGTAGCGGACGCTTTGAGATTTCTGCACGATTTGGGCGTCATCTATCGCGACTTGAAGCCTGAAAATGTCCTTGTTTGGTCGCTGGATGAACGCGATGATTTGCATGTTAAGCTCATCGACTTTGGTACCGCTAACTTTGCGACATCCACCGGACTCATCTCCTTCGCAGGAACACCTGGCATCCATGCGCCTGAGATGTTGGAATGCGCCAACAAAGAAGAGTACACCGCACAAGTGGATGTGTATTCATACGCGATCCTTCTGTACCAGCTCATCACGCGGTTGGTTCCATTTGAGGAATACGATTCCGAACCCAAGATTAACGCGGCTGTGATCGCAGGCGAGCGTCCGAAGTGGCAGGATGTACAAGTGACAATGTTCGGTCTCCCGACTCTCACCGAGCTTATGCTTCGGTGCTGGTCGGCCAAACCGACTAGGAGACCGACGACTGCTCAGATAGTGGAGCAAGTCCGTCAGCCAGCGTTCCAGTGTTTACTCGCCAAACAGCCCATACCTGCCGAACAGCAGTCAGTTCGCCATGCCTGCCTCGTCCCGGATTCACACGATCTGTGGCTAGCGTGTGACGGTCACTCTGGCAACAAAATATTTGTCTACAATAGTCGCTCACTCAACATGAAGTTCTCCTTCTCCATTGATACTTACCAAGAACAGAGCTACTCCTTGCAGATTCAGTGCATGCATTTCATGATGCCGCACATGTTGATCGCACTCCGTGGAGAATTAGACTTAATCAATGCTTATTCCACCTCTAGTGCATCACACTACAAGTGCGTGACATCCATGTCTTTTGATGAACAGGTCACGTGCATCACGTCAAATGACGAGTACATCTTTGCTGGACTCAACGACGGAAAAGTTCGCTGCATCCTCAAAACGGAGATGAAGAAAAGTGAGAAAAAGCGGCGTTTTTATAGCTTAACCGTAGGGCGCCATCGAATTATTTCAATGACTGTTGCGCTGGATAAACTGTGGGTGTCAACCAGTAGGTATATCTTCCGATATTTCACTAAATCAGGGGAAATGGATGCTTTCGACATAGATGCCATGTGGTATGGAGGTCCGGCAGGAATGGAAAACAACCCTCAAACTCAGATCTCCTACATGAAAGTCGCTTTTGACGAGCAAAGCGTTCTGTCTGTTTGCAGGTAGGGTGTTGTACATCAACTTCGATTTATTTCTTAACTATTTTGTAGGCGTTTGTGATCTAGTTATTAGAACCGTGTAAACCTGTTACCCATTTAAGGTTCATTGCGCAAGCCTTGGTCTCCATTGTTGTCATGATCATGGGTATTGCACACTTGTTATATATCAGCAGTATTTATTACGGAGTGTTAATTGGGATACTATCCAGATCCAATAAATTGGAACTTGAAATTTTTGGTTTGCGGGGAGAGAGAAAAGTAGTAGTGTCCGGAGAAAAAACCTCGGTGCTCGGACGAGAACCAACAACACACTCAACTCACGTATCCCGACACCACTACGCCTCCCCTGCTCCCCAATAGCGTATTACTAGTAAGGACTGTGACATTATACTAGCATATTGTTACTGAGGACGGTGTCATCTTAGCATATTACTAGTAAGGACTGTGACATGATACCAGTATATTGCTACTGCTACTAAGGACTGTGCTATACTGACATACAGTAAAAACCCGCATAAAAGAACAAGTGGATGAAGAACACTCAGGCTGAAATTTGGTAAAAAAAAAAGAACACATTCAGCCTGAAAAATGAAAATTGTTCTTATATAAAAAATTGACTGCCAGGTAGATTAGAATAACCTACTAGGGTACAGTACTAAGTAGATCAACATATTATATGTGCTAGACCATTGCACGCAGAGTTTTACAGCAGGTATGGGAATTTCCAGGGTACATTTAGCAATTGTTTTTGGACTTGGCTAAAAAATTTGCTTGACTTTTGCTGAGTTTCGTGTTGTTTCTCACCAGAACTGCTACCCCTCCCCCAATGTAATACTGTATTACATATTTCCTTGATTAATGCAGTTAAGGTTAGTTCCATCCATTAATTAAAATGCTGTGTTTGCACATTGATTTCATCTGTTGGTACTCTATGCAGTATTTAATTTTTAGAAACAATTTTAAGAACTAAGAACATTTTCAAGCTGATTTTGCAGAAAACACCCGATATGTAAGAACAAAATCAGCCTGAACCCCCAAAACATGTGTTCTTTTATGCGGGTTTTGACTGTATTGCTACTAAGGCGGACTGTGTCATACTGGCGTATGTTCATTCCTCTACTTAAAGTTTCCATTTCCCTCTCTGTTTAGGTCTGTTCTTAGCAAGTGGGATGTCAACGGCATACAGCATCATTTTACTGTCGACTGCGGGCACATCATACACAGCCTGACCTCGAACTCTACTGAAACACTACTCACAGAAAGCAGCGATGCCGATGCGTGTATCACGTGCGTGGAACCCACGCGCGACGCGATTTGGGTGGGGACCGCGAGTGGCCATATCTTGATCTTCGATTCGCTAACAGGGAATCTTCTGATGTGGTTTCATCCTTTTGATGAAACACGCAGCCTTACCCTGATGTACGGCCCAGGTCCCTGCGGCACAGAGCAGAATTACGTTATCAGCACGGGCAAGGGGCTTAGGCCAGAGGGGCTAGGAACGCGGGGTGTGTGCGTCTTGTCGGCGGAGCGAGTGCGAGAGCCCCCCATAGAGGTTTCCCCCAGGAAAGTTTCCGAGCCAAAACGTAAGATCTCGTCGGGAAGGCCGAAACTGCGGAGTCCAACGCCACCATGTGACGAACCCGATGCTGAAGATACCAACCCGACCCTACCCCCCAGGTGCATGATGATCATGTGGGAATCTGTATCCATGAGTTGTTTTTCTAGAATGGAGGCGAAAAGCGGCCGGCAGCATTTTCCGATTAGTGGTAACAACCAGAAAGCAGATAGAGATCAACCGACGAAAAATAGCGATGAAGAAGATCCTCAGACTTCTCCTACTTGAACAGCTGGCAATCCCAGTTATCCAATCAGAACGATTTCCTTGTTATTTTAATGGTCACGTTAGAGCGTGTGCTCATTAAGAGGACTGCAACAAAGTCACTTCTTCTTTGACGCCAGATAATTATTATTCTGGGCGGAGTTGCTCAAAGCAGGATTAAGTTGACCCAGGATTAGCGTCAAATTCGGATGCGTGTCTTCGCTTTTAAAATGCGAATTCCTATATGGTATAAGTATTTTTGGCGTGTAATTTAACTTTGACTGCTCTCTATATGCTTCGTTTAATCTTAGATCAGCGTAAATCGGCTTATAAAACGAAGGTGACACGTGAGCTTGTTTTCCCCAGTGGTGCATAGAAGGGGCAAGTTCATTTAATGCTGAGACCCCATGCGATAAACTGAATTTCATATAAATCTCTCTCCTGTTTTTTTTAGCATCTTAGAGTAAACAGACAGCTAAAAGTTAGCTTGATCGGAGGATATTAAATAGCGTGATGCACACACTTGAATACTGTAGAATTTGTGGGATGAAACATTATTACACAAACTGATTATCGATGACAATTATGATCAACCCTCGATCTATGCTCAGGATATAGCAGACCGGGTCATCCAGTGGTCCCATGAAAATAGAGTTCGCCCTCAAGTAATTCCGACAAATGCAAAGAGCTCAGGATTTCATTTGCTCGCAAACCAGTGGAGTTTAATGCAGTAGTTGTTGATGGAAAGGAGCTGGATGTAGTAAGTAGTGCCAAGTTACTAGGGCTTATACTATAAGTGACAACCTAACTTGGAACGCCCATGTAGAAGATGTAGTCAAAAAAGCTAGTAAGAGATTATACTTCCTAGTGCAGCTCAAACGGGCTAGATTGTCGCCCATAGATTTAGTTCTTTTTTATACGTCATACGTAAGATCCGTAATAGACTATGCCGTACCTGTATTTTACAACGCCCTTCCGCAGTATCTAATAATGGAGCTGGTGCGCAAAGAGAAAAGGGCGCTATCTATAATTATGCCCAGCACGAGCTATATCAATGCCTGTGACGTTTTGGGCGTAACACCTATGGTAGACCACCACAGTCTATTGTGTAACAAGCTTTTCTGTACTATAGTGTCAGATGTACACAATAACCGCCACCAAATAATGGTAGATTCTGCATGTACCGGTCACATATTACGTAAAACAAAAGGACAAAGAACGACAATAATACAAATGCAAAACAAGACCAAAAATACAATACCTCACAAACAATAGAAGACAATGAGTGGTTCATGGGTACAGGTACATGCACAAAGACCCGAAAAAATTCAAGTCAGTTTTAACCTTAGAAATAATCGCCCATATATTACATGTACATACGAACGGAGCAAAGAACTCGTTTATGCTTGCAATGGCCTGCTAAGTGAATGCCATGTCTTAACTGTAGGATCTAGACTGTTTATACATTTGAACTTTGTAATTTTAAATGAAAATTAGAAATATTATCATAATAATTATTGTTTTATACATTTATTATTACCTTGAATTTTTATTATGTATAAAATTTTTAGCATGTAAATAATGACGTAATTCAGCCCACCGGCTGCGATGTGATTTTAAATAAACTATCATCTATCCATCTATGCCTGTGATATAACTTAACCCGAATGTTTACAAACGCGTATTTGTGGCAAGTAATATATTCAGAATCGAAGGTCAGCTCTACGTTAGGTACATCTCTGAAGCAAGAAGACTCGTACCAAGTCGCTGCATTTGATTTTGGGGCGAGAGAAGATTGAATAGAAATGAAGAAATGCGCGCGGAATGTTGTGGGAATTTTTTTCTGCCCCCAAAGACAGCACTAATTAACGCACTGCGTATGTTCGTTACAGGGTGTACGTCACTGCCTTCCTTGGGGTGGAAAATTTGTGAATGATTCAGTTTCTTAAGCTAAAATTTCACCCTTTTATTGATGACAACAAAATTTCTTCCAACTGAAATTAGATACAATAATTATTACAGTGGTTGTCCAAAAACACACAGACTTTCCATAACCGGACCACGCAACACGGTGCGGGTTTAACCAACGGGTTTGTTTATGGCACGCGGTCGCCCTCGTTTCGCCCTGCTGACCGTTTAGCACTGTCGCCCCCAAACCAATGAGTAGTGATTTGGTGCCCGTTTGTGGGAAGACCTTAGATAACAACGGCCTGGACCACCTCGGACGCCTTATTGAGACTTATATAACGGAGTAACTGGTTAGCTTGCAGTTGAGGTTGGGGTTAGCAGTTTATATAGTTAAATTTAGGCCCAAACAACCCGAGAAGCTAGGTGGTATGGTAGGCTATGTAAGCCTAAGACTAGCTGAGGTCACAGGTTCAATCCTGAGTGGGGATTTTATATTTTCTTTTTTACTCTTAAAAAATTTATTGAAAATAAAATTCTAAGTGTCGACATTACGTTATATAATTCTCAATAAGTGTCCGAGGTGGTCCAGACCGTTGTTATTATCTAAGGCCTTCCCCGTTTGTGGTGCGAGTGCGACTGAAGGTTTATTTTTGTTGACTAGCTTGAGAGAGTTTGGATGAGGTTTATAGCTGAAAAGTTAATACCGCGTTTTTAGCTGATAGCTGAGTTCTGTCAAAATTAACTAATAGTAAACATTAACATTTCACACTGACATTTGACCGATAGCTGAGTAATGGCCGAAAATTTAACTGATAACTTTGATTCCAGCATCCCCCATCCAGACCCTCACTTAACTACACAAGGCTTTTTAGCGAGATTTAAATTTCTATAATTGCCAGTAAATTGAAACAAGAAATTTGACGACGACGTAACAGTGTTTCAGACCCTTAGCTAGCCAACCATACCCAGTGGGAACGTTCTGTGGCAATAATATATTAGGTAGCTATAGTATTTATAAGGAAGAACGGAAAGTCAGAGGGCTTGTGTATCACGTTATAAAGTGATGGATGGAGCGAGCTTCCTTTCAAAAAAATTGTTTTAAAAAGTAGAACTTGTCTGTAAAAACAATTTTTTTTTTAATTCTTCAAAGTGCATTTTTATTGCGGTTGCACAAGATGTCATTCGTAGAGTATCACTGGAAGGCACAGGCTGACGTTTTCGATGAAGTTACAGCTGTCTCAATAATTCCCCCTCCTCTTGTTTTTGAAAGTATGAAAACCTTTAAAGTTAATAACAAATAGATGTGTTAAAAATAATGTGATCATCATAGTTACACAGCAACCGAAGGAGTACTTGCATAACTCATATATACTTTTCTTTCTCAATGTGATTAATTTAGTCAGAGCTTTACAACTAGTTACTAAAAGTACTGTATAACTTCTACCCACTTGTAACTGCTCTGTGGTAGTAGCCAACTCGAAAGCTTGGCTCCTTTGGCTACCACACACTTTTTCTTTGTTATGTTTAATTCAATGTATAGTTAGCTTTGTTCTTACTTCTTTATTTTCCTTAATGTTGTTATATTATAATTGAATAAGTGTGAATAAAATGAACTTGAACTTGAACAATCAGAGCCTGAAAAAGATTTTTTCGTGCCTCGACACGATTCGAACCCATGACTTTTGTGATTCCAGTACAAACGCTCTACCACTGAGCTACAAGGCCAGTTTTATTATATCCGTGAAATGATGAATATGTGGAAATGACAATAAATTCAACTGCGGAGAAAGAATGTAACAGAATGCAGTTCATATCGATTTATTTTCATATACATATTAAAAACGATCCGAGTTTACTAAAAATAGTTTCTAATAGAAAATGATCTGTGAATTGCTGCGAGTCGTGCAGTACGTGTTTGAATAAGTTGAAGAGATAACATGTTCATGTCAAGTGAACTCATGTTTTATTATAAATATATAATATATGCTTTGTAAAAGAAATAAAATACATAGTTTGTAAACTTTCTGCATGTTTCGATTTGTCTTTTATAATAGTAACAAGCAATGTAGGAGTTGACGGGATGTCGGTCATTGTTGACAGTAACATATAATGACTGAATGTCAGTCAACCGGCGTTTTTATTTTTTGCGAAGACCAACGAGCTCGATCACGCAGATCGGTCAGCGATAACGTCTCTATATCTGGGATGTTTTGTTTTTCAAGGGCATTCAAATACATGTTGTCTCCTTCAGTCAATATCTGATCGACTGCAGAAGACTCATTGTCTTCCCCTCGAAATGTCACTAAAACGTTTGTGACCCTGATGAATGCTTCTATGGAGAATGTTTACCTCCCAATAACAGTTTTCTTCACAGAAGTTAGATCAGTAAAGTTAGTTTTATTCACGATTCACTCTCACTTACTTTTTTGTTGTCTCTTAGCGTAAGTGAAATTAAGTGAAATTAATTGTAAAGTAAGATTTTTTAGTTAGCTTTGTTATCAATAAAAGATTTGGTTTATTGTTATAATTTCCGGTATTTGCCGAAAAGTAACCCCTTTGGTTGGTTCATATTTTAAAACCTACAATTGCTCAACAACACCGGTTTTCCGTGGTGTGGACTCTTATTTACCACGATTTACGTCATCACATGGTCAAAATGTTGTGGACTCACGAGGCGCAGCGTGGTAAATAAGAGTCCACACCACGGAAAACCGGTGTAAAATTGTTTTTTACAACAATATTTAGAAAAAATACAAGGAAAAATCGAAGTCTTGTTACAAGACGTGACAGCAAAGAAAAGCAAGCGTTGTCTATAACTTTCTCGCAATCTTATTGTTTTTTTTTTTTTCAAGCGCGCGTGATGTTAGCGTCAGCACCGTTGTCTGGACTCTCATTTACCACTCACGTCAACCAATCAGATTGCGAGTTTAGCGGCAATTGTGGTAAAATACAAAGTTCACACGAAAACACTCGATAACAAATTACAGCAGTTTTTGTGTTCTGCTGATGTAGTCAGCGAACACTAATGTCATCGGGCGAGGTAATTTTGTCAATGTAATATTTCCGGTGTGTAACAACAGAATAGACCAATTTCGATATATTAAAATTTATATTTGGCTCCGAGGCTTGGGGGAATAAAACAAAGGAAATGAACAATTCAACGCTGAACCTCGATGTGATTTCTTTTGTTTTATTCCCCCAAGCCTCGGAGCCAAGTATGAATTTTAATATATCGAAATTGTTCTATTGTCAATCGCAACCAATCAAAGCGAAGGACTGACGAAATCGGAAGTAGTTCTGATAATTCTCTTTCGGTTCTATATATGCTCAAAAATCGAATAATATTCCATCTATTCCTTTTAATTAAAGACTGAATTTTAGCTAAAGAGAAGGCTATCAAGGTTTCAAAATATATCTCCCACTACAAATTATTTCAGCAGTCTAAAGCGAAGCGAAGTCGCACCACGACTTATCATATCAGTTTGTTCATTTATGACTGAGAGAAATTACTACTATAATAATTCTTCATGCTTACCTTCATAACTCGAATAACATTCCATCGATTCACTTGAATTAAAGACTGAATTACAGCTAAAGAGTAAGCGACCAAGAATTTATTTGCCACTAGAATTTAATTTTAGCCCATCGAGCCTATCAAGAAAGCGTTGAAGCTGGCTGAGAGGCCAGTCGACTGAGTGAATGCAGTACAGTACATCTGCTCACAAGAAAAATGCACTCAAATCGTTTGTCAAATAGCATTTGCTCGTATGCTGCACAATTCACGCTATATCAACAGAACACACGACTGCAGTGGGGCCCTATTTTTAGATTCTACATTGTTAGTGAAGTTATCGAAAAATCATTGCATTTGTCACGCATTCTCTTGTAATAAAAAAAATATCCGACACCCTCACCCTGTTCATCTCCGTAGGGAATGAACACAAGATAACTTTAACAAAAATCAATGTTTTAATCAAAGTTCAATTATAGCAACGAAACGTTATAAAGAAAAGTTTATAGTTCATTGTTCCTCTTCAATAAGGTCCCGGATTCGAGCTCTGGCACCAACCGCGGGATCTCTTATTGGTCTCGGTATGTACTTGGTGTATCCCTTATTATTTTGTATTTAAACACTTAGTTTTTATTTCAGTAGAACAGCAGAATAGGGATTTGAACCCGGGCCGTATGATCTACTCCATGCACACTATCCACTACACCACCGAGGACTAACTGCCGAAAATTGTAATTTTAAGGGATATAATTAAGATAATATGCTGCTAGCCCAGACCATATATAAGAACTAACCCTTTCGATACACTGGAAATACTGGAATCATTGCTTAACCCTAAATACTAAAATCAGTGCTTCAACCCTAGATACTGTATATCCGACCGTAAATTACACTGCAATATATCTAAATACATTACAATAAGGGATACATGAAGTACCATACATTATGATCAGGGATACACCAAGTACCTAGGTTGGTACGGTCTCGGCCTGTAAACAGCTGCGTTCGGATTTAACTACCGTGGGTGTGTTTGTAGGCGTATCACAAGTCAACTCTAGAGGATAGGGGTGTTGTACAGGCTGTTCCAACATCGCGTGTGCGGTCTTGAGTCGTATTGCACGGATGATCACGTTTTTCCCAGGATAGACTTCATTCACTGTGGCCATCGGCCAAGTCCCACGCCGGTTCTTGTTTTCAGTTTTCACTTTTTTTTTTGGTCTTTTTTGTGTGTCAGGTTGTGCCGTTCCCTTAGAGCTGTCAGGTGCTCTCTCTACCACCTCTTCCATAGGTTGCTCATGCAGCTTCTCAGGAATTAAACGCGTTCTCAAGCATGTTAAGGCATGGTTCAGAGCCTAATTTGCATAAAACCTGAAAACGATCGTAACTTTAAAGTGATTCACCTGAACAGGCTCAAACTTAGCAGCAGGATAAAACTTGTTAACCTTGAACCATTGTTTACTTTAAATGTCGCATATTTGCATCACGTGACCTGTTATGATTGTTTTCCTACACAAAAAGAAAATTGAAAATGGGGTGCCGAGATGGCATATAATGGATATAAATTGCACCGTTAATGTATTTGTATGCTTCTCCCCTATATGAATCTGGCCGGAATGGTTGACTATGATTTACAGTTAAAGGGTTATTTCGTAAAACAGGTCACGTGACATATTTTGTCTCTTAAGATCTTGTTAATAAAATACAAAAATTGTCCATTCCGGGCAGGGATAGTATTTATGCATTGAGGCAAACAATTGCTTATGATTTTCTCTTGGCTAAAGTTAATCATCCTTACCCCATTTGAAGTTTCCTTTTTGTCCAAATTATGACGTCATCAGACACGTGACCACAATAATCAAACCTTAAGTTATTTAAGGACGCTAAATCCAGTTTGTTGTATACTTTTGGTGACTCTTGGGGCTAAAATACATTACTTCCAAAGGAAAAAATAATTTACTTCGCGGGGGGTCTACACCAAAGGAATGAGCCATGCCTTAACATGCTTGAGTTTGCTTAAATGATAATCCTTGATTCGCCATGTTTCTTCTTCTGGTAACTGACTGGTGCGCTGGAAAAGGAAGGTTGACGGGATAAGGATTGACAACTCTACATCATCCACCACATAACTCAACGGCCTTCGATTGATCTGCATGCGTTTCCACGTCGAGCAAAAACCTCACTCAGCTTAGTCCAGGTCAGAACACCTCCCCCAATGACTTTGTACAAGGCAGATTTCACCACTCCTATTTATATAAACCGCTCCAACTGTTCTCCCCACCATGGATCGCGGATCAAGTTCAATTTACAGGTGATGTCACATTCTTCTAGGAGACCTTGGAGGCGCTTATCCTTTCGTAGTTGGCGAAGCCATTTCTCAGCCTTGATAAAGGGGATGACACGTGGTCTGCCACGGTGAGCGATGAGGCGCTTGAGGCATGTAATAAAGTTGTGTGTCTCCAGACTAGACAATAATTCTAGGTGCACCGCTTTAGATAGGCTCCATGCGAAGTCCTGATCGCGAGGTAGACCTTTCTCTCTGTTTTCTTAGCCTGTTTGTATTTGATAGGACCCGCGAAATCTGCACGTGCCAATAACTTTGAACGCCGCTTTGACAGTGGTGCGATCTTCAGGTAGTTGACCAGGTGCTGTGTAGTTTAGGTATCCAGTTAACATTGAGCCCACGATATTTAGTGGTCACCTGCCTTATCCATCAGCACGGCGTTGGGGGGAGGGGAGGGTGGGGAGTTGGACATAATAATAATTAGTGTGGAGGGTGGGGGTCGGTGAAGCCAAAGTCTAGAAGATGGGAGAATCCGAACGTTTCGTATTCACATGCAAGTCAGGGCTCATCATCAACAACAACAACATCCTTTATTTAAGGCTCATAGGAGCCTTAGATTATATATTGCTGTTCAATACTACATACAATATCAAGGGCTACTGATCATATCAGTTAGAAACAAAAATAATGTAGCTAATATAGTTTCAAAAGGGCTAGCTAGTATTTAGTTGTTTCTGTCTCGGATTTACACATGTTAGGGTCTGTAGGGTACTGTTACAGACATGCGGCCAGGGTTTAAACCTGACCAGTGAACTGCGAAAGAAGTAGAGCATGAACGGCCGGTATACAAGTTTTGTGCAGGACTGAAGACGTGAATTTTCATAAGGGCAGTGAATATCTGATGAGAAATACTCCTTCAAACCGAAGTGTTAACAATGAGAGATAAGAACGTGTTCACATTATACATAATAATATATCCTGATGTAGTCCAAGGCTTACGACAGTTCTGTTCAAAGGAATGTCCAGTTTACATATCTTCGTGTGTATTACTAGATTGATTGTTAAAATGTACTTGATTTCTACGACTACATAATGATGGAGTAGATTCACCAGTAGCTACCAGTATCGCGGCCACCGTGTTGCCTAACGACAGTTTGAGCATGCTCAATCGCAGCTGTACCGCTGTGCAACTAAATCACTGACCAGCAAGAGGTCTCTGAGCGAGTCGTACATGCACTGCACTGGTTCTTCTTTTTAGACTTTTACTGAATCAAAATTATTTCTTTAGACGTTCTATAAGTTTAGGAATGTTATCGAGCGTTAACGTGATGTGTTTTGTAATGTATAGACGTGTTTTCCGTTCCCACAAATTTTGTGTTTGGGACTCCCAGTCCCAGTGACCTAATTAAAGCCTCATTTTTCCAGTCCAAAAATTGGCAAATCCTAGTTCTCTCTACTCCTAGGGCACTATAATTTTAAACAAAACTGGTTTTCTCTGCATCTATAAATATGACTAAATTTGGGCTTTCTAAAGTAACACTTAACAAAAAGCTGTACACAGCTTGATCTCGTGGCATCTTTTCAGTTGTAACCCATTGCAATATATTGATTCCCGAGTGTTTTGAGTGCTTTTACGAGAGACGTAAAATTATGTCTGAAAAGTAAGACTAAATTCAGTAGCCGACACTTGAAACCACGATCGCCAGCTGAAATGCAAAGTTATATAAAAGACAAATCGTGTAAATCAAACCTACCGGACTGGCTTAGCGCAGTGTCGCAAACGGCATGAAAATTGTCGTGTGATTTTGAAACGTGCGATTCAAGTCAAGTCATGACCTAATGCGTTAAATTTGATCTTTACAGTCCCTGCATTGCATGTCAGAATAATATTCTTATTTTCAAACTCGTATTTTCAAACGCGCATGGTTCACCATTCAAATCCTTTCAAAAGGAAAAATTTCTTTCTATAAAACAATTTAACTAAACAAGCACTGAACGGATTGCTATTAATTAAATAAATCAGGTATTCAGAAGAATCAGTGATGAAATTTAGATCAGAACTTGTTCTTGAATGCCATTTTCAAAATACAATGCAAAATATAATTTTATCTGCTTTCTATCTTGAAAGCACTTAAAAGAAGAATGTTCTAGATCATGTCAGGCGTCACGCAAAATCTCCCCTTTCGAGTATATCGATAAGCATGTTTCGTGATTTGTTTAAGCAAAGTGAAAAAGACACAAAATAAATTTTGTTTTCCTCACTTCTTATGCCAACTAAGTAACCTGATCTCTTACATCGCTTTTAAGGCTATGTCTACACTATACCGGATAGTTTATCATGTCGACATAAAAAAATACTCCGGCCTGGTATGAACAGAAACGGCCCAGAACTGAAACAACTCGTTCACACAGTCCAGCAGATCGTAACGGAGCGTTGGCCGAAGAGGGTTTGGTGCTGAAAATACTATTTACGCTCGTACAGCGGTTTATTTTCGCGCATTTTCAATATGGCGGCTTCCAAGGATTTTTTCGTTGACGGACGATAAACTTGATCTTCTTCTTTGATGTTCGCTCGTTTACAAGTCTAATGCAGAACGATAAATTCAGGAAAGCGCTTGAGATAGTAGAAATCCACTGAAATGCCCTGTGTAAAAGTAAGGCCACCATGTTTGCACTAAATTCCAATCCTCGCTCCTGAATATTTAATTCCGTTTCAGTGGGTTCCAATCCTCGCTTCTACTCATTCACATCCGCTACGGTTCGAATACGTATTCACGCTGCCACAAAGATTGACGCAGGCACCTACCCGATATGTGACGATTCACTTTCAAGATCGACGCGGCGCTGCTTCGCTCCGTTACAGAAACCGCCCCGAAATCAGCGTTTTAGGTGTAAACAAAAGCCCTATATCCGATATGGTTTTCGTGCCGGCGCAAGGGCTATCCGGTATAGTGTAGACATGGCCTAAAATGACGACATGAGCTTTCCATGACAATAATTCAGTATACCGTAAATATCTGTCTGAACGCTGAAGCACACTTAGCCTGTGTACTTAACGCGGACTTCTAGTGTGAACCGACGACCCTCATCGTCGAAATCTTCCCCAGAAGAATAAACGCTTTAAAACTCGTTGGCGTAACGCCACGAGTAATATCAACTGAAAGGCTGCTGTGAGCCAACCCGTGAATAAGAAATGCTAACACGTAACGCAATATTGCGGTAAGCTTATTATTTTTATACAGACACGGTTCGATATTTTCTTAAAATTAAACGTAAGGACTTTTGACGAACGCAAAAAAAAAAAGGAGGAGGAGGAGGAGGACGCCACAGGCCATGAAGACCTTTGGTAATTAGAGAAGGAAAATTTTGTAATTTTAACGTAGATATACGATAAAACGCGAATTAAATTGCGTGTCTCTATTCGGTTTTAATGTTTCATTAAAGGACTCCAAATACAAACATCAGAGCAGGACTTTCAAAATGGCCCCCTTTTCGGCGATCGACTATTCCTTTGCCATTAAAGTCTTATACGCAATGGTCAGCGGAATTAGCAAGGAAAGTTTACATCTGAGTGATGGATCGAGCGAGCGAGTGAGTGAATTTGCTTCGTGTGTTCGCGTTAGAACAACGAGCGACGTCTGGGGACGAGGCAATTGAGTAGCCCGTGATCAACTCGAGACCAGCGGTTTTCAACGTAATGGCGGAAGAGAAAGAAGAAGAAAGTTGGGCAGCGCTTTCAAACGTCGCTTTACGGGAATTTATCAGCAAAAAGATTAGTATTCTTCTTTCTGACAACAGCAGAAAAGAAGGTTGGGTACATGCCGTTGATCCTGTAACTCGCACCGTCGTTCTAGAAGAAGACAACCAATGTTCTCGAACAGAAAATTCTAAGAAGCTCATCTTTGTTTTGGGACATGCAATTTCACGCGTTGTTGTGGAGAAAGACGTTGATTCAAGCGAA
This sequence comes from Cladopsammia gracilis, assembly GCA_022457155.1. Classification (NCBI taxonomy): domain Eukaryota; kingdom Metazoa; phylum Cnidaria; class Anthozoa; order Scleractinia; family Dendrophylliidae; genus Cladopsammia; species Cladopsammia gracilis. Next base: position 415,753 of record JAJGOT010000405.1, on the reverse strand, counting down.
GGTCCTCGCCATCAGTTAGCTGATTTTACTGGAGCTGAGAATAGTACTGAATATTCAAAAGAACAGCTGGTGAAGAGGAAAGAGGAACTGATAGATTGGCTCACTCGTAATAGGGTTCCGGTTACCGAGTGTTCCGACAACAGCTCGATGCTGTCGGTTATGGGAGTGTTGTTTGTGGAGCCACCCTATGATCCTGACTGCTGTAGATGCAGCAATGAGATTATACTGGACCGTATTCAGAAACTTATAAGAGCGAAGGAAGATCATGACAAGTGAGCAAAAAGACAGTTGTACATTCATTAATATTTTGATCATGAGTTCCCCATTGGCGAGACCTACCTGAATGGGGTTTCTAATAAGGTTACAGTAAACTCTCGTACATTTGTATGAGAAAATATTTGTATGTAAGGCGGGCACTTCTCTAAGACAGCATCAATAATGAAGGGGTGTGCGGAACAAAACCCCAAGTGACGTTTGATGTAACATCAAATTCTCCCTATGTTTCACAAGGGAATACAAGGCAATTTGGAAGGAGAATCTAGCAGTTTATCAGAAGTCACTTCGGGCTTTTTTCCAAGCAACCCTTCAATTATTGGCTGGCTCTGGCCAAATTTCACTTGTTCGTACGCGTCTGTAACTGAACTCTGTATAAGCCCGGAAACCTCTCTGAGGCAGACACCTCTCTAAGGCCAACAGCTGCACCCACATTCCTTCTAGACAAGGGATCAAAAAACTGGACTCTCTCAAGCAGGGCTCCACTTAACCCTTCAACTCCCAAGAGTGTCAAAAATCAAAATTTAAAAAAAAATTCGAAACATTTTATTTTGTCAAATATTGAAAAACAAGTGGTACCATGCAAAAGTACTGTTGAAAAGGTTTCATTTGAATGGTCACACCATAGGATTTCATCAACAGACTCAAAAGTTAGAACAAATGGTACCATGCAAAAGTACTGTTGAAGAGGTTTCATTTGAATGGTCACACCATACCTGAAGGATTTCGTTGGCAGAGTTAAAAGTTAGAACTTCAATACATGTCTCCATGATTGACTCTGGGAGTGAAGTGGTTAAACCAGCTCTAGCTTAATGGACAACCCTGTTTAAATATTGATTATAAATAAATAAATCAGCTAGAACTACTTAATCAAGCCTATTTAAAAAGTAGCATGGGAGACCATGGTAAATCTGTTTGTATCTTGTGTTGATTGGTGACTATGTAGCCTGCGTAGCTGGCGTCGTCGCTCGTCCCTTCCCCTCCCAATTTACGCCTGCCACGCAGGTTAGTGACTATGAAGCCTTTCGATTTACTGTTCTACTAAAATACTGTATTTACAAACTATGAAATTCAAACTCCATGTGTATGTAACAATTGCATTTAATAACACCAACACCCCCAAAATCAGAAGCAATCCAAATTAGTGTTAACCATAGTGCATGAAATACAGTCAAATCCTGTTAATATGGACACCATAGGGACTTTGGAAACTGCCCTATTAATTAGAGAGTCTGTATTAAACGGGTTCACATGAATGACACAATAAATGCATTTTACTCTTTTTTATAGGAAATGAGGTTAACTTAGTTTGTATGTGATTATTTTAGTCGGGGCAGAAAAAAACTGTCCATTGCTCATATTAACGGTTTTCTGTGTTAAGTTGGTTAGTTAGACAAAAAATAACTGTCTCCAATAACAGGGTGTCCATAAAGTAGGATTCAACTGTACCTCTCGATGCCTGCAAACTTAAGTTCATTGATGACAGTGTTCAATACAAGCTCGGTGGTCACCATTAACATGCGACCCTTCATGGCACTTGATTCCAGAAGGTCAAACTTGGGTTTGGTGGACATCAATCAAAGAAAAGCTGTCAACATTCTATTCAAATTCCAACTGGATTTCGAACGATTTTACCAAAAAGAAATATATTTTTTAACCAAATTGGAAGTCAATAATTTACAGTTTTAAAGAGATTTCATTCAACATGATAAAAACCTGGCACTGTGGCTTTATGATTGCCATCCACAAACTATTTATCACGCATCACTGAAATTAAAATGTGCAGTGAAATTTAAGTTTTATTCTAAAAACATGGTTTCTGTAAACGGCATCTTTTCTTTTTGTTTAAACTGGCTTGGAAATCAATTTTGATTATGTTTTACCTTCTCTCACAGGTAAAATTTTCGATCTTAGCTCTGTTTGCTTGAAATCCTGTCAGAATCCAAAATAATCTAACGACTTTTCTTTGATTGACGTCCACTAAAACTCAACTTTACATGCCTCTTTTGAAGGCGATGGGTCACGCATTATTGGCAAATTTATGCTATAAAAACACTGCACATTCGACACATGTTAGAAAACCTGTTTTATTTACAACTTGATATATTTAATAATGCTCCCCTTTATAAATTTAATACTGCAATATATAAAGTTACTCTACTACACATGCAGGCTGCAAACCCTTAAATTTTATAGCTGTCTACAATATTATTTCAAGTACAAGTCAATCACATGGTTGTTGCATCGTATTCAACATATTAGTTTTGTCTGAAATAAATAATTTATGTTTTCTAGCCTTTTTATTTAAAAGCTATTTCATTGATTGTTTTAAACTTCCAAAACACACACCGTGAAAAATATTTTCCCACAATGAACAATCTACTGTGTTGTTGTATAATGACAACAGGTCACTTTGGATCTACACTGTAGGTCCTCAGCTTGAATTACACCTCTTAAAAAATGGCAGACCTTCATTCAGGCTATTTCACAACTGGTGCAAGTACTGACATGAAAGGGTCAAGTAAGCGACCTTTAGACTGTAAAGGAAGGTGGTGTGACCCTGGGTTGGGGGTATTCCCATATATAAGTTATATGGCTAAATTGGGTATGTGCCACTGTGAAGGGTGTGGTTTTCAAGCAGTTTAGTCTGGGATAGGGTATAGAAATCAGAGAGGTTTGGTCTACAATAGGGTATCATTTGCTGGGAAACTGATCAGTGGTATGAAGAATTAAGTCTAGAATAGGAATTGAAACTTGAAGAGAAAGAGCCTTCCCTAAACGAAAATAAAATCTTCGCAGCAATATTGTTGACAGATGGTTTTACAGTAAAAACACTATCAATGGTTCTATATTAATGGCTCAGATATGTGAAAAATAGTAAGTCTGGGATACTGAGTAGGGATTTTCAGTGTCTAGTCTGAAGTATAGGGTTGCAAAAACAGCTGAACATGGTCTGGTATAGGGTAAGGGTTTCTGAGTCCCAGCGGCACATCACCACCCAAAAATATACAGAGTACCCCCCCCCCCCCTTTCCCCCATTTTGGAGGTCTTGAATTGAATTCCTTCTCAGGACACAAGATGGAATTGCAACACTGTAGTCCTGTTTTCAAATCCTTGGTCAACTTCCCACCAGTTGAGATTATTAAATTGTTTATGTTCTGTTCGTAATGTTACATTTTCCTTTTACAAGTGTCCTCAATAACTAACACTTTTCTACTAAATACATTGACAAATAAACCGATTTATTTTACTTTTTTATTGGGCTATTGCCCCAGCATCCTGTCCCAGCAAAAACTAGTATCAAATACAATGTATACATTGTAGATGTACAACTTTATCCTTTTGTTGAAGGCTTTGCGCGATACCTAGCATACACACGCAAAAACAGCGCCACAAACACAACAATAACCCCAAATACTGCTTGAGCAGACAATGGGTGGTTATAAAGAATGCATGACAGCATAATGCTCAGCATCATTCTTATGGTCATGATTATGGTGAAGACAACTGGCCCAAATGACTGAATGGTGTAAAAAATAAAGAGCTGCCCTGTTGCTGAGGTCAGCGACAGAATCATGGCATGAAAAGCAAACTCAGGATGACCCATCATAAACCCAACTGCTGACAAGAAATTACCACCCTCGATCATAGACCACACCGTAAAGAGACAAGAAAATAAATTTGCGCCAAACATCATTTGTATAGTGGACATCTTGTATGTGGTGAACAGCTCTGATTGCCAATTGGAAGTAAAACTATCAAACGCCATGTATCCTAAAAGGATTATACCTCCAGAGAAAGTTGTAGCAGCTGTAGTTCGCTTCCCTGATGGATCTGCGGCCAAGAGAAACAGGCTGACACCCCCTGAAAGTAACACGGCGACAACATATTCATGGTAAGGGTATGTCTTTTTGGACACTATTTTCCCCATGATCATTACAGGAATGATCTTAGATGCTTTACAAAGAACCTGTGTTGGAAAGCTAACATATTTTAAAGCCTCATACTGACACCAGCTGCTCATAATATTTGAAAAGGATGAGTAGGAATACTTGTATAGGGGAGCAGTGTGTTGTGGCTGCCGAGTGAACAGTATACAAACTGATGCTACCAACAAGGCAAGTGCACGATTTACAAATACTAGGAACTGAGAGTTTGTGAACTTCACCATCCTTACTGAGCCGTCAGCCAGGTGCTCTTCATAGGTTCGCGTCACTATCCGCTCCTGCAGAACGCCCCAGGTAAGGTAGGACAATTGCAGACCACCTGCACAAAACAGGAGCTTGACTGTTGTTTGAGAAAAACTTGATGGAGCAGAGCTGTCATCCTTTGGAGGACTTGCCTTGATGCCACCCTGTTCAATGTCTGCAGACTCCCGTGGGGTGCCAAACACACAAAGCTGAATGGAGCGGAACATGCATCCAGTTCCTGAGAAACATAGGAACATTAGATTACAATGATAATTATGGCACCCAAAGGTAAAATGCCACATACATGTACATGCGCTGACCACAAGTAAGAAAGCCCACATGGCCAGCAAATAACTCTCACTGGTTAATTCTATAAAGTAGAAATAAGTAACTAGACAAAGTCACACTCAAATTCCGGTTGCCCGAAAGTGAAATTCACTCGTCCAAAAAAATGAATAAATTTAAAAATGTAGTGGTAAACAAATTTACAATGTACCATACACCTTATTCATAAATGGCGGCCGATTTATTATTCTTTTGTATTTATTTTAATTAGCCTCACTAGCCTCGTTAGCATGTGCAAAATTCAAAGGAAGTTATACTCTAAAATGAGGCTAGTGAGGCTAATTAAAATAAATACAAAAGAATAATAAATCGGCCGCCATTTATGAATAAGGTGTATAAAAACTGGCGTAATTAAGCCGCACTTTTTTGCCCAAAATTTTTGCTCAAAATTGGGGGTGCCGCTTATCTCCAGGAACACCTGCAATTGGTTATACTTTCCGGTGATATAAGTTGAATCAAACTTTTCGAGCCTTGAAATTCTATTTATTTGAGGTGTACAACATGGATCAAACATTCTTTAACTTTAGATGGAGTAGAAAACTGAGTCTTGCTTCTCTAACAGAGCTGCCAGAATTCCTCTGAGACCAACATCAAATTGAAGAAAAAGGATCTGCATGAAACACGTATTCACGTAACACACGTACGTGAGCATTGTGTTTATAAATTGTAAAATTTAGCCTCAAATTGTCAAAATGCTTTTGTTAAAGCAGTGCTCCCTATCTTTGTTTGACATTTTGAAGCTTTTAGCAATGAAGGAACACCAAGGACGACGAATTTGAGCAAAAGAAAAGAGTATGTAAACAAGCAGCCATCTTGGTTAACCTTAGTAACCAGGCTAAATAAAAACATGTGCTCCAGATGGTCCGAAAACTGGTAAGTTTTTAAAAAGAAACCAGGCAGGTTAATTTACGAAGTCCAGAGGTTCTTGGGGATTAGAACTAAAAAAAAAAAAGACAAATGTCTCCTGGTAAATTGTACTCATCCCGTCGGACAAGTGCTTTTCGAAATCCACTTGTCCGAGATCAATAAGTATTCATCTCAGAGGAGCGGATGTTTTTTGCCCTGTAATTATATAATTTCCCTCAAACAAGGCTCTAGACCATTGCAGGGAAGTAGAAAACTAGTTAACCCTACATGCAAGAATTACAAACAGTCTCTATTTTACCACATTATCTTTTTCTCAGGTAAGGAACAGTGATTGTAGCCTTGTGGGTTAATTAAGGCACTAGACCTCGGGATCCCAGGGCACCTTTCTCAAAAGTCCCGATAACTTTCTGGGCCTGGAGCTACATTTTAAAACCTGTCCAGTATCTCTACATTAGTATGGCGGTGTAGTGTTTAGCTCGCACAGCAGCCTGACTTGTTTCGTCAACTTACATGTGTAATTTTAAAGCTTAGCTTTCAATAAAATTTGATACTTTAATGTAAACAGTGTCCACATAAAATAGCTTTTGTAAAGTTCACTGTCCACATGAAATAGCTTTCTGGGCCAAAAAGTTATCTGGCGGACTTTTTACAGGGATTCTGACAGGGTGCGGGAAAAAAATTAAAATTGTGCGGGAGTTTTGGGGCAAATTGTGCGGGAAATAACTTCAATTGTGAGGGAAATTGTGCGGGATTGCACAATCCTGTGACCAACCAAATATTCAATCACCAGTGTTCTAGCCAGGCCAAAAAAATATGACAGGGAGGATATTCTGCATAAATGAAAAATATAAAGATGTTTTACTTTGGGAATTAAAATGTACCCAGCAATCGCCAATTGGCAGCTGTTTTAGTTTTCACCAAAGTTTATTTGTCTCAACAAAATCACATTGCATGACATGATGAACTCGATCGGGTAAAACCGAAATACCACCTCAAAATAAAATGTTTCCAATCTGAGCAAGTTCCTTTATGAAAAATCCGTACATGTAGTATGAATAATTTCTAGTAAAGGTTTACACAATTTCTTTGAAAGTTTGCTGCAAAAACACAATCCTGAGATGTATGCAAATTGCATGCTAGATGTAATTTGATAGCAAGTTTGTTTTTCTCACAGATCGTAGAGCATTTTCCTGAATGAAAATGTCTTTCCCTTGATTGAAAAAATCAAATCCAGTATTCTGATCAGGACTTAATAATTTTCTCCTATCAGTCCGAAATTCCAGCGCTTTAATAGTTTGGTTGTTGATTCGGAAACTTGATCAGTTCTTTGCAAAAATAATTCAGACATAGTGACATTCATTTTGGCGTGACGGTACATTTCTTCGGTGTTTCTTCTTTGGTCCCCGACATATTAAACTGACAGAGGAAGCAAAATCGCTCGAAAAAATATCAACAGGCTGCTAAGAAAAACGACATAATGTCTGGAAAATGACAACTAAAAAGCTACGCAAAAATTCGGTAGGAAGTCGGAAGGAAGTCAGAAGTAAAACCAAGACTAGTTCCCAGGATAGTGAAGAGAACGCCTTGTTGTTTTTATATCCACTCGAGCTGTTCAAGGAAAGCGAGGGATTTCTCGATTGTTTGGAAGGAAAATACTGTAAACTGAAAATAGCCTAAAATGTTCTTGAAATCTTGGTAAACAATAGAAATACCTGATTTAATTAAAATTTTAAGCAAATATTTCAGTATTGTACAGGATTGTGCAGATTTTTAGGAATTCTGCGGGTACGGGTTTGACCGAATACCCTGTCAGAACCCCTGTTTTTAGAAATGGGCCCCTGGTATCCAAGCGCGTAGAATTGGACCCAAATTTTGCTGGAGAATGGTTTCCATATGATCACTACAATTGCTAAACTTTTTTTCAGTGATCGTAGTGATCATATGGAAACCTGGCTTCAAGAAAAACAACATGCAACAGTGCATGTACAATGTATAGAGTGTTTTCACATGATGTCATAAAAATTAAAAAATCTAAAGTATATATCCTACAAAGCTGTTTCTTACATGGTATGTGGATACCAGTGTTATAATCTTCCACAAAACGTTTTAGGTTTTAACGATGTTTCGTTTTTTATTTATAAAGGTTGTAAATGTGTCATGCAATTCATCACACTATTTCAGATAAGCCGTGAAAATAAACAAAACTGAACTAGTTGAAAGTTATTAATGAATTATAGATGCTTATAACAGGGTTGTCCCTAACAGCCGGCAGCCGGCAGAATTAACCGGCTACTTCGGTCGTTTGTGCCGGCTACTTTTGTGATAAATATACTTTTTTAAAGACAAATTATTTGTTTCTTTACTGGTGCTATCCGGCTACTTAGAAATTTTTGCCAGCTACTTGAAAAGTTGTGGACAACCCTGTTATAAGCCGATTTCATGCCTCTTATAGTGAACACAATATTTTGTGATGAGATTTTTGGTGTTATTAAGACTTTAAAGTCTGTAAATTTTTGGCCGCCATGTTGGTGTCCCTAAGTGGGACATCAAGATGGCCGCTCCATACATTTCTCACTAAAAATGTCTATACTCATTCGCCTATAACTCTTGAATGAAATGCTCTCGCGCTTCAAAATTTGGCCCAGATGTGTAGTTTTAAACTCTCTACAATTCTATAAACATTTTAGAATCGAAAACTGCTTCTGAATTTTGATATGACGTCAGTGAAAACACTCTATAGGGTTAATTGGGGTCATACTGAAATCTTACCACAAAATATTAAAATTAGTGTCAAAATCAGAGTTTTCGACAGAGATCATTTAGAATAACCTACAAAAATGAAAACATAACTTTTTGGGAAATGCAGGGAATAATTTTAAACCCAAGTTTATAACTTAATAGCATATCGAATTATAATTACTCAGAATTTAATACTGGAAGTGATAATTAATGATGTAAAAGGTACACGTTGCAAGAACTGAACAAACATCTTACCGCTTCGTTCATTAAAGTTTGAGTTCTTGAGCATACGAATGATAAAAGCCGCTGGAATGATGATCGTTGCATACCCAAGTAAATTCCATGTCAAGTTCTCTATCCAGTTATCGTTACTTGCAACGTCCTCGACATCTTGTCCTGAGCTCGCTTCTTTGCTCTGATTCTCGCTATCTCCTAGCGCTTCATCTCCTTTAACTTCAACGCCATATATCACCAGAGCAAGTAGGAACACAGCTACGCAGCGAACAGGGACAAAGTTAAACATACTGATCATGAAGTCTTGCTTGTGTGCAAACATGCAAAGTTAACAAAATAAAAGAACAAAACAAACTTTCGCAGGATTGAACTGCGCCCAACTATCTCATGGGATTGCAAATTCAATTTTCACTTGTCACCTTCAACATCTAAAAATTCCCAGCAATTGTTTTAAACAAAGAGAGTATGCATTTCAGGTTGAATATTCATGGTTGCCAATGCCACGTCTCACAAGTCAAATCACCGCCATGACAGCAATTTCAGCACCGCAAACATGAAGCCTCGTCCTCAGTCCCCACGCATCATCAATCCCACAATGCCTTGGCAACTGCATCATCTTCCAAAATAAAAAGTGCATTGGAAATATTTTGACCGTTTATGTTTTTTATCTTGGGAAGTTCATGAGATTTTCTGGGGTGAAATGAGCGGATCAAGATGGGCAGAAACATTACGAAGGTTCAACGAGAGGAAGAAGACAGAAAGAGAAGGTATAATGTTTTTCAATGTCCCTTGAAGTTAGCTGTAGTCGCATATAAATTTTTACATGTAAGCTTAAGCTTAAGTTTATATGGATGGTTCGCTGGACGTTTATGGCTTTAAACGGTAGATAAATCCCCACACAACGGAGATAAAATTGATATTTCGTACATGAGAATGTACAATAAATACACTGTAGAACTGTATTCGTTAGATGGGGATTTAGAACTACTGTTTAAAGCACCTGGAAGACTGGAAGAACAAGTGAGATTTTTTATTTTGTGTAAAAAGGGGCCGTCGACATATTTACAAGTTCCCCGCTTAACGTCCACTGGACGTTAAGGTCAGACCCCCCCCCCCCCCCCCTCCTTAACGTCCACTTAGAATTTTCACCGTCCCGACATCGCCTGGAGCAACGTTTTTTAATAGTCGGGTGAATACAGTTTGCGAGACTACTGATGTGTGAAACAACAAACATTATTTGTAAATGGGCTTTAGAATATTTAAAAAGACTGACAGTTCCTCGTACCTGTTTTGCTAAAAAACCTTTGTGTCCACTTTGTGCCTTTTCACGGCTCTCTTCTAGGATTAAAAACTAACAATTTCATACTTGCTCCAAATGCCCCGCGCTTAGCAAACGTCCAAATCTCGACTCTCCCTACCCCCACCCCCCCTAAACGTCCAGTGGACGTTTAGGGGGAAACTTGTGAATATGTCGACGGCCCCTAAGTTATGTCTTATTTAGAGGATAATTTCTCACCAGAATCTTCACGAAACATGTTGTATGTAACTTAGGTCGTGATTTGAAGGATACAGCACACTTGTACTAGATCATAGTCGTTTGCATGTCTCCGTATATTAGATTACTAGATCGATTAATATTGTTGAATGTACATGTATTTTAACATTTTTTAAGCTTATAATTTATGTTTTTACTATTACTTTATACTGTTTAACTTTGTAATACACATGACTATATTTCACATGTAATATATGCACTATAAATTTAGTTTCTATGATTATATTATTGACTAACCTGTTCTCTATTTTCTCATGAGAATATTCATGATCTTTTACTTACAGTACATACTGTACTCAGGTACAGTTGTATCTACAATCATTCAATTCTTTCTCTCCCCTTCCACTTTTACAATGTTGATTATAACTGGACTTTTTAAATACAGAATTGCTGGCTAAGATCCCAACATTGGAAAGGGGGAGTGGGGGCAACTCTGAAGATTGACAGATGATCATTATTTAACGTTAACAGAGTATTGATGTAATTCCTCACTTATGCTATTTATTTCTACAACCTTCTTAACTACTTCTGTCTGCATATTATTATAGATAGGAAACCTATTTTGACATAAATCTATTCTAATATTTGTTAAAAGCTGATGATGCAGAACAAAGTGCCCCCAGTGAGACAGAACTTTTTACCAAATATTACAATGAATGGAAAGGAACAGGGAAAGGCAAAACCAAGAACTATGATGCTATTCCAAGATTTTATTTTAAGGTACATGAACTGTGCAAAACCTTAACACAGTGGTAAAATTGCTATGTCGATTTGCAGCTGGCTCCATGTACAGTGTGCAGCGTATGTATGACCATTTATAAATAAAAGCTAATGATCTGCCATTCATTACTTTATACAACCTCGTTCCCAGGGTCTCTCTTCTTCCCGCCCCCTGGAGCGAGAGAGAAAGAGACCCTGGGTCAGGCTGGTCACGTGTCTCCCAGAATCTGGGAGATTCCAATTAAAGGACACGGGGGAGGGGCGGCAAAGTGTGAAATTTGTCTGCTCTAGCTGGGCATTGCGAAACAAATGCAAAAGCGTTCGGCGGTTCGCGACAAATGTGAAGCGGCGGTCATCCGCATACTTCGAAAACATATTCACATGGTCCGGTTCTGAAAGTGTAAGTTGCTTTAGGATCAGAGGAATTGTCACGGCGCTTAAAGATTTACCGCAGTAAAGCTAATTTTGAACTTGCTGTGGAATGCAATCCAATTTTATTACTTGACGCCGCTAAGCTCGCGCTCTTGATTTATGGCATTGTTCCGGACTGGGATGAATTATCGCTACATACTGCTTAACAGGCGATCTTCAAGCTTCATTCGAAAGGCCCATTAAAGTGCTGCCGTCTGTGCTCGGGCGATGACAAAGCAAGAACTGAGAAGCGGCCACGGAACCAATGTTTGCCACGCTGATCAACAGTCACTTTTATAACAGGAAACGATCGAGAGAAGACAATGATAGCTTTTATTCTTTGTGTGTGAGGCATGTTGTTTAGTTCAATGTTCACCGGTTCCAGTCGTTTGAATGTCTATACATTGTTCATTTATATACTTGTAAATTTTTGAGCAACAATTTTATCCTTGCGCATTGTTTATTCGCTTTTGTTTGACTGAACCGTTTCGTTATTTCAATTTTAGGGCTTTGTTCATATTATTTCAGTTCGAAAATTATAAGCTGTCAAGATCTTTTGTCCCTATTTATTCAGTTATAAACGGCAGGCATAACATAAACAGCAAAAATGAAGCACTTTTTACGACCAAAGAGATTTCATAACATCCCTATTCGGTTGACGATAAGCCTGGGATGTTTTATCTGTTTTATTCCGGGTCTTGCTATAATCACAGAGAATTGTTTACATCTTTTATATATATCTTGCAATACAGATTCCTATTTTCAACAAGAGGTTATGGAACATGGAACATATTTATTTCACAGCCACAGCTGAAACGAAACAATAACAGTCGCGCACAGCACGAGCCTAGCCACTGTACAGAAAACAAGACAACGTTACAAATACTGTCTACCCCTCCTTAGGATTATAATTGTCCACCAGACACGTGACCAGCCTGACCCAGGGTCTCTCTCTCTCTCGCTCCAGGGGGCGGGAAGAAGAGAGACCCTGGGAACGAGGTTGTACTTTATAGGGATTCTGTCTGCTTTTTTTTCTTTATCCATCCAAATGAAAATTTTGCTGAACCAGATGTTTCTTCATTGTTTTAAGAACTGAGCTTATGGTCAAATCATCACTGTGTATTGTCCCATTTTTCCTTAATAACAAACTATTCCTGGTTTTCTTTCTTTCTACAATGGAGAAAACTGAATTTCCTTTACAGACAATAATGATTAACTGAAACCACTCCTTAGGAGGCCTACATGTACCACAAGAAAGTGTTAAAACAATTGAAGGGCTGACAGCATAACCAACCTATGTCAAATTTTCGGCCTTTTTTAATTTTTCCTCGCTCGGATTTATCTCATTTTATCATACAACGAATATATCACAAACCATTGTCGAATTTGGACTAACCCTAAGGAATTTGACGAATTTCACCTGAAAAAAGCAGAGTTCTGGCTCCCTTGGGTGATTGATTGTACATTCAAAGTGTAATTTTGATGCCATTACAAAGCAGATTGGATGTGAGAATATGAGAACGCAATACTCTTTACCTGTTCATATCAATCAAATTCGCAAGACAACAACAGACAACAAACAACGGACCATAGCGGCTAGTTTAAGCCATGTTTAAATCCCGCCCGGTGATGGAAGGACATCACGAAGTCCGGAAATCCGTAAGTCACTGGCACCTCTCAAAAAAAAAATTGTGTCCTTGTCGTACTTGGGTCCAAAGCGCTGTTCAGCGCTCGAGGTGAAAATTGACCTTGGTGGACAAGACGAGCCAGTGGGAAAGTCTGGAATCATTTCGGATCAAAAAAAGGGCAGCATCATGAGTTGTGGGTCATTTCCCATCCTCAGTGTCATGGTTGAAATGCTCAATATCCAAAGTGCTTCCAGACTTATTAATAATATTTTCTGTATTTTGTTTGGGCGGAATATAAGCTTATATATGTTGTGGTTCAAATTTTTCTTTGGTTTAAAAAAATTTAAACCAGTTTGATTTTTGTTTTCCTTTGTCTCAGAATATGATAATGAATCTGAGACAAAGGAAAACTAAAATTGAACTGGTTTGAAAAATTTTAAACCAAAGAAAAATTTGAACCACAACATATATATAATATATCCCTGTTCGTTTTCACCATTGATATAATATCCTGACATGCTTTGTGACAGTGGCAGATAGGTCCGTAATGCGTGGTCATGCGGGAGCTTGAAAAACAGCATTGGGCAGTTCAAAGTGAGTTCTTGTATATGTAGCCGGGTGAAATTAAACAAGGCGGGCAAAGACTATGAGCCGGTAGCAGAGGACCGGGAATGCTTCCTGGTAGGTCCATAAGGCAGTTAACATGAAACTTGGTGGCTAACTATTGGCAATAAAATGAAGTGATTTTGAGGGAATGGACTTAGGGATTGTCTTTTTTTCATCTGAAGTGAAAAAGCATAAAGTCATCTAATTCGGGTAAACTTTGGGATCGTTTTTTTGGAGCGGGATTCTGCGGGAGACATGGAGATTTATATAATTTTTGCATAGATTATTTCTCGAAAACGACAGAAAAAAACAACAGAAAAAAATCCTAAACAATGTTTTGCAATTAATTTGTTGTACACATGCCAAAAATGGACAAAGCTGAGCGAGAATAATAAAAAAATGACCTAAAATTCAACATAGGTTGGTTATGCTTTCAGCCCTTCATTTTTTTTACGTTTTTCATTCATTGAGGATTATACAATGTAATTGTGTAAAGAATTTAGCATCCATTGGTGACAGTTACGTGTAAGCTTCTTTTAATCTTCATCTACATGTACATGTAAAATGCCATAAAATAGCCTGGGTGAGTTCCTTAACCCTATCACTCCTAGAGTGAACAATTATTATGGAGACATAGTGTAGTAACTGTTGAATCTAACGTTTTGAGTCTGTGGACAAAATCCTATGGCGTGACCATTCAAATGAAACCTTGTCGTCAGTACTTTTGCATGGTACCATTTTGTTTTTCAATATTTTCCAGAATGAAATTTGGGATTTTTCTTGAATTTTGATATTTGGCACTCTTGGGAGTTAAAGGCTGGGTTAACATAAATTGTCATATTTGTCCTTGTTTTTCCATGATCACTAGCTTCCTTCTGAAGATGAAGTTTTATTACAAAAGCTGAGAGAAGAGGCAAGAGCAGTGTTCCTTCAAAGAAAAAGTAGAGAGCTTTTGGATAATGATGAACTGCAGGTGATGGCAGACTGAAATGCTTGATATTTAATGACATTTAGCTGCAGTCATGTACACCTCCTGTCACCCTTGGGAAATAGCCAACTGACCACTTAATACAGGTTGATTGATTAATATACAGTAGGTGTTCTAAAATTTAGCATGTAATATTGGCAAAAATCAGAAACCCATAAGTGGGTTGAAAATTAATGTACAACTGTCTCTTGTACACTTCAAAACAAGCTTCCGATTATTCAATTTGCTAAGAAGTTGTTACAGCCATATTTGGTATACCAACTGAAGATAAAAATATTAACCAATCAATTCACTAGTCGAAGAACAACTTGCTTCCATTCTCGAGGGACTGAGGGGTTTCAAAATATGGTACTAGGCAAAAAATGAATATTTGGAAGCTGTGAATGCATGTTACGTTTCACCCCACTTATGGGTTTCTGCAAAAATTTAACTACATGTATCTAGAATTCAAAATTGATCACATGATGTACATTGTATATTTTATTGTTAACAGCAACATTAACTCAAAATGTGATGAATAGAAATTATTAAGTAATTGCATGTTCAAGGAACTGCATGACTGGCTATCAGATTTTATAATGTTTATAAAGCAAGTCTTTGTTGTATCCCACATCATCAACAGTTCTGTTGTTATATTGAGCATGATCATGAAACAAAAAAAATAGTTATGGTTGTCTGTGATTTGGGGCCGCAAAGCAAGTCATTCACTCTGCAGAGCATGATATTAACTTTTTTCTCAAGGAGACATTTGGCTCCTAAATATTCCAAAGTGGTTGCCAAGTCCAAAAAGTTAGTAGCCATTCTTTTTTCCAAATATATATTATTCTGAATATCCTGAGCCCGCAATATGCACTGTGAACAAAAGGGACATTTGAATGCACAATATACAACGTAGCCTCTGAAATATCCAAGATGGCGGATGTTGACGTTTCACTTTGTAGAGTTTGTGATGGTTTTACTACAAACCTCGTCATTCGCACCGATTTACCCACCTTCGAGCTTTATTTAATTGTGCAATACATAAGGGTAGAATGAAGCAAAGGGTTCTGGTCTCCAATGTGGCGACTAAGTTTTGAATCTTGGTCGCCAGCGCGGAAAACTTAGGCTCATTGGTGACTGTATGATCAGGCGCAATGTCGTGCCTGCTTTGTTTAGTGCTAATAAGAGTTCTTCGTGACCATAAACTAGGTGACCATTTAATACCTGTAGGTTAAGTACAATAAAAATAGCCAATTGGGAAGTTTAAATGGTGAACTCCTCCACTTAATAGAGGTAACCGCTTAAAAGAGGTCAAGTTTACAATAAGAATGGGGAGCGATTTCTGGGGATTTGTTACATGTAAGCAGTGTTCTTACCAGGATTTTGCCTTGGGGAGTCGCAGGGCCCCCTCTGCTGAAAAAATAGGGGCCCTATAAGAATATTAGAGGGACAAAGTCACTCCAAAAGGTCTGTTACATGAAGTACCTACCTGATCCAACATGACGGACAAGATGTTTACAATTTGATAGCGAGGCTTACGCAAACCTTCACCACGTACGTGTGACCAACGAGGGTAAAGGCAATAAAATTAAAGGCTTTAAATTTTTGGATAAATGTTTTTATTCATTTGAACAAGCAAAATGCTGGGGTGTTCGATTGACCATTAAACTACTCATACAGGGATGTAGATTCAGTTTTTAACTGGCGGGAATATAGAACTGACAGACGGGTAAAAAATAGAAAAATGTAGTCCTTTTAAAGCTGCACTAGGCTTTAACAGCCGGAAAATGAAGTTCACAGCCGGGTAATTTCCCCGGCTCCTGGCTATTATCTACATCCCTGCTCATAAACATTCAAAAGTCTGTTTGACTCGAAGCTTGCTCCTGCGCCCTAACCGGCGTATCTTCTTGGCTTTTGGTGCGCCATCTCGATTTTTTTTGCGGGAATCCCGCAAGCCCTGGCCTGGTGAGAGCACTGTGTAAGTGACCACTTAATAGAGGGTGACCACTTAATAGAGGGTGACCACTAAATAGAGGTTTGACTGTACATTATTAATTTTGATAATGATTTTATTTTATCTTTTTCAGAATCTGTGGTTTCTGCTTGATAAACATCATACACCACCAGTGATTGGAGATGAACAGGTACTAGCTAGCATTTCCTATAGCTTTAATTTATAAAGTACACTGCAACTAGCTAGTCTGTAACCCAAGAATTTGCAAAGTTCAATCATATTGACTGAATTTGTGATCCTCACAGTGTGTTCTCAACTTAAGCAGTTGAAAAAGCAACCTGAAAAAAAAATTTAGACTTCAACCGGATTCGAACCCATGACCTTGCGATACCGGTGCAATGCTCTATCCACTGAGCTATCAAGCCACATGCCAGATAGATGGTCAATTGTGAGTTCGTATATACCCGATGATAGTGAATAATTTTGTTATATTATACGAATGTGAATATATGAAAATCATATATTATTTGAACTGCAAATAAACAGTTAATTTGTGATCCTCGCAGTGCGCTCTCAACTGCTTAAATTGAATTTTTTTTCAGGTTGCTTTATCAGCTGGTTAAGTTGAGAGCACACCGCGAGGATCACAAATTCACTCATGTTTACCCGCAGTTCAAATATATGATTTTCATTATTCACATTCATATTGAATCATATTGTTTGTTACCAAGATCAAAGTCATCACTCTAGCCCACAACAGTGCTTAGACATATGCACTGCAGTAAACCAGAACACTATTACATGTAAGTAGATGCATGTACCCGGCACCAATCATGGGAAAACATTGTACATGTAAGCAAGTTACGATTGGTTTTGGTTTTACAGCCAGTCAGACGTCCTTAATATGGACGCTAAAGGAACAGACCAAAGTGTCCACATTATAGAGGTGTCCATTAATTGTACATGTAGATGTGATGGACTACATCCTATCCAGGGGGGAGTAGTAGTACTCTGAGTCACTTCATGCTACAGAAACCGAGTTAAGCCCCGGCAGTTGTGAGCCATTATATGCATGTAGGCTTGTGAAGACTTACCCACTTTGCAGAGGTAGGGATTATAAGAATTTTTGTATGGACCAAGTAAACTGTTCATGATAGAGAGGTGTCTTATAATGGAAGTGTCAGTCTATGTACAAAGTGGGGGTTTGAATGTACAGTACTTGGTTTTGGTTTAATTTACTTGGAATGTGGGACAAGGTATTTTAGCTAGTCACAAAGTATAGAAACGCAAAACTAAAGCAATCAAGACTCTTTTGACACTCAATATTGAAAAATGCTCTATGATTACAGATGATTAACTATGAAGACTTTCTGAAAGTTGGAGGAGAAGCTGGTGAAAAATGCAGGTAAAATGACTCATCAAGTATGTGTACAGTGTACAATGTACATAATAACATGTTGATACTGGCAGGCTTAAATTCTTTCACCTTTTTTAGTCCTGCATGTACATGTAGCTACCCAGTCCACTGCAGTGGCAGGTCTAGGGAAGGTGCTCCCCCCCTCCTTTTATGTCTTCTTTAAGGCTACCATTTTCACTCCCCCCTCCCCCACCCTCCCCCCCTCCTCCCTCTCCCTTCCCCCCTACAATGGAGTCTGTGGATCCATCACTGCACACTGCACTGCAATAATTATACATTGTTCTTGCTAAGCCCCAATAACATACTGATTGAAACTCAGTCATCAGGTGGTTATTTTTTAACGCCTTCCACCTATTATTTACATCCCTTGTTGTACAGAAATTTCCAAATTTTTGAACGTCATAATAGTACTATTATTTAAGTTTTATCCGTTTGAACTCCATGTATTATCTATGAAAAAGATATTGTCAATTGTTTACATTCAATGGGTTTTTATCAAAGTGAACAAGTTGTTCTCTTGTGTGTTGATTATAGGCCTTTCTTCAGTGCAACAGTTTTTTCTAAATTATTCCAGCAGGATCCTTTTGGAAGGTAAGTGTATGATATGATGTAGAAGTCAAGTCACTCAATTGGCCAAGCAGCTAAGATCAAAATTCAAGACAAATCTCAAACTTCATTTATTTTGTAAAATTATTTAATCCTGAAAAATAAATGTAGCACTGTTGGAAATCACTATCACTACTAAATAGCTTTCATTTGAATGAGAAACAATCACATTACATATTAAAAAAAATGAAGATTTGACTCAGGGTTGAGGTAAACAGCATAAAAATTGGTTTGGTTAAACATGAACTCAAGACACACTATTAATCAATGGAAGGTTTTCTGACTAACATTTAAAGCAGGATTTATTACATTATTTTTGTCACAAGCAGTGCAATAGGTTCAATTCAAATTGGCAGGAAATAAAGCTTGAGGTCTTCTTTTCATACTGTAAACTAGAATACTTGTAAGAATTCAAGCTTTCTCTCCACATGCAATTTTAATAAATATTAATTAAAACTAGATTTTGTATTTTTATGAATAATTTTATTAATAAGATCAGCAATAATTATCAACATGCTAAAAACAGTGCATCAATCATCAATTAAGCAATCAATCAATCAGTCAATCCATTAATTAATCAATTAATCAATCAGTCACAACATTACATGTACTTAATTCTGTATTCAACAGAATATCGATCATGCAGTTTTTCAACTATGTGATGCGGAAAGGTAAGTTGAAACTCTACTGACAATATATCAACATAATGAATTGAAGGGCTGAGAGCAGTAACCAGCCTATGTCAAATTTTAGGCCTTTTTTCAAGTGTCCGACCATGCACAGCGGACCCATCTGCCACTGTCGCAAAGCATGTCGGGAAATCCTACGGTCAAACCAAAATGGAACTTCCCGCCTGAAAATTAGAAAAAAAATGGTAAAAGTCTGGAAGCACTTTGACCATGGCACAGGATGGAAATGACCCACAACTCACAACGCTGCCCCTTTTCTGATCCGAAGTGATTGCAGACTTTCCCACCGGCTCATCTTGTCCACCAAGGTCCATTTTTCACCTTGAGCGCTAAGTGGCGCTTTTTAGATACAAGGTACAACAAGAAACACAACTCGTTTCTTTCATTGAGAGGTGCCAGAGACTTAATGATGTCTTTCAATCACCAGATGGGCTTTATACATTTTGGCTTATATACACTGTACACACGCTACAGACGATGTGTTACCGTAGTGAGCTCACAATAGATAAGCGAGCCAGGTGTGCATAAATAACGGTATTTTCATTCAGGTTGTTGGCACTGGTCAGGAGTATTGTGGTTGCATATTCTTATGGCCAATCTGCTTTAAAATTCGACATAGGTTGGTTATGCTCTCAGCCCTTCAATATTATTATTATTAATGTTAGTTCTGATGAATTTTATCTTGCTGGAAAGATAAATATGATCTGAAAAATGTGTGTCATTAGTTAGGTATTAAAATTCAGGCTGGGGTAGGTGTTTATTAATTTACTTTCAGTTGTCAATGCATGATTCTAAAACTGAAGATGCAATCACATTTGGGGCTCTGGAGACCCACACGGCTTGCACTTTCATGAAGCAAAGTTCTAGTACTGGACAGAAGTAACCTACAGCTGTAACAGAGCACTCGGACCAGTATATGCATTTGCACGCTCACTGCAAACCTGTCAAAAACTCAAGATCCACAAAATGAATTTTAGATTATACGTAGAATTCATTTTGTGGATCTCAAGTTTTTGACAAGTTTGCAGTTTGCATGAAAATGCATTCTGCTCGGAGTTTCCTGTTAGGTTACTTCTGTCCGGTACTGTATAAGAGTATGACAGGACTATACTCTTGATCTGGATGTGACAGTAGCCCATGGCTTGCCAAGGGTTGTCCCCTGTATTTTGTTTGGTTTGATCCCTGATGGTTTGCCAGTGCCATGGATTTATACACCTGGGCACCCAGTGAGACAATGTGGAGTGAATTTTCTTGTACATGCACATATAAACAGAAAAGAGCCCAGGTGATGATACCTGAGCACTGTAAATCACACATTTTTACTGGGTTTTGTCAGATGGACAAAAATAAGTTTAAATTTTTCAAAGAGAGGAATCAATATTTTAATTTTGTATTACATTTTAACCTTCATTAAGATACACAGTCACATAGCAGCTTCTGTTTTACTAGTTGCATTTAATATTAATTTTTTAAATATACTTGTTGTATAGTCTTATTGTATGTGGGAACTATTGTTAAACTGCGTGTACTGTACGTGTACAATGTATGTTCACTTTTTTCTCAGTTTGGCTTCATCAGACCAGGATTGGACTCAGTCTGTATGATGTTGCTGGACAAGGATACCTGAAAGAGTCGGTAAGCTGATTTGCTATAATAATAAACTACATTGGCACTAAAGGTTCAGTGAAGAAATTAATTTTATGTTGGACTCAATCTGCTAACTCCACTAGTTCCATCATTTTCTGTCAACTCGTCAACTAAGAGTTTATAGCTATTATAGGTTTACGTGTATTAATAATATTGTTAGCTGAGAGAGTTTAGATAACAACAGTGTCCTCACCAGGCCGTGGCCTTGCGGGATTCCCGCAAAAAAAAGTGAGATGGTGCACCAAAAGCCAAAAAGATGCGCCCGTTAGGGCGCAGGAGCAAGCTTCGAGTCAAACGGACTTTTGAATGTTTATGAGTAGTTTAATGGTCAATCGAACACCCCAGCATTTTGCTTGTTCAAATGAGTAAAAACATTTATCAAAAAATTTAAAGCCTTTAATTTTATTGCCTTTACCCTCATTGGTCACACGTACGTGGTGAAAATTTGCATAAGCATCAGTAACTATCAAATTGTAAACATCTTGTCCGCCATGTTGTATCAGGTAGCTGCTTCATGTAACAGACCTTTTGGAGTGACTTTGTCCCTCTAATATTCTTACAGGGCCCCTATTTTTCAGCAGAGGGGGCCCTGCAACTCCCCAAGGCAAAATCCTGGTGAGAACACTGTAACAACCCAGTAATTTTCATGCCAATTGATTCACCACTCCAGATACATGACTGTACTTCAGTGAGACTGAATGCACACCAGCTTTTGGTGGTAACAGACCTTCGTTATGATAGGTTGATGGTTTCCAAAAGCAACCATGAATCAATCATACATGTTGCTCATGTTGGATGTCAGAAAACTCAATGCCAAAAGCTGGTGCACAGTCTTCCCACAGTTTCTGGAGTGGCTAATTACATTACCTCAAATTAATGTAGGCAAAAACTCCACTGAAGGTAAAGTGGACCAAAGTGCCATTTAACAGGTACATTGTGTTAGATTTATATTTGACTAATTTGTCAAAGCATATAGATTAGTGTGGTTCAAATTTTTATTTTCAAACCAGTTTGATTAAATTTTATATTTTCCTTTATTTCATATTATGATAGTTATAAATCTCAGACAGTCAAAGGAAAATAGAAATGATATTAGACTTGTTAAAAAGAAAAGCAAAGAAAAATTTGAACCACAGTTCACATTATTGTACACCCAATTTTTTTTAAAAGCTCAAATTAGTTATTAGGTATGGATTGCCTTAAATGTAAACTAAGAGTTTTTTCAGCTGTTAAAAAAATAGTTTTTTCTTACACAGGACCTGGAAAATTATATCTTGGAGCTGATTCCAACTTTACCTCAGGTCTGATTTGATTCTTGAAATTGGTATTTTTAATAGTTAAAATAATACTGACCATAATTTAAGGTTACAGTGTACCTTCGGGGGTGTCTCCAGTATAACAGCTCTAGCGTCTTAAGATTACACTTGATATACCTAAACCCAGATATCAAATTAAAGCTTATAGAGCTGGCTATCTAAATATGGAAACCATTTGGTAATTAAATGAATTGTCGAATTTTTTACGACGTCTAAATTCGAACGTCCGAATCAGCTTTAAAACGCTATAACTCAAAGCGATTATCATATTTTGCTAATTTGATTTGTTCTCGAGTTTCCGGACATGAAGCGCCAAAAAACGTGTCGGCGATTTTCCATATTCAATTGCAGTGAAAAGTTACAGAATATTTTCGAAAAGGGGAGGAAAAAAATTGGAATGATCGCATGGAAATGCCTCTTGACGAAAAAGTTTTCGGAATTAAGAAATTCGCCGACACGTTTTTGTTGATTATTATGTTAGCCTAGCTTCTGTCCAAATTTAAGGAAAATCGAACAAATTAATTCCCTTTGAGTTGTAGCTCTTTAAAGTGTTCCCAACAAGCGAAAAATTAACTTTGAGAAAACGGCGCTTAAAAAAACATATCGCTTAATAAACAAACTCCACCTACAAAAGTTATACCGTCATTTCTCCGTCAATTTTCACTATTTTTCGATACTTTTTTTTGGATGAAATTTCATTCTGTAAACTTTATTTTAACGCCAAAAAAAAATTTCAATTAATTTTCGATCTGAAGGTACACTGTAACCTTAACCACATACAGTGGAAGCTCTCTGATAAGCGACCACCTCAGGATTTAGAAAAAGTGGTCATAACTTAAGACTTAAATTCTCATAAGTGACCACTCACTGAAAAGAAATATCAACTTGAAGTTGGTCGCCTACAAGAGCTTGCAACAGGCGAGGAGCTTTTATTGAAATACACAGTTTTACTGAGAATGCATACAGCATTTCATGCCGCTGAGGATAGCTGGTCAGTTGGAGCCTGTAAGCCTTCTCTTGACAGCAAGTAGTTACATTGTAAATTGTTCACTGAGCTCAGTCCATCTGCAAATCCATGGAGAATTCCATGGAGACATCCATGGAGACATCCATGGAGACTCCTCCATGGAGACATCCATAGGAGACAGATAAGCCAATTGAATGTACAGTACATTGTAGCCTTTGGTTAATTGGCTTCCACACTCATTGTTCGCTTGTTTAAACAGTCACTCATTGAAAAGAATGATACATTAATTCATGGACTTTATAAGATATTTCATTTTCACCTCTTAAAGGGTAACCACTATATTTAATTACACCAGAACAACTGTATTTTATGCAATGTATGGTTATGCTGTTATAATCCTTGTCTTTCCCTTTCTCAGTTGGATGGCCTTGAGAAATCATTCTACTCTTTTTATGTCTGCACTGCTGTCAGAAAATTTTTCTTCTTTTTGGATCCTCTGAGAACAGGTGAGGAAAATGTTAAGTGTGAAAACTGATTATTATTAATTATCAGTGTTTTCATTTGTACCTGTAACTCAATTAAACCGGTAGGTTCTTGGTGTTGCGGATAGTGTGATCACCAAATGACGAAAAACAAAAGATTCAAAAGACACTGAACAATACCCATGCACCACAACACAAAAGCTAACCAACAATGGCTTCCGCAACACCAAGAAACACCCATTAAACCTGTGAGGGGTGTCAGCAGTAAGTGCAGTAATGGCCATCTTGTTATGTCGATGTAAATAAAGGGAACAGTTGTTGAAAAAGTTATAATAATTGAGAACCTTGAAGAAACAAAATTATGGTTAGATTTGATTTTTTTCTCTCTTCTTGTTTGGTGGATCTTTGTGGTCAAGTAATCAAAATGTAACTTTTCAATGTTAACATTCTCTTCTGCACAGGAAAAATCAAAATTCAAGACATCCTCGCATGCAGTTTTCTTGATGATCTCCTTGAGGTACGTTGTGTATGATAATGTGAAAATTCCCTAACAACATGTAGAATGTACTGTACATACATGACATTGTGCATTTAGTAATTTTTTAAATTAACAAGTATCCAAAAAGCTTCAAATTCTTAATGACCCCTCTCCAATAAAAGGAAGTTACACTGTAGAAAGTATATTGTTTAATAAATGAATTTGTATTTTCCTTGGTATTTTTGATAGACTGTACATTGACATCATAAATTAAAACTAATTTAAAACTAATTTAAAGTATTGGTACAGAAGTGTCTTTTTCCCCAAAATTGCACAATTGAAATTTTGTTGTTGCAAAAATTTCATTTCCAGTTCCTATTAATGGGTTAGTAAGCATGCTGTTATAAGTTTCTTGTAAGTAATTTTATAATATGACTGTATGGCCCTGCTACATGAATTGTAAGGTGATGTGAGCAGGGCCGGACGGGTTGACGTGAGCTGGTCCGGAAAAAGCCGTCTGTCCCTGCTCCAGTTGAAGTGACCTCGCACTACACGACTATTCTTGCACTTTCTAGTCATATTATAAAATACTTATTGACTGAGTTAGGTCGGGCCAGACGGGAAAATATTTGGCTCTCGGTCATGGTGCACAGACCTCGCTGCGCTCGGTCCATACGCCATTACCTCGAGCCAAATATTTTCCTTTCCGGCCCTCCTACTCACTCAATAAGTGCATAATATTCATTTGATTTAAACTGATAATGTTATCAATGTCTGTGTTTAGTTAAGAGATGAAGATTTGTCCAAAGAACAGCAAGATGCCAACTGGTTTTCTGCGCCATCAGCACTTAGAGTGTATGGTAAGCTAAGAGGCAGACCGACCCCGGGGGGGGGGGGGGGATTCCCATATAAAAATGACGGGGGTGCTCGTCGGAAATTTCCTAAAAGCACCCAAAAAGGTACCAGAATGTTGTTTGATGGGCGTGGCTCAAATAAGTTTTTACCCCTAAGAGAGTACCAATTCTTACAACACGTCATATTCTGGGCTTAACACCCTAAAAGGTACTGCGATAATTCCAGTGAGGGTCATTTTGAATTTTAGCACCCTAAGAGGTACCAATGTACAAATTTTGACCCCTAAAAGGTACGACGAGCACCCCCGTCATTTTTATGTGGGAGTCCCCCCCCCCCCCCCCCCCCAGGAGACCGACAGTACTTTTTCAGTTCTGTGATGTTACAATGAAGCTCTATCCTGTCTTGTGGATTATTTTTTAATCTGACTTGGTTGTTTGATAACAAATGTATTCTTTGTTCAATTAATTCGACAGGTCAGTATCTCAGTCTTGACACTGATCATAATGGAATGTTAAGTAAAGATGAATTAGCAAGGTATGTTTATTTAAGCCCCAGCTATTAAAAACGTTCCAAAATTGATGGGCAACGTTTGTTGCATGGCAATGTTGAACGCACTGCTAAACGTCCCAACGTGTTGGCCAACATTTCTTCAATGGCATTATTGGACGCCTGGATAAGCATCCTAACATTGTTGTCCAAAAATTGTTGGACGCATAACTCAAACATAATAATTATTAGCTGTAGCTAGCGTTGTTGTGTTAAAAAGCCTGCTAAATGTCCAAACATTGTTACACCAAGCAAAATGTGTAATTGAAAACAAAACATTCATCCAGCAAAAAAATGTTGGGAACATGCAAAATGTTCTATTGAACAAACAGTTGTTGTAGAACTATGTTATATTCAGCCGGGGCTTTATTTATTTATTTATTTTTTTTTGTACAAATTAATATCCAATGGACAGGCCATAATAATAGAGCAGTTTTCAAGTGAGTATCGAAATTAATTTCATGATTGCTTTGGTTTTGCCTTGCCGCGCTCTGTGATTGGCTAAAAAATCTCGCTCCACTTTCTGAACCAATCAGAAGTAAAACCAAAACCAATCGTGACTTGCTCGCACGTGTTTTCCCGCGCATGTTGGCGGCTACATGTATTTACTTTGAGTTCTGATTGGTTCATTGGATTTTCTGCGTCTGTTGTGATTGGCCAGAGTATTTCTTTGGTTTGGTTTTACGACACTCAATTGAAAAATGCTCTAAAGCCATTTAACTATTATAGCGCGAAAGCGCGCGTGATATCGCCTAATTGCTAAAATTAGGCGATATCACGCAAACTTGAGCGCAATAATAGTTTTATAATTCAACACATTGATAACAAAGAGGGTACAGCCCATGCAGTGTTGAGTTTCCAAATACAGAGGAATAAAAGAAAAACATGTTTGATTTCAAGACTATTGGGCTTTGTTTGTGTATCTTATCATGTATCGTATCGTGACAGCTGTATCGAGATGTGTATCTATCGTGAACAGTTGTATCGTTGCAGCACTAACTGTTATCGTGTTTTCAGATATGGCTCAGGAACATTGACCAAGGTTTTTGTTGACAGAGTGTTTCAGGAGTGTTTAACCTATGATGGAGAAATGGTCAGTATCTCATTTATCAAGTCTGTAAAATCGTATTTTCTGG
Organism: Cladopsammia gracilis; assembly: GCA_022457155.1. NCBI lineage: Eukaryota > Metazoa > Cnidaria > Anthozoa > Scleractinia > Dendrophylliidae > Cladopsammia > Cladopsammia gracilis. The sequence goes on along the minus strand of JAJGOT010000405.1, from coordinate 389,125 downwards.
CATTGCGGTATGGCAGTGTTATTCGTAATTGCCTTTTTGGAATTCGAGCTGTTTTTATTGCTCGTTTCCACGCGATTCACCCATTGACGCCGCAAGCTCACTTCCACCCGCCCTTCGCACGCTATTATTAGCTCTTCCTTAACCTCCAGGCCCGGTTGTTCAAAAGCCGGTTAACGCTAACCCAGGATTAAAACTTAACCGAGGATTGAATTTCTCTTCTTGGAAGTGTTTTCAAAAGCTAATTATAAGTTACATGCGAAGACACGACAGAGACGAAACTAAAGGGCAAAAATACTTTGGAAAAATCTCCATTGATTTATTATTTAACTGTAATCAAAATTGCTGCTAACCCAGGGTTAGCTTAACCGCGCTTTGAACAACCCGGCCCTGGGAAGTTATTCGACAACACGCACTCGGTTTGGAGAACATGTTTTCGGGCATCGTCCGGTTTTCGCTTCCGTCGTGTAGTCGCATTGTTTCTTATATTTTTTTTCACGGCTTGTTAATCTAGTTATTGTTTTACACCATGACAGTACAAGTTACATGTATACTTATTGTAAACGAAAAGTGTTTTTGATTCGCACGTTTTTGCTCGTGAATCAAATAAAGCTTGTATGTATGGCTGGTCAGCCTCTCCGTACACAGTTGTATTCATTTAGCACATGCATTCTATTCGGATGAACGTAGTGAAAGAGAATAAAATAACTAAATGCTTGATTAATGTTCTAGTGCATTCCCTTATCAGTAACTATACTATATTTGGTGTAATTTCAAAACTGAACCAAAAAAATGTTTTTGTATTAACAGAAATCGAAAAATAATGGTTCAGTTTTGCGATAAAATACCAAAATATGTACCTTAGTTAACTGTCCACATGAATAAAGTTTACAATGTAAGAGATATAACCAAATGTAAAAAAGTATTGAAATACAATTTTTTCTTAGGATTACAAGACATATTTGGACTTTGTCCTTGCACTAGAGAACAGAAAAGAACCCCAGGTTGGTGAAATACGTTTGAAACATCCGTTGTTAAAGACCTTTCTAGAGAACTACAGACCAATAAAGCCAGCGCCTTTACACGAAAAACTATAAGTTGGCAAACTTGAGTTGTCAAACTCAAGTTGGTGTGTGTAAACGTAACATCAACAGTTGGCGAACATGTTTGCGACAAATAGAACTTGTTTTTATTCTGGCCAACTTTTCCGCCAACTCTTTTGAGTTGGCAAGCTCGCATTTGACGTGTGATGTCAGTATGTGCAACCTCGTTTCAAAGGGTCTTCTGTCCTCCGTCCTCCCTTGAGAAGAAACAACCCTGATAATGTGATTGAGGCGTGTAGAAGTTTGTCGTGTGAAAACAGAAGATTGCCACCTTTTCGGACTTTGCCAACAACAGTTTTCCAAGACTTTATTTAGTCTTGGAGGGCTGGTTAAAACATGGATAAAACAACAAGTTATCGTGTCTTCCTAGCTACAAACTAAAAGGAGACATGGAGAAGGGGAAGGGTTCAAATGACAGAAAAGGAACTTTGCATGTGGAGGAGAAACACAGATTGATGCTATGTTTACATCAGCACCGAAACATGTTTAGAGTAAACATGTTTCAACGAAACAAGTTTCCCGTAAATATGTTTGCAGTTTCATTGTTCACATTAATTGCTAATTTCAAAACACGTTTCACGCCTGCTTCTATAATTTGTACCGTTTTACGAAACAGGTATAAGCTCGCTTCAAATCTTTATAATTACACATGAACCCCCAAAAAATTGAGCTCGAACTTGCTGTTTCATGATTTTGTGGTTTAATCTCACTTGTCAAGCTCATTGGGAACGAAGGGCAATGTAGTATTTAACCAGGAAAGCACTTTTGCGCTAACGTGATTCGTCTGGCTTAGATCGAAACTACCTCGTGGAGTAGTTGCAATCGTGCTCAGAATAAACATGTTTCGATCATGATTCGCGCAGTGCACCACCTGATGTGAACACTTTTCATGGTGAAACATGTTTGATTCGTGATCAGACTAAACATCTTTCACCCTAGTGTGAACACAACATGAGTCAGACTAAACTTGTTTCGCCCTAGTGTGAACACAGCATGAGTCAGACTAAACATGTTTCGCCCTAGTGTGAACACAACATGAGTCAGACTAAACATGTTTCGCCCTAGTGTGAACACAACATGAGTCAGATTAAACATGTTTCACCCTAGTGTGAACACAGCATAAGTCAGACTAAACATGTTTCGCCCTAGTGTGAACACAGCATAAGACTAAACATGTTTCGCCCTAGTGTGAATACAACATGAGTCAGACTAAACATGTTTCGCCCTAGTGTAAACACAACATAAGCCAGACTAAACATGTTTCGCCCTAGTGTGAACTCAGCATGAGTCAGACTAAACATGTTTCGCCCTAGTGCGAACACAGGCATGAGTTAGGCTAAACATGTTTTACCCTAGTGTGAACACAGTATAAGACTAAACATATTTCGCCTTAGAGTGAATACTGTTACATTTGTTTCTAAAATTTTATGCATTTCCCTCCATAATTCCATTATCAAAACTCTTTTTTGTCACTAGGCTATACAGTATATGTTTAGAATACTGGATGTGCAGGTAAAAGTTTGTTTTTGTATCAATTTTCTGTTTACATTCATAATAATAATAATAATAATAATAATAATAATAATAATAATAATTTATTAATTTATAGTGTGCTTTTTAACATGTAATAATCTGTAATGAAAACTGAGCTGAGTTGAATAAATCATCTTGTCTTGTCTTGTCTTGATCAAAAGTGCATTACAACGATAAATAACCTAATCTATTTAAGTATTAAATATAAATACAATAAAATTCAAAAATAATAATTACATTACATCATCTATATCTAAGAAATATTAAAAGCTAATTTAAACTTTAGATGAGTTTTAAGATGTGACTTAAAAGTTGAAATGCATTTGATGCTGCGGAGGCTAGCAGGGAGAGCGTTCCATAGAGTGAGTGCAGCCACACTGAAAGATCTGTCACCAAATGACTCTTTCATTCCACCTGACGGATGCTTTAGACAAACACCTTCATTAGAGCGCAGCGTGTAATTCGCGTATTCGTCTTAATATAATTTATATTAAATCAATTATGTAACTTGGTGTCATACCATAGAGGGCTTTAAAAGTAAGTGATAAAATTTTAAAATTAATTCTATATCTTTCTGGTAACCAGTGTAAATTTCGCAAAATGGGCGCAAACGTGGTCATACTTTCTACATGACGTAAGCAGCCTAGCTGCAGCGTTCTGTACTCTTTGCAATTTAGCTATTTCACGGTCCGGTCTTGTTAAACATCTCTTTTCGTACACGTTCATTTAAAACTAATTCATTGTTGCTTTATTTCAGGCCGTTGGATATCTGAACATCTTTGCATTAAATTACTTCTTTAGGGTAAGAGTATTAGAGCCGTTCAAAGTCGTTCGCCTGTTTCAGGTCGATCGATTGCGCTCCGCGCTCCAAAGCTCGACTTGTGGGTACGTCAAGGGCTTGCTGTAACTTATTTAATATAAACAAGTGTCGAAGATGGGAAGTTGATCAATGGTGACTTTAAGTGTTTAAAACAATTATAACTTACGGCATTTCCACTTATAGTTTTCACCATTAAATTAACATTTTATTGAAAAGAGTGTTTTCACTCACGTGACCGGCGGCCATATTGGAGTACAAAAAAAAACAGGAAATCTTTGACTAAGAATAGAACTAAAGCCCCATAGGATTCGTTTCGGACACCAATGTGGCCGTCACTTCATTGTTTTGGGAACCAATATGGCCGCCGTGATGTCACGCGCAAACACTCTATACAAGTTTTCATTTAATTCAGTCAATTTCAACTGAATTAATGGTTTTCTTTTACGCAGGAAATTCAAGAGGAAATGCAGAAACATGGTCATGAGCCTGTAAAGTTTCTTGATGTTAAGGTGATAAAGGCATATCTTAATTTCTGCAGCCGTGGTGTATTCGGAAGGAACGATGAATATTTATGTACTGGTGTTTGACCAGTTGCGCAAACAAACAGGCTGATCGTTATAATTATGAGAGTTGGCCGATTTGGCTCAGGGGACGAGAATGGGTGAAGTAATACGGGAAACAAAATCGTGCCGCTTGTTGCGTTGCAAGTTGCAAACCATTACTGGACAGTTTGGCGTAGGTGATAATACGTGCAACATCAGGGCTGCCAACCCGCAATGCAACATTGTTGCGCGACAAGTTGGGCGATTTCATTGTCAGTATAACTTTATTTTTTAAAGAATGTGCGCAAAAACAATTTGCGCAGTTAATGATTCTTGATTTACGTGAAAAAGGTCTTTAGTATAAAGACATATAAAGTTTTTAACTTCTCCTTGGCTAGTAATATTTGATTACATCCAAAGTTTTGTTATTAAGTGTCTGACTTTATTTCGAGTTTATACACTTGTCAGACTACGAATTTTTGCTTGACCGTTTTATCCTAGCGTCAATTGTACAAATATTTTAACATACAATTTATGGTCAATTCGTAAAAATTAAAATTGGCCTGGTAAAAAAACCGGGGAAACAAATCGTAGCGTGTTAGTGGACTGCCCCCTTTAATACAAATAAACAATATATGAGACCGTGTAAATATGTTTTTAAAACTTTTGCACGGTATTGGGATGAAAGCCAATGTAATGGGATTATCTGGGATTTTTTTCCACAGGATGAGATTTTTGATATGGTGAAACCAGTAGACCCTTACAGGATCAGTCTGCAAGATCTAATAAGCAGGTCAGCACATCTCACACTGCATTCACACTAGCATCACTAATTCCCAAGAGTGCCAAGTGTCAAAATTCAAGAAAAATCCCAAATTTCATTTTGCAAAATATTGAAAAATAATATGCACTTATTGACTGAGTGGGAGGGCCGGACGGGAAAATATTTGGCTCGAGGTCATGGCGTGCGGACCGAGCGCAGCGAGGTCCGTGAGCCATGACCGAGAGCCAAATATTTTACCGTCCGGCCCGACCTAACTCAGTCAATAAGTATTTTATAATATGACTAGAAAGTACAAGAATAGTCGTGCAGTGCGAGGTCGCTTGAACTTGAGCGGGGCCGGACGGCTTTTTCCGGACCGGCTCGCGTCAACAGGTCCGGCCCCGCTCACGTCACCTTGCGATTCTATTTTCTGTAGGATTGCGTCAGCGGGGCCGTACGGTCATATTATAAATGATACTATGCAAAAGTACTGCCGAAGAGGTTTCATTTGAATGGTCACACCTTAGGATTTCATCAACAGACTTAAAAGTTAGAACTACACAACATGTACTTGTCTCCATAATTGACTTTGCAAAGGTTTAAACATGTCCAAACGAAACATGTTAGATACAACCTGCACCCTCATTATACTAACTTCCTCTACTACACATACTGGATTCTGCACAGCGAAAAACGACAGTAATGAATCCCATAAAAACGCTACAGGTTGGTTATTTTATTTGTACGTTTGGAGCTGTTTTACAGTGAGACGCGCCTTACCGAGAGCACCCAACAAACTTGTTAAGTTAGCCAATCAGAGAGCGTGAATTCAATTCACGGGCACGCCTCCTTCGCAGGCCTCCTTGCGGGGTTGGGGGGGGGGGGAGGACGAAAGTAGATAGCGGCGAAAAGAAACTCGCGAGGCAAAGTCGGCGAGCGGAGTGAGCCGCGGGAAAACTGGGGAGAGTTTACCCACCCCCTCCCCGTTCTCCGTTTTTTTTAGCCCTATATCCCACTGGAGAACCTGTTCACAGGCTGACCTCGTAAAGTTGAGTACGATCCAATGTTATCTTTTCGCTTCTTGTTTATCACAGGAGTGTTGAGTTATTTACAAAAAAAGGAATATTTTATTCACTTTATTGCTTCACGCGTATCCGTAGTTACGAATTCAAAATATTCATAAGAGTTACCTGGTGACAGTAAGGCACGTCCCACTGTAAAACGGCATAATCAAGTCACTCATCAGTATTACTCTTTTCACAGTGGTCAAGGAGAGACAGTGAGCAGTATTCTGATTGATTTGAATGGTTTCTGGACATACGAGAACAGAGAGCTTCTGGTACAAGATGTCAACAATGAATAACTGATCAAGCTACCTCCTCCTTTGCAAGCTCTTTGCATTTGAACGAGCGTGAGGTGTGAGCAATGGAAACGTGAGAGAGTTGGGAGCGATTGTAGAATACCTCGCAACTCCCGTCAACTTCATTTACATGCGTCGAAATGCTTTATAGAGCGAGGCATAACACCATAGGCACTTTTGTTATTCAACGAGATGTAAATAAGTTGCAGGGTATTCTGCAGTTTAGCCGAGAGTTGTCTGAGTGTGAGGCAACTGATGTGCTGTTTACATTTGAATTTCCAGCAAAACGTAGTGTCTGCCTCGTTCCCAGGCGTTCTTATTCTAGCACAGTGCGCGTGGAGTTGTGGGACTGATGCACTGTGCATCCTTCCCACAATGCCCCGCGCATCCTGTTTCCGCGCTAGACTGGCGCCTGAGGACGAGGCAGACTTAGTGTCGTATAAAAAGAATGGTCTGACTGAAATCTTTCCTGATTTATGTGGTTGTAAAATGTGATTGGATTTGTCCGACTCTCTTCAAATCACAGGCTTACCATTCTTTGTTTGTGTGGTGAACTGTTCTTTTTAATGGCTGTGTCGGTTATAAATTTAGCTTTTTTAAATGCGATATATAGGACTTTTTAAACAGATTAAAATGAAATACAAACGATCAAAAATATGAATACAAAGACAACAAAGTTCAACATCGTATTAATATTTTTGAGCGTTTTTAGTTCATAAGTTCATTTTGACCAACGCAGCCATTACAATGATCATACAAACAGAGGATGGTAAACCTGTGCTCATACGGAGAGAAAGTAAGGGACCCGGCCGGTTACATGGCGAATTTCAGTCCGGGCTTAAATTTCGGCGGGCTGGAATTTTGTTGCAATAACATGACTAATTTCAGCCCACGCTTAAATTTCATTCCGATTACATGAGGTTTTTCAGCCCGTTTGCCCAGGCTGAAATTTCCAGCCTGCTTTCAAAAACCGGGCTGGAAATTTCATGTAATCGCAAACGTCATTTTAAGAAGATTTGTTCAAGAAACCGGGCTGAAATTCGCCATGTAATCGGCCCCTAAACGACTTTAGACTGTCTATAATTATACTTTGACCACAAGAAAGGGAAATGCTTCCTATTAAAACATTGGATGTTTTGACCATTTCGTTTGGCATTCTGGTAATAAGTAGGTTGTAACAAAAGCAGAAATCACGTTTAAAATACAAATGTTTATTTATTTATTGATGTTCTGGTAGGTACCTGCATTGTTTTGCTAATAAAGCATTAGAGTATCATTTGCGGCTGTGAACTAAAATGTCTTCTTTCTTCAAATATGTACAAAATGGATCTACCCTGGAGCCTTGTATTCAAAATTTAATGAAATATTAAATGCTTAGTTTTTTTTTTTCTGTAGCAATAATTTACAGCTCTTTCACAACGGCACAATAATATTACTGTCATCTCCATTTACTGTGAAGCAGTTGTGTTTCTGTCTTTAGCTCTTTAAATCTCTCTTGAATCCGGTCAGTGATGTGTTTTCGTGCTTCCATCTGCAAGGTACAAGACGCTGATTATTCACAATGAACGTACGACCTAGAGCCGGTTGCAAAAATGTCTATCGCAGGAGTTAACCTTACGTCGGTCGTCCATCCTTACGTCAGGCATAACTAGTCTTGATGTACGTCGGATGCATGTACGCCTGGTAAAGGAGTTAGTTGGCCTGTTCCAGGCGTACAGATCGGTGGGAAGCAAAGGATAGGCGGCGTGCGAAGAAATCAAATGCTTCTACGAGCCAACTCGTGAATACGAAAAAACCTTCGGACCCTCCCCTCTCTACGCGTTTTGCTCCACCTCCCCTCCCTCAAATGGTAAGGTCACCTAGCTCGAACCTATCGCATTTGGAACGGGCAAAATATACGCGTAAGCCTTATATACTGGTCAGCGGAATTACCAAGAATAGGTTCCTAGGTACTTGTTGTATCCCTGATCATAATGTATAGTACTTCATGTATCCCGTATTGTAATGTATATTGCAGTGTAATTTAGGGTCGGATTACAGTATCTAGGGTTGAAGCACTGATTTTAGTATTTAGGGTTAAGCGCTGATTTCAGTATTTCCATTGTATCGAAAGGGTTAGTTCTTATATATGGTCTGGGCGAGCAGTATATTATCTGATATCCCTTAAAAATTACAGTTTCCGGCAGCTAGTCCTCGGTGGTGTAGTGGATAGTGTGCATGAAGCAGATCATACGGCCTGGGTTCGAATCCCTATTCTGCTGTTTTTATCTTCTTTTTCTACTGAAATAAAAACTAAGTGTTTAAATACAAAATAATAAGGGATACACCAAGTACATACCAAAAGGTTACAGCTGAGTGAGGGAAGGAGTGAAAATTTGCATTTTTGTCGCCGTTTGCTATAACTCGTTCAACGCTTCGCGTATTCACGAGTTAAAAACATCGAGAGTGCTGACGGAGGGGAATGGGCACGAAAGAGAGCCAGCTTACTCGCTTTTTTCTCCACTCGCATTTTCCCCTTCGCCTGGAACAGGCTATACAAAGGAGTGGGCTAGACAAGCTGGTGCAAATTCAGTCGCATAAACGTGCAATGTGCGAATTTTCTTATTTTACCAGACTTGCTGAAACTGTTAAGTAGGTCGCAGATACAAAGCAAAAAACAACAACAACAATTTCCAAACAGTAAAGTTCGGCTTATGATTGACTTTGCAAAGAAATACAAAACTGTAAAGAGAAGAAATAATCCTCGCAGTTGTGTTTGCAATGTAAGCAATAGCAAAGAAGCCTGAAAAAGATTCAGGACTTTCATGGGATTTGAACCCATGACCGGTGCGATTCTTTACCAGCTATGAAGCCACAATGATTGGGAGCAAAGTCAATTGTGAGTTCATGTGTCCCATGAAAGTGAATCATATATGAACTGTGGAAACACAAAACTGTTCTGATGATGGCAGTTGGAACTGCAACCACTTTTCGCGAAGAACGTTGGACATATAGCTTCAATAAGTCTTAACTGCCCTTAAATAAATTGACGGCGGAGTTGGCCCGAAGTGTGTCAGTGCTGAGTTTTGGGTGGATGTATATGCAATGAGGCTCCGGAAAAAATACAACTCCCCTAAGGGTTCGCAAGGTCTCCCTAAAAAAGAGATGGCATCCATTTGAAGATGGTGATTTATTAAAATACAGCAACCACTTACTGCAGTCTTTTTTGCTTTCCTGTATTCCTCCACAGTCTCTGTGAACTCCATTGGTTCTCCTATCAGAACTGTCACTCGCTAATGTGAAAGATGAACATTTTGCTTGAGTCAAAATGCGATCAAAAATCTATTTTGATAAGACTGATAAGGCATTCAACAAAACAAAAACAATCATTAACGCCTTAAGTAAACAATTGACTACAATGGGATGAATTTGGTCAGAGTTACAGCCAAGCAACCTTGGCCTGTGAACAGGCCACCCGAAATGGGGCGAAAAGAAAGGCCGCGAGCTGAGGAGTAACTGGGGAGGGGGAAGCCGTGAAGGCCTTCTCCCCTTCCCCTTCGCCTCGCTCACCGGTTTTAATTTCGCCCTCGGAAATTTTACTACCGAAATATACTAGCAGTAATCACAGATTATGGGTGTCTCTTGGTGTTGCGAAAGCCATTGTTGGTTAGCTTTTGTGTTGTGGGTATTGTTCGGTGTCTTGAATCTTTTCAAGAAACTACCCAGATTATGGAGACGCGTTCGAAGGAATTTCCGGCGGAAATGAACCCTTAAAAAAAAAAACAAATAGGGCGGCCATTTGGAAGAGCAGCCACCAAAAAATCTCAAATTTTACTGCACATAAACCACAGGAAAACCAACACGAAATTCGGATTGTGTTCTTCGAACGCGATAATCAAAGGCTTCTATGAGCCAACTCGTGAATGCGAAACGTGCGGACCCTCTCCTAGACGTTTTGCTTCACCGACCAACTCCCCACCCTCCCCTCCCTCCAACGCTGTCCCCATTGGTAAGGCAGGTGACCATTACATATTGCGGGCTCAATGTTAACAGCCGAGCGAGCGGGCGATCGAGTGAAATTTTGTACCACTGCTGTAACTCGTTTAACGCTTCGCGAATTCACGACTTAAAAAAGGAAACTTTGGCCGTCCTCTCGGTTGCTACTTACTCGTGGAAAATTTCCATTTTCCTCAGAAAATGTGGAAACTATTTCAGCAAAAAAGGAAGTCTAGTCAAGCTTGTAAGGGCTATCTGTATCAACGACATTAAAGGGACACACACAAAAAAGAGAACGGGGAGAAAACGTCAAGCCACATTGGAAAAACTTCGGAGCGAAAAAACATGCGAAAACAATGCCAAAATCCGGAGACCCGAGGCAGATAATTGGGGCGGGAGAGAGTAAAAAAAAAATGATTTAAAGGTAAATTGATAATTTAATAATGCACACAGACCAAACTGAGTTGATGTATTCTCAGAAACGGTTTCTTAGGACTAACTCTTGCAAGTCAGATTTTATTGTGACTTACCTGCAATATTTTTGGAATGTAAGGACTACGATTTGGTAAAACATCGTCCATTCCTAGAAAAAGTGAATTAAAATAGATATTATATATTTCAACTAATAATAAATTTGAACTAGAACAAACATGTTTTCTTCTGATGTCACTATAGCCAATCCATGAACATATCAAGGAGGCCCGCAAGGAAATGTGCACAACATTGCTTTAAAACCTATACAAGCACGTTTTGGCCTAAAGTTTGAGAAGTGGAATAATGAGACTGTTGAGATCTTGTGCAGAGAACCTAAAGAAAGATGTACTTGCCTTCATGCCAAAATGGTACAACTATTGGAGTTACTTGGGCTTCCGCTATTAGTCTCCCAACACCTATCAAAAAAGGGGAAACGATGCCTTTTTTAATAATTATTTTCGCGGGGTTAAGAATAAGCGAAGATAGTGCACAACTGGCCTGCTAAAATTAAGGGACAGGGCAGGTTCACTGCATTCAATGAGTTGCTTACAAAATTAAGAAAATTACAAAGCTTTCAGCCTATGACACATGTAAGAATGTAAAATGCAAGTCAGCAGTCACTACGCCTTTCAATCAATGACAAAAACGTGCGACCGCTCACTGCTTCCAGAACAGTTCTTCTTCTTCTTTGTTGGCTAGTTAACCTATGTCAGCTTTACCCTTTAAGTCCTTATGACGTCAATTAGCAAATTTTTTATAGAACTAGTTGGGAGAAAATATCAAGGAAATTCATCTTTGGTGATCTTTTCCTTAATTCTCATGATCTGTTTGCTTGACTATCCATTGATATCACCAGGAGAAATTTGATGCTGGTCACTGTTAGGGAATTGAGTAAAGGAAGACAAAATGAACGAAAGTAAGTTAGGGTACAAGGTAACCCCCTACATTTTATTTTATGGGAAAAAATGGCATCTTTAAATCCTCTTTCAGTCTGTGGATTAATTTTCGCGAGTGTAATTTTTGTGAATCTTTAACGATGCAGGAAAAAATAGTAAATTTTAACCCATACAAAATTAAAGGCATTAGGGTATGTTTTGCTTTTCTTACAGAACTTTCCTTTATGATTCGATAAACAAAGATGTACAGTGACGATTGCAGAGAAATCTTTTGCTTTCTGAATTGTCTTGAATTCTCTGAATTGTCTTGGCATTTGTCCAATGGACAAGTGGAAAGAAAAAAAAAACGTTTTTTGCCCTGTTAAGTGTTGACCACTTCCATCCTTGCAATCCTGCGCTTTAACCCCAAACTAGTTCCTACCTCTCTTTTACTCTATAGAGTATTTTTTATCTAATTAAGTTGTATAATTGGTAGCATTTGGTGATATCCCTAGAGTTCCGAAAGTAACGGCTACCCAAAAGTAACGTTAATTTTTGAACGTTTCTAGTTATTCCTAAAAGTAACGGCCCACCTGAAAGTAACGGCCCACCCGTAAGCAACGGGCTACCCGAAAGTAACAGACTGCCCGAAAGAAAAGGTCCAATCGATACCATTTAGTAACGTCTCCATGAAGGTGGAATAGCGTTAGTGTTTCAGGTATTTTACATGGACAAGAATGCCAAAGAATACCGAAGAATCAAACAGAAAGATTGAATTGAACTGACATTATGCCTATTCCGCGTTTGTGTTAAGGTCACAGTGTACTTTCGGGTGTGTCTCCAGTATAACAGGTCTAGTGTCTTAAGATTACACTTAACATACCTAAACCCCGATATCAAATTAAAGCTTATAGAGCTGGCTATCTAAATATGGAAACCATTTGGTAATAAAATGAATTGTCGAATTTTTTACGACGTCTAAATTCGAACGTCCGAATCAGCTTTAAAACGCTATAACTCAAAGCGATTATTGTATTTTGCTAATTTGATTTGTTCTCGGGTTTCCGGACACGAAGCGCTAAAAAAACGTGTCGGCGATTTCCCATATTCAATTGCAGTGAAAAGTTACAGAATATTTTCAAAAAAGGGAGAAAAAAATTGGAATGATCGCACGGAAATGTCTCTTGACGAAAACGTTTTCGGAATTAAGGTGGTTCGATACAGTTTTCTGGAGACCATACCAACATTTTTCAATCGGCTTTTAAGCGATCTTCTCTAAGTCAGATCAACGTGAAATTTTCACCACTAACTTGTTTTGAATTGAAGTTTGGCAAAATGTATTTTCTGGTAAAATCGATATTACCATGACAACGATAAACAAGAAACTTAGAAATCAGTCAAAGTGAAATTTAGCGCGTTTAAGATCTCGCATTGAAAATCCCACATAGACATCTTAAAATATTGTATATGGCATATATATTTTGAAAGAATAAAAAAATTCTGTATGTTTGAATTAAAATAAATCGCAAGAACATTTTAAACCGTACTTTTTGTATAGAAGTAATATATGAACCATGAGATTAACACTGGTTTCGTGAAATTACTTCCAAATAGTGTCATAATGTAGTTTCATGTTATGTTTGCACGCCAGGAAAGTTTTGTGTACTTTCTCCTTTGCGATCTTGAGAACTACCATTTTTCCTAACATCGCTCCGTGTGTAATTTTTGGGTAGTTTTCGATTTCGATCGATTTTGCGAAAATCTCAGAAACGGCTCGATGGATTGTTTTAAAAAAATCACCACGTATGCTTGGTTATGTGAAAAATATTATCTTAAAGTTTCATTGGCATTGATTTATTAGAACACCTTGAAATTTAAAGATGAAGACGACGTTCAAAGTGGCCGATAGTTGGCGTTACAAATTCGGCATAGTTGTTAACTTATGCTAATGATTTCAAATCAATGCGCACCACATTCCTCCATGATTAATACATTTCATTGTAATCTGCTTTGCATCTATTACACGCAAATCGTGCCTCGCGCGTGCTTATTAAAAAAATGCGCGCTACATTCCTCAGTGATTAATACATCCATTGTACGCTCTATAATGCAAATTTCTTTGCAACTGTTTTCTTTTACGTTCAAAATGCCTGCTGTGAAAACGCCTTTGAAACGCAAAAGGGAATTAATTGCGCAAGATAATCATAAAAAGAGACCTCAGGATGGGAATCAGGAAAGAAATCAGGACTAGCAGCAGAAAAAGCACCACCATGAGTGACAAAGGACAAAAAAATCTTTTGTAAAATAATCAATTTTTTTGAAGAAAGACAACACTAAATGTTGCACCGGGCTATGTTGTTAAAAGTTTCTATCAGTCACAAATGCAATAGTTCTAGGTTTTTACATGTACTCAGGAACGTTAAATAATAATAGTTATGTAATGATAAGCTTAATATAGTGCACATGATCCTAACGTTAACAAACACGCGCGAGGCACGATTTGCGTGTAATAGATGCAAAGCAGATTACAATGAAATGTATTAATCATGGAGGAATGTGGTGCGCATTGATTTGAAATCACTAGCATAAGTTAACAACCATGCCGAATTTGTAACGCCAACTATCGGCCACTTTGAACGTCGTCTTCATCTTTAAATTTCAAGGTGTTCTAATAAATCAATGCCAATGAAACTTTGAGATAATATTTTTCACATCACCAAGCATACGTGGTGATTTTTTTAAAACAATCCATCGAGCCGTTTCTGAGATTTTCGCAAAATCGATCGAAATCGAAAACTACCCAAAAATTACACACGGAGCGATGTTAGGAAAAATGGTAGTTCTCAAGATCGCAAAGGAGAAAGTACACAAAAATTTCCTGGCGTGCAAACATAACATGAAGCTACATTATGACACTATTTGAAGTATTTTCACGAAACCAGTGTTAATCTCATGGTTCATATATTACTTCTATACAAAAAGTACGGTTTAAAATGTTCTTGCGATTTATTTTAATTCAAACATACAGAATTTTTTTATTCTTTCAAAATATATATGCCATATACAATATTTTAAGATGTCTATGTGGGATTTTCAATGCGAGATCTTAAACGCGCTAAATTTCACTTTGACTGATTTCTAAGTTTCTTGTTTATCGTTGTCATGGTAATATCGATTTTACCAGAAAATACATTTTGCCAAACTTCAATTCAAAATAAGTTAGTGGTGAAAATTTCACGTTGATCTGACTTGGAGAAGATCGCTTAAAAGCCGATTGAAAAATGTTGGTATGGTCTCCAGAAAACTGTATCGAACCACCTTAAGAAATTCGCCGACACGTTTTTGTTGATTATATGTTAGCCTACAGTAGCTTCTGTCCAAATTTGAGGAAAATCGAACAAATTCCCTTTGAGTTGTAGCTCTTTAAAGTGTCCCCAACAAGCGAAAAATTAACTTTGAGAAAACAGCGCTTAAAAAATTATATCGCTTCATAAACAAACTCCGCCCACAAAAGTTATACCGTCATTTCTCCGTCAATTTTCACTATTTTTCGATAATTTTTTTTGGATGAAAGTTCATTCTGTAAACTTTATTTTGACGCCCAAAAAAAAATTTCAATAAATTTTCTATCTGAAGGTACTCTGTAACCTTAACTATAATTACCTTTTGCGAAGTCAGGAGCGGCAACCCGAAAGTAGCGGCCCCTTACGCCTGTTAATTCCAAAACGAACGGGGGCAGCTACTTTTGGAACTGTACAGTATAAACATGGAAACAAGTGTCCCTTCAATTTTGCAAAATATTATCACTTGAAAGGTATGTTTACCCCATTTAAGCCTCTTGATAGCATCATTAACATTGACGGCACCTAAAACATAACCAACAATAATACTGAGCTTAATATTGACTAACGGTACAGTACATGCTTATTTAAAATACAATTTATATTTATTTGTAATATAACCTTGACTCGTGTACATGGCATATTTTATATACCCCTGGTAGCAAGGCTTTCATTTGAGGCCAGTTGCTGAAGATAGCGTCCGGTTGTTGATGTGCAGGGTTCGGTAGTTTTACTTTGAAAGTGAAAATTGCATGGAGTCCTGTTGCAACATCTCACGATGCGCTTGTTGTTATGACTTGCAAAAATCATTGCAGAAGATTTTTAGTACCTTCAGGGAAGACATGGATCCACTCTCCTTGATTTAACTGTTCAAGTGCTACTTCTATTCCTTTCTGATAAACGCCATCACCTGATGGAAAATATTGTAAACTACCTAAGCCAATTATTTGAGACCATTAATAGTATTGTCAAAATGAAATTCAGTCTGACAGTGGGCTCAGAAATAATGACCTTCATGTTAATTATCATGATAACACTTTAAAATTAATATAAAAATGCCAATGACTTCAGTGTTTCAACCAGAAAACCTGTTTGAGTGGTCCCTACAATCCATTTTTATAGGCCAGATTTCTTTGAAAAGGACCAAAGGATCTTTTGATGTAGATCAAACAGAAGGGAAGCAAACAAAATAAAAATTATGGTAGTTTATTTGACACCGATATTAAGCATTCCTTTTTTACTGCAGAATGAAATACAACTAAATTGCAAAAAGAGAAAGGGCCATCAGCAGCCCTGTCAAAATGTGCTGGCAGCTGGCAATTTGCCGCCTACAGTCAATTATTTGCCGTCTATTTCACACTGGAGTTCACAAATCATGACTAAACAAAATACATCTCTAGCCCTTACTGCCTGCTACTTCTGTTACCCTGCCTACCACTACAAAACATTCTGACAAGGCTAACCATGTCACCCCTTTACCAGTTTTGTTGGGGGCCAATTTTTTCTAGATTTTTTTTGTGGCATTCCTGTAATGGCGCAGTCTGGCCGAAACACTGTGACTTACCTCTGACAACAGGAATGGCCTGGAAATGAAAAAAGAAGTAATTAAAGACCACATTCTATGAATTAAAAGCTTAATATTTTTGATAACTAAGATAATTAGAACCAGGGAGAAAATCAACCTACTTTTGCTCTACTGAAAAAGGCAGAGCGAAAAGGTGTTGAAAACAGGAGCTCACGAGCGCCAAGAGTCCTACAAAGAGAAAAGAAAAATATAGAAAATTGTAAAAATATAATTACATGTACATATGACAGTAAAAGTGAATAACAGCTCTCCTCCACCAACTGTCTGCCAACTGTCGGCTTACCGGCAGGTTACAGACAGTTGGCTAGAGAGAAAAAAATGAGACTCAAACCTATTAAGGCAAAAAAAAACATGATAAGTTCTAATTAATATCTGGTAATAAGCTTAAGCTTAAGGTGTAAAGCATATTAAATTAACATTTGATTCACATAATTCACAGAACTGACTGCAATTTATTTATGAAATTTAAATAAAATAATGCATCCAAGTCTGAAAACAATTTATGTGCTTCAACAGCATTGGAATCCATGAACTCAGTAATTCTAGTGTGGTGCTCGATTAAGGACGTTCGTGCCAATTGTTTATGCACATCCTTACTGCGCACGCAATTCATGTCGCAATGCCATGCAATGTAATGCACGAGCACACATGCAAAGTAAGAAATCCATTCACATGAAGGGATGGTAGCCGTTGTGTTAACTTTGCTTTAATTTAACTCACTTGGATGGTCGGTGACACTTATTTTTTTCTTCATATATCACTTTCTTTACCAATTACATGTATCTACAGTTTGTGAAAAAAGGAAAAAAAATCTGTCTTGTAGAAGTTTCATTTTTTTTCATTTTTTTCATCCACGCGACGTCGAATTGCACTCATATCTTAGCTGTATGTTGTTTCCGAATGCCCTCTTTAAAGGGTTAACTCATTTAAAGGTTGAAAACAGTTTGAATTATTTACGAATCAGGCCCATTTAGATAACATTTGTATATAACAGTTTCTCCCCAGCGATTCATCTTTGATATTGTTTAACTAAAAGCCATGGACACCATGTCATATTACGAGGACTAACTTTTCAAAAACAGGGTATATTTCTACACACTATATCTCTTAACTCAATTCGGTGACCCCCAATTTTTTTTGCATTTCTGACATCAGTAACTCATAATCAGACCGTAGCATAAGTTTGAAAAAAAATCTGTCTTGTAGAAGATTTTCCCGCGAACGTCCTAAAGATGAATTTTTGAGCTATAAGTCACTTACAATTTTATAAGGTCAGTTGATAATAGCATAAGACAATTTTTTTGGACACATCTGTCGAATGGGTCAGGATTAAAGGCTTCCCAAGGCTTTCCCTGATCGACCTGAAAATGTGAAGCAGCAAAGGGGAAGGTGCCACACACAGTGGAGGGATGCCGTAGTACAAGATGTTATTAACTGGAATGGAATTGAATAAGATCTAGAGTCCAATGGCAACAGACAGAGGGCAATGGCAGACCTGCTTGCACTATAACTCTACATTGGCTTCATGACACCAAGTTGCATAGATGATGATGGTAATAGCATCACACTAGTTAGTATTGCATAGGTTATGGGCTCAAATTAGTATAATAAAATTATATGTACCATGAAATGGTTAATCCTGACAACTAATTGCACATGCGCAACATAAATGACCACTGACCACCACTTCACAGACCACTGGCACCCTTTGTTGTATTCAGCCCTCGCCCCTCCCTCCTCAGGTTGGAGGAAACATTTCATACAACTTTAAATAGAAAGTTAAGATTTAAGAAATTTAACATATGTCAGCAGAGTTAATGCTTGAAATTTGCGTTTGTTCCCAATTTTGTCTGAAATAAATGAGTAAATATCAATAATTTATTATTGATTTTAATCAGTTTCATTCACCTGATAAAATTATAAAACAGTATTTGTAACCCCTCCCCTCAAAATTATTGTAAGCCTACTCAAACCGCTTACAACACTGTGGAAGCCCAGCCAAGTCTAATAATTGAGTTTTTATGGTATTAAAATTGCATAAAATAATAGCTGCATTAATTTCATACTTGACCTGCAAAATGTCACGTACAATTCATGATTTCAGTTTAATTTATGATCATTCAAATAAACTGTACGTTGTGTACTGATTATCCCCCCCCCCCCCACCCCCGCCTCCTGCCTCAACAAGGGAAGGGAAGGGAACAGGTGGCTGTGCAGGCTTATTAACTAAAGGTTTATTGATGTCATAAAATTAATTATATTACTAACAGCAACAAAATACCATTTTTATTTATAACACTCACCATCTGATCTTTTTACGTGTGTTTAGAACATTCCGCATTTTCATAAGTCCTTGGGAAAATTTTAAAAAAATATCAGGTGTACAAAGTGTATAAAGCCCTGTTACAGTTTCAGGAATAAAGAATATACCATGTATTTTAAGGATTAGAGATATCAATCATCATGGTACATATAAGACAGTATAAAAATTCAAGTTTATAGTCAACACACAAGTTCCTTTTAGACAGTACACCTAGCTATTAAACTAAGGAAACACTGCATAAATTGTTAAAGTCAGGCAAGTGGAAGTCACAGCAAATAAGATTTACTGAAAATAACTCTTGGTATTGTGGACATCAAATTATGTTCCCAGGGGTGTCTGTAAGAGTTGACTGTGCAGAGATAATGGATAACTATCAATTTATTATAAAAAACAATTATAACAATAAGGGATAAAACACAACTATATACCCCAAACAGGGCCCATATTGGCAAGTGACAATGATTTTCTGAGGTAGGCTATACCTGCCAAGTCTCACGCCTCAGGCATGAGTCTCACACCTACGAGTTCAATTTACTCTGACTTGACGTCTACTCAAACCTACGGAGCAATTTCTCACACTTGACACTTACAGATTTGAATATCAGCCTTATCACATGACCCAATTAAAAATATAGTTACGTTCATGAAAATATTGCACTTTTTTGTAGGTTTTTATCATTCTGAACATTGCAATGTACAGGGCTGTTGACAAAACCCGGATCGGATCAGATCAACCCCCTGTAACTCTCTAAATGACTAACGGTTAGGTCTAGAGCTAGAGGGGTTGATCCGATCCGCTCCGATTCAGGTTTTGTCAACGGCCAATGTACAGCTGGATGTTATCAAACGGAGGTCTGAAGTCCATGGAAACTTACGAATTCTTCGGAACTTCCTCGGACAACTTCGGATATCTTCGGAATAGATCAGGTTTTCTTCGGATTTGGTCGGATCGCCTTTGGAAATCCTGGCACTCCCACGAAAAAATTATCACGCCTATTACTCATAAAAAGTTGGCAGGTATAGTAGGCTAGCTAATAATGGGTTGGGGGATACATTTGAGAAGAGAAACAAATCTTACCCCACAAACAAGGATCATCAAGACAAGATGTATGATTACACACTGTTACCAAAGGCACGCCATCAGGTCTTGCCTCTGCATTTCTCTCCAGGATATCATAGTTGTACTTTCTAACAAAGTTAAACCATTCTAAAACAAAGAAAAATCAAGTTCTTTTTATAAACTGAATGCTCAAGGTTCACAACCTTCGGATTAGGTGGAAAACATTGGTTTCGGACTTACGTTATGCAAGAAAATAAGAAGATGAAAGAAGAAGAGGAAGACCAAAAACGACCAATTAATTTTTTCTCTGCAATTATCCACCTATGTATCATGTTGACTGTGGTTTGCTAATTTTGGGTTGCTCAACGAAAAAAAAAGGAAGTAAGGTTTCATGATGGTACAAAATGAAGTAAGAGCATACAGGTGGCTGGATCAGCATACCATACCACCGGGAAACACTTACGTTACATCAATACTATAAAAAACACAGATTAACAAGAACATGATGGACGACATGCATGTATGCATTGTAAACTTGCGTGCTTATCTTCTCGTAAAATTGTGTGCATAAACATCAACCTACCGAGAAATATTTTACTGGAAAGTCCAACTAAGCCTAGAACAGCAGCACTCTGAAATCTCCAAGAAACCTTTTCCATAGCGGACGATTTCAATGGCCATTTCATCGGTTCCATGTCATAAGATTTATACTGTCCAATATCAATCTCGTACCCAGAGTCCTCAGGCTTCTTGGTCAGCGGGGCGGTCGCCAGGAGAGACTCTGGGATAATGGAATTTTTATCCCAATCTCGTACCCAGAGTCCTCAGGCTTCTTGGTCAGCGGGGCGGTCGCCAGGAGAGACTCTGGGATAATGGAATTTTTATCCCAGAAAATCTGGGAATCCGGTTTTAGTGCGCATGCCTACGCCCAGAAACGGAAGTCAGATTTCCCAGAAAGGCAGACATGACAGGGAACAAAGAAAGCCGGCAAGAAAGCTGAAGTAAACAAGTAAATGTTTATGCAGCACAAGGTACTGGAATGTTTCAACAAACATGCCCCTAAAGTAATAAGTTTCAGTGGATTTCTGAAAGAAAAAGTGAAAGATGGAGTGTCTGGCCCTTTCGGTAAGTCCGGTAAGTGTTCGTCTTTGTATTAACATAGCATTCTAAACACTGTCTAAGCAAGCAATTTTTTCGTCGGTGCATGATTTGGGTTAAGATCGTTAAAAAACAGAGCAATGTCAAGCCGCAAGCCGTATAAGAAGAGTTGTTCTTGCCGTCCTTCCGACCAAGTTCTGCCGGGAATTTTTGACTTCATGACGGGAAATTGTACAAAGCTGTACAAAGGATCGAGCAATTGTCTAATTAGTTGTGTCTCCATTAAACGCTCTCATGAGAGATCAGATCTCTTAGCTATAAAGCGAAAAAGGTGTGACCTGCTTCATGGTTCACTGACAGTCTGTGTGGGAGATTCCAGCGGAGGTGAATGTGCTGCTTGATGAGCTGAAGGTTGCAAATTTCACGACTGGATTGACTATTATTAGAGTGATAAGAATGGGGTCAAATTTTTCAAATGACCGCCTCATAATTGGAAATTGAAAATAAGGAAGACCAAGGATGCATAATTGACAAATACAAAGTGAATAAGGTGGGATCGCAAAAATAGTTACTAAGATAGGGTCTATAATAATATTGGGCACAAAATAAGCTACAATGAGGAAGCAAAAGTTGACCCAAGTACCCCACCCCCCCTCAAAAAAAAAAAAAAAAGGATAACAGTATCCACCTTTTGAAGAACCAAGGCATGAAAAAGCATGACAAGACATTTGAAAAGTTTGCAGTGAATCAATTTATTGTTATACTTGTTATTGTACTCAAACATGCTAACCTTTGCATGATCTCACTAATGCTGCTGTAGTCAGAGTGGTTTTCAATCAAGTGTCATAAAACCAACACAAAAGTAATCACTCTGTTGATTGGCAACTGAGGCAGATGATTAAATTAACCAATCAGAATTTAAAGGGGATTAGTATCACTGTGATTTTGACCTCTTCTGGTCAAAACCATGCTACAATACCCTTAATTATTTACAAAGTAATACTAAAACACCAAGACAAAAAAAAAACAATCCTTGAAAGTCAGAACAAATTATGGTCTGTTTTAGCTCATTTTGGAGATGAAAATGTTGGTCGGAACTTAAAAAGATATACGCTAAGGTTTTTCAAGTTGCATTTCATAAAAACCCATGAGTCTGTCTAATGACTAGATATACTTATTGACAGTTTTGGTACATTTTGTGGTCCTTTATTGCAAAACTGGACCGGCATTATTTTCAATTTCTACATTTCGACAGTTGACATAATTCGATTACCAGGAAATCAGTGGGCATAATACAAATAGCCCGGTTCTTATAGCAGGTGTTCCTTCCCTTCTCCCCTCTCCATTTTCGTGCCCCTTCCCTGTTTCGCTTGCCATGCAGGCTAGTAAGTAATTTGTGGACACTTCTGGTAGCAAATCACAATTTGTTTGATTTCTAATCTTGATTGATTGTGGAAGTGGCAGAAATTTTCATTCTTTTACCGCAATCACAAGGCATAGTTGAAGTTGTAAAATCATTAAGGAGATCGATGCCAATTAAATATTCTTTTGTCACTTTATTGAAAGTGCTTTAGGAGTTGCCTTTGCATGTTGATTATTTTGAGAAGGGTACTCTGGTTTAAAGTGATAGGAGTGTATGGTTTTTAGGATTTTTGGGGTATAAAATATTCCACCTTGTACTTTTTTGGGTTGTAAGCTTTTGAAAGGAATAATTTATACTGCTCTTTCCAGTAATTAAACTGCAACCACAGTGACTGTTATTGTATAGATTTGAACATTATATTCAAATTCTAGATATGTTTATATATTATTTCCTTAATATTTATTTTTATTTCTTAATTTTACTTTTATTTATTTCAGAGTTAAAGGGTTACCTGTGGGTACATGGAGTGCAACATTGGCTGGTCATGAAGAGATTTGATTTTGCTGTGGCCTGATGTCTGTGTTGGCAGTGGATAACCTTTGACAATAATGTTGGTCAAGATTTGAGAGTCAAAATTGTCAAAGCTAGGTTATCCACAACTCATGCCCTTTCTGGACCTTCTTCCTCACACGATCCACTAGACCGTCACCTAGGTCGTCCAGCATGTTGCAATGTGTAAGGCAAGATTTTGCCAAACCAAGAGAACTGTATCTATCCATAATCAGATGTACTGCTATCAAATGTCTAAACAATAAAAAAATGATTGAAGTTACATAATAAAACATTATATATGCTATTGTGAACTGTTATCATAAACAATACAGTGTAGATTAGGAATTTTGCATCTGAGAGGTCATTGTAACCTAATTTTTACTATGGGACCTGCAGCTTTTAAAAAAATGATATGAAAAGTGCATATTATTTAATGAAATTTGTTAAAACTGCCCAAGTTTGAGATCCCTGACTTTTAATTTCTGGTGTTCCTAAATTTGGAGGGAGTCTATATATACTGGGGCTTGCTAAATACTTCTGCTTGTTTAATTCTACACAAAAAACAGTTGTCAGGTCATGACCCACAGCTGCAAAATTACAGTTTTGGATCTGTGGGGGGGGGGGGGGGGGGGGATGGGTTGGGGCACCCAGGCCAGCCCCTGCCCTCCCTTTGTTTGGTAAACTTGCTGTGCTTTGCCTAAATTATCTTCACAGAATTTGACATTCACAGTGGAGCCTTCAAGAGCACCACCCTCCCTTAGCTGATACAAAAATGAATTTGCATAACATTCAATTATGTACAATGCTATTATTATTGAAATTATATTCCTACTAATTTAACCCTTTAAGCCCTAAGAGTGATCAACATCAAATTTCTCTTTGTAATATTAACGCCTTATCAATCAAACAGGTCATGAGAATTTAGGACATGATCACACAAGATAAAATTTCTCCCCACTACTTCTATAGGAAATGTATGGGGCTAGAAATGGGAATTTAAATTTTGATGTTAAGGCTTAAAGGGTTAATGGATACAATATTATATTGGATTCAGTGCATGTAAAAAAATTTTAGCAGTATATACATAACATGAGCTCCCTTCATTGGGTATGCATAATTAATTTTAGGCCTATAACAGTGGCAATAAAATCAAGCAAGTCTGGAGCTCTTTCTTTAACCTCTTCAAGTACACTAATCCAAGTAAAGTTCTCAAGGGATGATTTTGTATTTTGTCCGAGGACATACAAAACAGAGGGGCCATGTTTTAAATGCTTCCTCGCACACAGGTCACGTACAGCACTCAGTTCATCAATCTCTTCCAGGAAGTGGTATTTATTAACCCATGACTTTACACTAGTAACAGCATAACTGCTTTAGCAATCTCAGTGGGCATATTTGTCTCTAAGGCACACCAGAGCTTCCAGATTTCTTCCTTCTGCAATGGCCTATTTGTATTTTCTGTTAGCTGGTGGAAAAAAATTCAGTTGTATATTAAATCATCTGACCAACAGAGGAATTTTTATAAAATGGGTATCACTGAACACATGCAGTGCTGAAGGGTAAAGCCTGTGTAGTGAACTAGAGCATCCCAGCCCATCAAAGGCAGAAGTAGTTGACCATGATTACGCTTTAGAAACTGGCTTTTAAAAGCTCCACCCTTGTAGGTCACCATTGGCCCACACTGTGACTTATAAACATTATAAAAGGTAAAGTCGCACTCGGGCCACGATGGCCCACACGGCCGGAGCTTAACCCGGTTTCCGTAGCATGAAGCAACTAGGAATATTGCTACTCCCCCATGGATGGGATGCTAGTCCATCGCAGGGTTACCCCAGCATTTTGTCGCTGGTACCCATTTATACACCTGGGTGGAGAGAGACAGTGTGGAGTAAAGTTTCTTGTCAAAGGAAACAACACGACGGCAGAGACCAGGCTCGAACCACCGACCTTCAGGTTGAAAGTCCGACGCGCTAACCACTAGACCACCGTACCGCCCTTATAAACATTATCAAGTGAGCATAATTCTAAGTTGTAAATCTCTAGTTTTTAAAGGTACAGTACCTAGGACAGAAGTAATTAAGGCAGGGGTCCACATGAATGCCATTTTTCCACCACTTTCAAAAGACATGGCTTTAATGGCAATATCTTGTTCACGTTTCAAGCAATCCAAAAACACTCTGCTCATCTCATGAATCTATGTTATGGGGTGTTTTGTAAATTTATGGGTGATTTTTGGGTATGTTTGGGAGGAAATAGTTTTTATCAAAGGATTGTAAAATTAAGAGAAATATTAATAAAAGAAATATTTTGAAGATTTAGTGAAGTTTTACAAATTAGAATTTGTAGTTAATAATTAATAGAGGGACACCAAGTTAGTCCGCTAGCAACCTACGGTGATCTTGTGTGGGTATCAACTGTCTGTTCTTTCTCCTATCCAAATTCATGTGTACCCCTGCCTTAACCTAGCAAAGGACTTGGAGCAGAATGCATTTGCATGAGAACTTCAAACCTGTCAAAGAATCTAGATCCATGAAATAAATTCTATTAGGTACAATCTAGAATTTTGTCAGTTATTTTTTAATTATTTTTTATTTTTTTATATTATATATGTATTTATTTATTTATTTATTTATATATAATTAGATATATCCCCCTATAGTTTTATACAGTGTATCCCTATGTTTTGCACTCCTCTGGTGGCAAAAACCTGAGCAGGATCACACCAACCCTAATGCTAAACTTGGGTGACCAGCCTTGCTCTATCCCTACCAATTAAAAGTATACATGCAAGTAATTTACTTGATATATTTATTGTTAGATGTAAAAACATTTATATTGTTTTAATTTGATTTTAGGGATCTATGAGAATTTGGGCAATGAATTCCAAGCATCTGCACCTAATCGGAAACAATTTATTTTGGTTAACTTGGAGGAAAATATGTTATATAATTTAACAAATTTATTCACCTTGACTTTCTCCAGGATTTCTTCACCGGTTTCTTGGGTTGGCTGCTGCTTCCTTAGTACCACTGGCACAAAGTGTAATTTATTTTTAATTACCTCCATCTCCACGTCCAGAGAGATCCTCCGCCGGTGCGTTTGCAGGCTTTGGGAGTTTAATAATCGTCTGAAACTGAAGGGAGACTCCAGTTCTTGTTCTGTGTGTGCTTTCAAAAAACCTCCCTTTCAAGTCAGGAATACGGAAGAAGAAACAGCTGTTTGAGAGGGACTTCGATCTGCGATGGATGACTCTTCAACTCTAAACCTGAATCCTTCTTTCGATCGATCCTCGCTATTGTATTACAGATTCGATCTTGCAAAATAACAGGATCGTGGCATTTTGAGCTCGAAACTCGAAAGAACTCCAATGTCTTCTTTATGTACGTTAATATTTCCGTACTTTCGAACAGCTTCAGGTATCCTTCGCTTGCGGCTTTTTCACAAAACAGCTTAGGATAGCATTTGTCCATTTTTTCAATCAATTTTCCACAGCAGCGGCCAAAATGATCCATGGAAGCTCCTTGCTGTATATGAGATGACATAAAAATGCCTGATCTTGTTCCGTTTCAGTTGACTTCCGTTGTTAACCAGAACCAATCAGAAAAGTAGAAATTTTTCCAACGCTTCCGGTTCATTCGACTTCCGTACTTTCATTGTTATTGTAAACAGCCAATGAAAAAATTTAAATTTTTTCCATTATCCCAGAGTCTCTCCTGGCGACCGCCCCGCTGACCAAGAAGCCTGAGGACTCTGGGTACGAGATTGTACACGACGTAGTTACTATACGCTGTAACATTTATCGTCACTGCGGGCTCAGATAATTTGAGGAACCTCGTTCTCAATTGCGTATTTGCGGGATTACCATTTCAAAATAAGTTTTTAAGCCTAAATAAGTGCCGGGAAGTTTTGCGTGCATATAATTAAGTCTTCCACGAAGTACAAGCCCTTATTGGCTTGTTCGTCTTTTTCTTATCCGGGGAACAATTTTCAGAAAATAATGTACGGCATCATCCAAGCCAAACAGACGTGGTTTCGCGGTGCCATCACTGGGGCCCTGTATGGCGCCGCGAAAAGCCTAGCATCATCCCCGGGAGCGAGAGAGGAATGGGAAAGAGAGAGACTCTGAGGACGAGGTCGGAGTTGTGGGACGGGCAGTTGTCTGTGCCCCGTCGAGGTAAGAAACAGGGGATGTTTCTTTGTCCAGGGGGCGGGGGGGGGGGGGGGGGGGGGGGGGAGAGCACTTCAATATAAAAATGACGGGCGTGCACGTCGGAAATTTTCGCAAAACACCCTATAAAATACCAGTCTTGTTTGATGGGCCCACCCGTAAGAGGTACCAATTCTTAAACACCATGTCATCGTTCCGCTATATTTTTAGGCTCAATACCCTAAAAGGGGCTTACTGCACCAAAGTAGTGACATCTTTATCCTTTAAGCAGTCAGCTGTCACAAGACTTATGTACGAAATTAATTAGCTGGAAATAATAAATAGTTAGTAGTGAAGTAGAAAAAGACATTTTTTGATTATTAAGTGCAAAAACCCCCCTTTTCCTTGTAAATAAGACTAAAAGTATTTAATCCAAAATGATTTAAAATAAGATAATTGCAGAAAAACATATAAACATGCATGCAATAGAGTGAATTCGTATAACCCGTGTTTTATATGCTAATGATATATTATATTCTAATGAGCTGTGTACAATAAAACAAATGGAATTGAGACGGCTGACTTTTTATTTCTCATAACATTAATTAAAATCTCACAGAAGCATTGCTAAGCGTAAGCAAGTTCAAACCAAGAGGTAACAATTCAAGCATTAACAGCTTGTAAGAAAACGAAACAATGGACCACAAACATGTCGGGGCTCAAAATTCCAGCCTTTATTGAATTTGTGATTTCAGTCTAGCGTTTTATATTCAAACTCGAGCAAAGGAAAACGAAAACTGAACCATTTGACCATAAGATTAAACTAAACCGTAACATATCTTTTGTTTTCCTCAGTTTTTTTTACCAACTGAGACCACACGTCTGTTGTTTTATTGCACACAGCTCATTAGAATATAACGCGGCTCATTAGCATATAAAACACGGGTTATACGAATTCACTCTAGTGTCCAAATTTAAGATATGTTAAGAAAAACAATGTGATTTTCATAGAAACTTAATTATGATTTATGTAAGTAAAAAGTTGTATCTTTTTTGGCAAGTTAAAAGTACAAAACATGAAGTATATTTAACATTTAGTTCCCTCAAGATTCTAGAAACCTCTATATATTTATTTTAAAATCAATCACAGATAAGTGATGGCATGGGCTTCCCATAGATAATGGGACCATATTTTAAGGCCCAGTTCAAACGTCGAACTTCACATGTGCCGAACCTAATGCAAATGAGCAAAATCTATTGTTCTTGCTAATTTGCATTAGGTTCGGCACATGTGAAGTTCGACGTTTGAACTGGGCCTAAGAATTTGGTGTAAAGTGGAACCTCGATTTAACAAGTGCCAAGGGACTGGGGAAATTGGTTCGTTATGTCGAGATTTCGTTATATCGAAAACCTCGTTATAACGAATTTGTAGTAAAACAACCAAAATGCTCGTTATATCGAGGTATAGTTAATAATTGTTTTGTAACGGTGTTACGTATTTCCGGATCCGAACAAATGACATTGGCACTTTAATGCCTGTATGAAGCTACAGTACACTGTAAATATAAACTATGGCACTGGAAAACTGTACAGGTTATACCATTGCCCTGTAGCACACACTGTTGTTCAGGTGTGAGGTCTGTTCCGCATTCATCTTTTGTCGCGCGTTGACATTTATTCGTTATATCGGGGTAGATTTTACGTTTGGGCTGTCGGATTGTGTTCGTTATAACGAGGATTTCGTTATATCGAGGTTCGTTGTATCGAGGTTCTGTTCCATACATTTTACTTGTAATTTTGCTGGGCTGAACAACATCGTTCGTTATACACAGCATGAAATTGCGAATTAACGCATCTTTATTTGTTGCGTAAACATTCGTAAAGAACGATGCTTTTCTTTACGGACAAATTGCGCTATGCGTAAAGAAGCGTAAACCCGGACATTGCATAAAGGTTGCGTAAATGACATTAAAGGAGCGTAAATGATAAAGATAATAATAGATGAGATTTACAGTTTATCATTTACAGAAATACCGTATGAAGTGATACATTATGTCTTAGTGCTCAGAGACAAATTTCCCATCTAATTGCGTTCACTCGCACTGTGAACCTTTACGCTTCTTTAACTTTCTTTACGCTTTGTTCTTTACGAGCCTTTCCCTTTCTTTACGCATAAGTAGCCTTTACGCACATTTAATCGTGTTAACGTTTTTTTCTGTTCAGTTTTTGCGCGGACCCATAACTTTCTTCACGGCCGTTCGCTAAACGCCAATGGCGTGTCGTTTCATTCAATCAGCCAATGATATTATTGAGTCAAAAACAAAGACCTATGAGGACAGGGCCTTTGTAGTGGCCGAGCCCCAGCTCTGTAATACCATGCATCCCACATGCATGGCCTTAGAAGCACTCCAGATATAAACTTTTAAGAGTCAGCTAAAAACGTACGTTTTTAGGTTAGCTTATTATAGTAACTTGAAGTATTTGTAGTATTTTAGCATTCTTGAATTTTAGCATTCGTAAATCGATTGTAGTGTACATACCGTAATTTGTAAACTATCAATCGATACCAATTAATCGATTAATATTGGAAATCGATGATCAATCGATGACATATGTTTTTGTGATAATTCGATTGACCATCGATTTCCAATAAAATCGATTAATTGATATCGATTTTATCGATTGCCATCAATTGTCACCGGTGTTGTATTTTATTCATGTTACGACGCTCAAATCAGCAATGAAATGATTTTATTTAGATAACAGAACAGTTGTAAATGAAATTAAACAACAGGAACAACGTGCTGATCGCCATTATTCATAAACTAGGCAAGATTTACGCGAGCAAACAGAAAAGCTACACATCAGTTTGCAAAGCTGTGCTAGGACAACAACTGAATAAACGGCTTCAAGCAAAAACTGATTTTGTCATGCGAATAGTCTCTAGAACAGTTAGTAAAAACAAATAGACAAAAACGTCCAGATATTTGCCGTTAATTCCAAACAAAAGGTGCAGTAGGAGGTGAAGTAGTAGTTCTTTTCTCTCGTCATAATTGCAACAGTAAATAAACGTACTCCTGGTACCCTTTCACAACGGACATCGGATATCACAAGAATAACTTCCTGCTCGCGATGCGGCGTGTCTCACCAGACATTGTGTTCGGAATTTTGTTACACGAGCTCCGCGAAAACACGCAAAAATCGATAAAATCGACAATTTGCAGGACATTTTTTGTGATTATCGATTGATCATCGATTGGCCGATATCAATCGATATCAATTAACTAATTACATCGATTGAAATCGATTGATCGATTGGATTTCCGATGATCGATTGCCATCGATTTAACAGGCCGGGCCATATTATAGAGATAGAGAAGAAGGGATAAACGTATTGCAACAGATTGAAATTGCAGTTCAGCCACAGAACAGATCATCAAGCCTTTCAGTGAGAACTATAAACACTTGAAATGTTAAGCCCCCTCCTCTTGAATGACTTATTTTCCTTTGAGCCCCCCCCATCCTTCTTTGATTTTACTTTATGCCCCCCCCCCCCCCCCTGATAATTATTGCACAGTCCCTGATTTCCCAAAAATCGCCGCCAAGTTGCATCAGGTTTCGAACATCGTTCGAAACCTCTGCGACATCGCGCGACAAATCGCACAGAAATCGCTGCCCGTTTACACATGCGATTTGAAGATGCAACTTGCGCGCGACAAAAATTGCATCGACAAGTACGACAAAAATTGCACAAAAAAATCGCCTGTGTAAACGGGCCTTAACGGTGGTCATTGCAGATTTTAGCACCCTAAGCGGTACCAATCGACACATTTTGACCCCTAAATATACGATGAGCACCCTCGTCATTTTAATATGAGAATATTGCTATTCAAAACTGATAGGTGATAACTAAAATTAACCTTACGTTGTTTCGTATTCACGAGATGGCTCTTACAGCCCTTTGATTTTCTCTTTACACTGACGGTACAGTGTAGTGTAGCGCAATGCAGTACAGTGCAGCACAGTGCAGCGTAGTGCAGTTTAGTTTAGCCGTGGGTGCAGGATCTCATTCCTCCAAAAACTTGACTGTAGTAAATTTCCTGCTGACTTAAGGTGATGTTACATGGGACGATCCGTAACGACGAGTTTAGCATAACATGGATGCACAGACGATTTTAATCGCAATTTTTGCGTTAAGAAGTTTTTGAATCGGCTTGAAAAACTTGAAACGCAAAAACACGAATTTTACTCAAGTTGTTTCGTGGAACATATCTATCGTTAATTTTGTTGAGGTAAAAATCGTCGTTGCGAATCGTCCCGTGTAACATCGCCTTTATGGACGTTTTACAGATGAAGGAAAACTTCAAATCCCCGGATAGATTGGTACAGCTTAAGTTTTCAAAATATAATTGTTAGAATGATTGCGCTGCCTTCAAACCTTGTAGCTCTTAGTGGTAAGAAACGAGATTCTGGATGGTACCTTTAAGGTGGTCTTCCACTCAGAACATGATACGATGTCAGGCTTGCAACCCTCGCTTTTTTGAAAATTAAATGGCAGAATTGAAAACTTTAAACCCTTGAGAATCCCATTTGAAAAGAATTTCACTAAATTCGCAGCACTAAAAAGGTGAACTATAAGAAAACTGAACAGCAGTATATAATTTTCACCTGGCAACGACCATAGCAACTATTGTTTACATTAGTAAAATGCCCATAAAACGTGCTAAATTAATGCAATCACCCCCCCCCCCCCCCCCCCGGCCAATATTTTATCTAGAATCCATTGTATAAACTTTAAGTTCATTTCTCTCAAATAAAACAAATCCACGGAATGAGAAACTTGTAAAAAAGATATCTCTCTCGCATTTTAGCCAAATTTGCTGAAATTTTCAGGATCATGAAATTACATAATTCTTAACCTGCGATCAGACGCTCTTTTTTTTCGGGGGGAAAGTCGGCGGAGAGCGGGGAGGGAAGAAAAGAGGGGAGAAAAAAAAGAACGCCCTCTTCCCGTAAGAGACATTAGGGATAATAGGGAGAGGGCATGACCTCAGGCTACATAATTGTTTATGTCGTGAACCAAAAAATCTCCGTTTTCTGGAACTATACTGTAGTCATTAAACCTTTGTTCTATTCTTACTTTGCATTTTTCACATTAAAACCCCGCACCACCCCGAAAAAAATGGAAACTAGTAAAAACTCGCTGTTTTCCGAGGTTCAAAACCTGGATGGATCATTTATGCACAAAGCAAAGTTGACTCCATAGGCATCCAACCATTTGGCGGAAAGTTATTATCAGTTATAACCAAAGGCCTTATTTCAACTTAAGGGGCTGGTTAATAATTAACCAATGGGGAATTCGACCTAAAGTGACAGATTTTTTAACTCAGAGTACAAAACTATTAATCAGGATGGTAGAATTTTCCCGTAAAATTGTTTTGGATAAAAAATAAAAATTTGAGTGGAAGACCACCTCAAGGGGGTGTCAGTAAAACGCGGGGTTGGGCCCGGGATCGGGGTGGGATTAGGTCTAGGATTAGGTATGGGATTAGGCATAGGGTTAGGATTAGATATCGGATTATATTTAATCCCATACCTAATCCTAGACCTAATCCCACCCCGACCACGCGTTTTACTGACACCCCTTTTAAGGGGTACAATTAAACATTTCCGTTGATCACCCCGGTCATTTCTATATGTGAGTCGCCCGGGATTCACCGCGTAGGCACAATTTATAGCTGGTATCTGTCAAATTTTTGCACAATGAAAATCCCTACGAGATGTCTCAAGTCTGAATAGTTTTTGGATTTTTTTTTTTCAATTGTGCAGAAATGATTTTACATCAAATTTCAGTTTTTCCCTTAGACACATTTTCAAAACGGTACATTTTACCTGAATTCCGGTTGAACTGAACAGATCCAATCCATGTATTCTGAGTCCGATCCATTCCTTTCCAAACATGGTGTTGTCGGAGAAGCAGACTGAGTTGAAGTGAAGTGGCTGTCCCGACTATAAAACTGCCCCTGCGTCTCCGAGGATGGGTCCAAAAACTCATGTCCGTAAAACCCTTATAAAACATTGGTCCAAGCAATGACACTCTAAACTTTTACTGTTTGTGTTTCATCACTTATAGGTGGTTTTCATGTTACGTCATCGCTGCCATGCTGGTGGACATAAACAATAGTTCTCTCATTAGCTCCTTTTGTTCGCCCACCAGCATTTGTTCGTTTCACTATTGTTATCTATGTCTCTAGAGATTGATTGCAAACCACCTATAAACATAATAAATAATTTACTCAAGCTAACTCAAAATAAGAGAAAAAACTCTCCGAGGCTCCACTAAATAATAGAGAATTGACAGGTATTCTCATTGAAACGAAAGAAAAAAAAGTGACTCTTATCAGCTTACAATTTTACTGAATGAATAAAAAAAGTATTAGCCAGGAAAAATAATAACAAGGAGAATAGTTTACAAGGTGGAGATTAATGACCACTACTTTACTTAGTTCACGGAGAGAAAACAGTTTTGGAACTTGCGTAAAGCTGAACATGATCTTAGTAGCGATCCCAAGCACTTACCAATCAAATCAAGTTTTATTCTCTATTACAATAAATTGACATTTTAAAAATAATTTGTTAAAAGAAAGACTTCAACAGATCGCAAACATACATGTACTTTCACTCATGAAAACCTGCCCTTAATAAGATTCTCTACCCCTCCCCTCGGGGGGGGGGTACTCCCTTATAAGAGCTTAATGGCGACGTGCGGGCAGCCAGGGTATGTTTTTCGGGATTTTTGTCTTAAACATGGTATTGATTTTATCATTTTTGTCTTAATCAGGGTATCGATTTTATCAACAGTTGTCTTAAACAGGGTATCTTTTCTTGGACGATAAACAGCCTGCGCGGATATTCTACGAACTAAATTACAGCAAAATGTTTTCGGGTTAAATGTCTTAAACAGGGTATCAGAAATCGGAATTGTCTTAAACAGGGTAGGAAAATCAGCGATTTTTGTCTTAAACAGGGTCAGGGTATGAGGGGCCGGGCTGCACCTCCGCACCCAAGGGTATATCGAGTACCCCCCCCCCCCCGGCCCTCCCCCAACTTTTTCTTTGTGTGTTGAACATTGATCAATAATACAAAGACGTTTGGGACCCTCGCTAGTGTCCGCTTAATAGAGGGGTCCGCTGAATACAGGTTCGTTTTACAGTAAATATTGGAAGAAAATTTAGGGACCCAAGCAGCTTGTGTCCATATAGGGTGTCTGCTTAATATGGGGTCCGCTGAATACAGGTTTTACTGCATTATGTTTTGCCTTAGGGTTAAAATTCCAAGAATATGGCCAGTACTTACAATATAACAAACAATACCGTCCCGTTGTTATGGAGAAATAAATTATCAGAAAGTTGCATGTAGCCTTCTGGTCAATGAATCAAGATAATGCACAAAAAAAAACTACCTGTATAAAAACAATAGGCAACCTCAAATGAACCATGTTGGTTGAAATTGTAATGTTTTTTACTTATTTTATGTTTTAATTTTTTTTTTGCTAAAATCGTCACCTAAATCCACTTTGCACAAAGTCCTTTAAAAATCATTTTTTGTTATTAAATTAATTCCTAAAGTTCAAGTCCATTACAGTGGTCCTGGTATAAAGGTGCCATATGTCACACTATAATATAACTAGGCTGACATCATAATTCATCAGGTTTGCCTTTCCTGAATCCAAACAGGTCCTTTATCCAAGACCAAATCTTGTTTAAGCCATCCATAATCATTTGAAAAAAGCTGACATCCTCCCCTTGAAAAATATTTCCTTCACTCTCTTCCTCTTCAACTTCCTTTTTTGGGGCACCAAGCTGATCACGCATCTTTTCGATGTCTTCTCGTGAGTACATCTCCATTCCTGGCATTCCTGGGATTCCTCTAAAAAAGACAAAGACAAAAATGTAATTAAATTTCTTGAGTGCTCAAAGGTAGTGGTGTGCAGATCGAAAACGTACGGAGAAGTTACAATCGATTACACTTATAGCCCACTTGATTGTTGTGGAAAAATGAACCCTTATGTCTAAATGAGAAAATGTTGCAGTTAATTTTTTATTTCAGGTAATTTTTGTTTTTCCTTTGTTTCAAATTCATTAGCATATAATTTTATTACCATACCCAAAAACAATGGAAAAATAAAAATTACCTGAGATAAAAAATTAACTACAACATATGCACTCATATAAGTCCTCTCAGTGAACTTTTTTTCATTCAAGCAAAAAAGACTGCCTGATTAATCTTATCTAGACTGCAAAAACTTTATTTACTAGCAGATCAAAGGAATTCAAAGATTTGTGAGACAAAGCATAACAAACGAATAAGTCTGAAACTACAAGGAAACAAGTGAAAACAATCTCAAGTTTCAACCTCGATCCCAGGGCCCTCTCCTATCCTTGCCAATTTGCATGTTCGGATTTCAACATGGCTTCAAACCGCCGAGCTGCATGAATTGCACAATATTATCCAGGTGGTAAAGTGAGGTCTAGGGAACGGAATTAACAGATTCCAAGAAATTTGTGTGGTTAACAAGCTTTCTTTGCGTGGAACGAACTGCGATTGAAAGTATGATTTGGTTTTGATACAAGATGTTGCTACATACAGTTTATGCAGCATTTTCTGACAAAATCAACACTTTACACTTCAACAGAAAATGCATACAATGCCAGTTGTTAAAAATGTAATGTAAAAAAAAACACGGTAAGCTCAATTTCATTTGAAAGGTTAGGCTGACATTGTAATCAAGCCCAATGTTGCTCCATTTATACTCATCAACTTACACTTTGAAAGCAGTTGTAAATGCTAATTAAAGAAATTAAAAGCACATTGTGAGAACTATTTTCTCTTAAGTTTATGGTGCATCTTATAACCAAGTGTTTTACTGATATTTTTGGTTTGTAAACTTGACATGATTCAGTTGCTTAGTTTAGGGTGCGTCTTATAACCGAATAAATACGGTAATTGATGATCTATCAGTTGAGATAATCTGATTATTTCTAATCATCATAATTATGAAATCATAACTGATTCCCAACACCACTCAAAGGAGTATTACTCCAAATCGCCCCTCTTGTAATTCAAGGTTCTTCTTCCTCAGTCCATATTTCTTTGCCTTGTATAAAACCTGCTCTTTAATATCTGGTGTGGAAGGTTACATGTACTTAAGTGTGGTGTTAAGTAGTGGTTAGCATATCAGCTTTTGGAAGTGAAGGTACTTACATGTAGGTA
The DNA here is from genome assembly GCA_022457155.1 of Cladopsammia gracilis. NCBI lineage: Eukaryota > Metazoa > Cnidaria > Anthozoa > Scleractinia > Dendrophylliidae > Cladopsammia > Cladopsammia gracilis. The sequence continues at coordinate 352,941 of JAJGOT010000405.1, read as the reverse complement.
GTGCAAGACTGGTATATGCTGTTCAGTTGTGTTGTTTGTTAGAAAAAGCAATGCCATATTACATTATAACATAGCTAGGAAATTTGCCCAATCTAATTCAATAGCGCAAGCGTGCATCCATTTAACTATTACAGCATGAAAGCGCACAATATATCGCCTAATTCTTCGCCAAAGTGTACATCTCTCTCTCCAACCATGAGTGGAAATGGTACAGTCAAACCATACTTTACATAAAAAAAATCCAGCTTAATATGGACACCTCATTATTACAGTCAGTTTCCTGACTGTCCTGACTGATTTGATGGCCATTTTTTATATATTTTCTCTCAAGTTACCACACTTAATATGGACACATCCTTAATATGGAAACATTTCCTTTTCCCAACAGTGTCTATCAACTGTATCTAACATGAAATTTATGGCCATTTTTTATATATCTTCTCTTAAATTACCCCACTTAATATGGACACATCCTTAATACAGAAACATTTCCTGGTCCCAACAGTGTCTGTACCTAATATGAAATTGCAAGGTAAACCTAACAAAAGGTTGGGGTTCCAGGTAGGTACATGTACTTGGATTTAAAACTGTCAGGAAGGAGCAAAGGAATTTCGGAGAATTGAAATTAGAGATATTGGGAATTTGATTCCATTTTAAATTGTGCTAAATTGCTATTATTTGTATTTTATTTTAGTTTTTCTTGAAGGGGGGGGGGGGGGGAGGAAGGGAGGGGGGAGAGGGGGGGGAGAGGAGGGGAGAGGGGGGGGGGGACTGTGAGATTCATTGGTACTACTTTTTATTACAGAAAGAAAATTCATTGATGTCATGCCTTACAACTACATTGTATCTTGATCTGTATTTAAAAGCTGGTAAAAAGCAGTTCTGTAACAAGTACGCGTAAGTACAGCTTACTCTTACCGGTAGTTATTTCATGCCAATCAAAAAAATGGTTTGTTTGGAAAAAGTCAAAATCAAACATATAAAAATAATGAAATAATTTTCTATTTTATAATTAATACCTCATCTGTTTTAAGATATCATCTGCCTTCTTCTCATCTTCAGTCAAAATATGGAATTTTTCATCAGTCTTCCTATCTCCAGCCTTGAGCTTTTCTGTCTTTTCTTTACATACACTTGACATTGAATAACAAACTTCATTGATTAGTTTTGATAATGACAACTTATCCTTCCATAACAGCTCAGCAAGATCTGTGTCCACCTCAGCTACAGACTCCTCACAAGCTTTTGAAATTGTCTGGCATTCTCTTTGACATTTCCCAACATTTGCCTGCTCGGAAAGTCGTAACTCTCCATTCTTTTCTATGAGATCTATTTTGGAAATCCAATTGCCTTCCTCTTTGTCAGGACTGCAGGCTTTTTCCACTAGATCAATGACTTTGTCCTCCTCAAGCTGGAAAAGAACAAGAACTCATTGTCAGTAATGTTTTTCCAGTTTCAAAGTATATTAAAACAAGGCCCTTCCCATTAGCTGACACAAAAAGCCTAGTTTGAACTTAACAAGTACTGTATGTTGGACAAAGTTATTCCTTGCCTTTTTATGAACATATTTTCTTTACCATGTTGATGCTACAGTGTATATACAAATACATGTAGTAAAATTATCATACAGATTTCTCTATAAACTTGGCTTCATGTTCTAAGATAAATTCTGATTTTATTAATATAATCCATTAGAGTTTTTCGTATCCTTTGTATTTCACATGTGAAATACAAATGGTGAAATTTCTCATGCAAATTATCCATCCATCTTTTGAATTAGAATGTCTAGCGATCAGTCATGCAGCGAGATGAGCAAGCTTTTTAAAGTTTTTGAAGTTGTTTTATGCGTCGTCCACATGCATGGTGGTTGTCGATGGTCAGGACTCACGAAGCTGTAAGGCGCACAAATTCAAAAATGGATAAAGGAATTTCTAATGGCACGTGCATCGAGTCTTCAAACAATTAAAATTAATTCTTTTGTTCAATGTAATAATCTGTGGTGCGAGTGAGAATAAATTTCTCTAGAAATTAGCTATGGCAAGCGGACCAAAAAACATTGACAATGGATGTTTGTGCTCCCCCGAGTTTCATGAATTCTGTCGCCATGGCGGCAAGCATGTCCAATACACCCAAACTGAGTCGATTCGTCCAAGCAAGTTGACGATTCGACTCTCACCGGAAACAGGTCGCGATTTAGCGGACCGACTAACCGGAAGTGTGGTTCCGCAGACCGGAAGTGTGGTTGCTAAAGACAACAACACAACATGAACCTTCCTCGTTCTTAAAACGTGTGCACGAGAAAGGAACATATCGCGACGAAAGCTATCAAGAGTGTGCTCGGTTTGACGCGACGGTCTTTAGTGTGGTTGCTTAAGACAACAACACAACATGAACCTTCCTCGTTCTTAAAGCGTGTGCACGAGAACGGAAATATATCAAGCGTGCGCTCGGTTCGACACGAACCATCTTCGAGAAAGTTGAAACCACCGTTTGCGCTCACCGATCGGGCTCACAGGAAATGTGGTCAAATGAAACAATGACATGAATATTTCTCGTTCTTAAAGCGTGTGCACGAGAAAGGAACATATCGCGCGTGTGCTCGGTTCGACACGAACCATCGGTCGATCCGACTCACCGGAAATTGGTCACGTGTGACACGGCAAGCAGGGAGGGTAGAAAATGCGAACGAATCGTCTCGATTCGACTCGAATCGACTCGATTCGGGGTTCTTGTAGTCGATCCGTCTTCCCGGAAGTCGATTTGCGAGACACTTAGAAAGAAAACGAAAATTTTCACCGGCTGTTATGTATTTACTCGTTTATGGTGTATAGTGTGGTAAAAATAAATGTGTGTGGCCACTGGCGTGTTTTTTCTTGTCTGCTGACCGCTTTTTTGGTACGCAATCTACGCAGGTAGATGACTTGTGTGTTCCCAAGGTTATTACAATCAGGCGTTGTAGCGCGAGAGTTACTGTGCTTCATATGCAGCCCCTGGAAAGCGTTTGTGCGAGAGAGATTTATCAAGTGAAAACACATTCTTTCGAAAGCATCATATGCGCAACCGACTCGCCATTTGGAATTTGAAAAAACGAAGAAGATCATCAACCGTAACCTCGTTTCCAGATTGTTGTGTTATGTCAACAACCTCGTTTCCTAACGCATAAATACAAATTGTTGTATTCAATACACGTTGAAGAAGAGGCAACTCTCTTTTAGGGAGTAAGAGACAGTGGAACTAAAACTCGCTGGAATCGCTTTGAATAGACCCCCAAACCACTTAAGACACAAATAAACACACAAAGAAGTTCAGGTGAGCCATTTTCATTGAAATATCGTTCGTAATTTTACGCTCAAATTCGAAGCGAATTTTCCCATACAAATCCTTATAATTTCGCTATTACGAAACAGTTTTTATACCACGACGTTCAAACATCACTTGAGCTTGGGGTACCTGTGACCAATGTGGCTTACATGACAAGTTTTTCAACATGACTGTTTGCATTTTGGCGACCTCATCTGAGAGATCGCAAACTCAACATTTCAAGGAGTTGGATGACGACAAACGACCCAGAAACGACAGCAAACGATTCAGAAGGAATTTCTGGTGCTAAGAAAAGTGATTTTGATCGCCAGATTAAAGCTAGAAGTGAAGAATCGAGGTAAGATGCTGGGTTCATTTGAATAGACCCTTCCACGGTTTTTTCCAACTTTTGATATTGGCCATGTAGCGGGAATCTAACGACACTGCTGGAAAGAGCACCTCAAAATTAGTAAAATAGCCAAGTTTGTGAGTCGTATCTTGTAAAATCGCAAAGTTATAGCTTCGCGAAGTCTAGAAATTTTACAGACGTTTGTATGCTGGGGGGCAAGTTTTTGCCCCCCAGCATACAAACGTCTGTAAAATTTCTAGACTTCGCGAAGCTATAACTTTGCGATTTTACAAGATACGACTCACAAACTTGGCTATTTTACTAATTTTGAGGTGCTCTTTCCAGCAGTGTCGTTAGATTCTCGCTACATGGCCAATATCAAAAGTTGAAAAAACCGTGGAAAGGTCTATTGCACTAGATTTAAGACTTAAGCTTTAATTAATACTTACAATGAGTACATTGAACTATCAAAAAGTTCTGAAGGTTGGTTTTGCCAATTATGTATTATGACAATACTACCATTTAATCATTTAAATGACTATGATTTCCACCTTGCCCTAGCTGAATTTTATTTAGGACCTTCCAGGATTATAAATATAAAGGATTTTAGTGAACTTAATATAAATCCATCAATATTAAATAAAATTACAGATGACTCCAACTACATTCTAAATGAAAATAGTGACCCTGATGCTAATTTCTATAATCATTCATTAACTAATGAACTGAACAGTCTTTTAAAGCTCATTGTAGCTCATTGTAGGTCATTGTGGCTGATCGTTGTATCTCATTGTAGCTCATTGTAGGTCATTGTAGGTCATTACAGCTCATTGTAGCTCATTGTAGCTCATTGTAGCTCATTGTAGCTCATTGTAGCTCATTGTAGCCCATTGTAGGTCATTGTATCTCATTGTAGCTCATTGTAGCTCATTGTAGGTCATTGTAGCTCATTGTAGCTCATTGTAGGTCATTGTAGCTCATTGTAGCTCATTGTAGGTCATTGTAGGTCATTGTAGGTCATTCCTTCTTTTAGTAACTACGATGATTCAATTACAAAACTATAATTTTATTTCTGAAGGAAGGGAAAACAGGACTGGAGGTGGAGTGGGGCTTTACATTAAAAATAAATCAAACTATAAATTAAGAAAAGATTTGGGATTTTATGATCAAGATGTAATGGAATCACTGTTTGTGGAAAAAATTACTGAAGACAGTGTAAACACAATAATAGGTGTTATTTATAGGGCACCTAATTCAGACATTAACTGCTTTCTTGCAAAATTAACAGAAATAATTGAAAAGATTAATTTTGAAGGCAAAAAATGTTACTTACTTGGGGATTATAACATAAATTTAATTAATTCAAACGAGTCAGACATTGCAAGCAAGTTTATTGACATTGTTTATTCGTCATTTAATGTCAACGCACAATTGAAAGGCACATATTTTGTGGGAGAAGATAGGGGGATAGGCGTTGTCCAGGACCCAAGTGCTACCGGTCAGCGAGTGGCATATAAACCATGAGATGGGTGTCATGGAGCACAGCTACTCTGAGCAGCGTGTACCTATGCCAAGCTCCTAGAAGGCAGCTTAGCAAGGGGAAGTGGATGTCACCACCGTTTATCACCCAAGCTAAGGCAACCCAGGCATCGCTTCAGTGTGGGACTGAAGGGTTGTCGCCAGCAACACTTCTCCCCCAAACCATTTATTAAAACTAAAACCACATAACAGATTACATGTCTACTATAATTTTTGTTTTTTTGAAACAAACAATAAATGTTATAAGCGGATAGGCGAGAATGGCCTACCTAGAAGTACGAAAGCAGAGAGTGATAACAATAACTATATATACTGTAGTGGGTGGGTGGGGAAATAAACGTTTGACTTTAGCAGTGAAACTGAGCTGAATTGGGAGATTGACCGCGACCCATGTACATTAACGTAAACACAGCGAGTTTACGTGAAGCTGATTGGCTGATACTCTATAAGCACGTGCAGGCTTGAAATGTAATTGGCTGTTAAGAATAGGGGGCGGGTAAAAGTATGTGTTTACGATGCAAAGTACGAAAGATCAATTACCGGGAAAAACACTGCCAAACAGCAGGGGGCTTTTAGGTTCAATTGAGCTAAACATTAACTCCAGTTTATGCTTGGGCAGAAACAGCCATTCTGAAACCACTTATAACTAAGTCAACTAGAATAATGTCACATGCAGCTACACTTATAGATAATATCTTTACAAATGATTTTGACAATCATCCAGCTTGTGTTAATAGGCTGCTATGTGCAGACATTTCAGATCACATTCCTATATTTCATGTTCACATGATTAACAGTTATAATAGTGGTACAAAAACTGAAAGAAAAAGAAACCTAACACATTACTAGAGTCTATAACACTGCCTCTCTGGAAATGTTTATAAACAAACTGAAATCTGTGGATTGGTCAAAAACGTAAGGATGATAGGGATCCAAATATTTTCTATAATAATTTCCTATTAAAAGGATTTACATAATAACTCAGAAAAACTTTATTAGATCTCCAACTACCAAAAACAAAAAGAAATTTAATACTTATAGAAACAAATTAACCAGTCTACTAAGGATATCTAAGAGATGGTATTAATAACAAGTTGGAATTTTACAAAAACAACATGAAAGAAACTTGGAGACTCTTAAATGGCCTTCTCAACAAAAAACAAACAAAGGATAATTATCCAACACAATTTAATGGCAATAATTCTAAAGACAGTGACTTCTACACAATTGCAAATAAGTTTGGTACATTTTTTCCAACATACACTGTAGGACAAAATCTTGCTAATAACATTCCTGTAACTGATATTATAAGACATACTTAAAGGGCAACTACAGTCGAACCTCACCTTACGGACCCCTCTCTAATACGGACAACTCTATTACAGACAGTTCTCTTGGTCCCGAAGATACCAAAATTCATACAATCCCTACCTCCATAATACGGACACTTTGGTCTGTCCCTTTGGTGTCCGTATTAAGGAGGTTCGACTGTATATTAATAGTCTATTTTTTACACCCACCATATTATTATTTAAAAATAAGAAAAGTTTTAGTTTTGACGGAATCAGCACAAAATTAATTAAAGAACATATTTCAGAGATTTCAGTTCCTTTAAGTGAAATTATAAACCTATCACTTCAAACAGGTATTGTACCAGAAAAAATGAAAGTTGCCAAAATAATACCACTTTATAAATCTGGTGATAGTCAGTCTTTTATTGTAATTATAGACCAATTTCTATTCTTCCATCATATCATTGTCTAAGATATTAGAAAAAACAGTGTATAAAAGATTAATAGATTACATGAATAAATATAACATACTCAATATGGATTCAGGCATGGACACTCCACTTCAATGGCTATATTAGATTTTGTTGAAAAAATTCATGAATCACTAGACAAAGGAGAATATACTATAGGTGTTTTCTTGGATTTAGCAAAAGCCTTTGACACAGTAAACCATGGTGTTCTGACTATTAAATAAACTTGAGCATTATGGTATTAGGGGAATTCCTTTGCTGTGGTTTAAAAATTACCTTTAGTTAGTAACAGAAAACAATATGTTCACTTCAAAGGAACAAATTCTGAAATGTTTGACATTGTACATGTGGAGTTCCTCAAGGTTCTGTTTTGGGTCCCCTTCTGTTTTTGATTTATATAAATGACATTAATGCTCCATCTAATAAACTATCATTCACACTTTTTGCAGATGACACCAACATATTCAATAAAAATTCAAATCTGCAACAGTTAATCGAAACAACTAATGAGGAATTAAGTAAATTGTCTTTATGGTTCAAGGCTAACAGGTTATCATTAAATGTAACTAAAACAAACTACATGCTTTTTCAAACAGAAAAAAGATATCGAATCAAAATATGAACATTACAATAGATGGAAATATAACAAATAGGGTAAAGGACTGTAAGTTTTTAGGAGTAGTTATTGATGAAAATTTAACATGGATGAGGCATATACCGGTAACAACAACAACAACAACTTATAAATCTTGTAACCTCAAAAATGTCCAAAAATATTGGGATCATGCATAAACTAAGCTATTATTTGTTCACAGATGCTATTAAAAGCCTATATTATACTTTAGTATATCCTTACATTCACTACAGCAATATTGTTTGGGCTAACAATTATCCTTCCAAATTAAATAGGATTGCAATTCTACAGAAAAGGGCAGTAAGAATTATAGCTAAAGTTGGATATAGGGAAAGTACGACTGAAATTTTTAAAGATTAAAGGGTAGATCAAATAAATGAATTAGAAATTTCAATTCTAATGTTTAAGGGCAGATGCCACATAATTTAAAGCAATTGTTTAAATCAAATCAGATGGTACATAGTTACGGAACACGTCATAGACATAACTGTCATATTCCCCTTAAATCATCCAGCTGGCTTTAAGGGCAGTATTCCCTGTCATTTCAGGGTCCGAAAATATTTATTTTATTTTATTGTATTATTTTGCCACACACAATGAATTACAAGCAGAATAAAAACGATGGAAGAGCATTGACAAAAAGACAAAAGATATTAAGTTAATTTTCTCTTTTAAAAAATGTATCAAGCAAAAAATTCTGTCAAAGCAGGACAATGACAGTAGTGGCAAATAATTCTCCAGTAAACAAAATTTTCACTCTTTATTGCTTCTACAATGTTTATCATTATTGTTATCTTCAATTTAATTGTAAAACAAGCATTCAACCTAAAGTTATGTTATGTAATGACCGTTGAAGGGCGTCTATTACTTCAGGCATTTCTGCTTTTCTATAGACTCCTCATCACTTTTGATTTTAAAGCTTGTTATTGAGAAAATTTATATTATTTATTGTATTAAGTAGTGATGGAAGTAATAAAGTTGAAGTTGAAGATGATTGGTAAATAGTACATGTATGTGTCCGTGGCCATGAAATGCTATGCAATGATATTTTGATTTTTGATATTTTTAAAGAATAGAGTGTTTTTTGGAGCGACAGACAGAATAAAAAGAAAACACATACCATGCTTCAAGTCCACTCTTTAATAAAAAATGTGTGGTCAAAGGGTACCAAGAGTGCCGATTTGACGTCAGTGACGTAGAGGGCAACGAAAAATTTAAGGTGTTAAATAAAATTGGCGAGAAAGGGCGTGCTTTTTGCGTTGGTTAAACGAAAGAGGTCACTTGGGTCACATTCAACATTAGCTGGTTGCAGCACTGTGGCCTGTAGAAGGTGCAAAATAAAATTATAAAAATATGATTATTATATCATTATTATCTGTTATTCAAAATAGAACACCAGAAATGATAATGCTTTTTCGCTATTTACACTGTGATACATATGAAGATAAACAGGTGCGTTTACCCTAACCTAAAAACAACACTTAATACTTATGCTTACCTTACATTTCAAAAAAGATAGTTAACACTTAGACTTAATGGGACACTTTGTGTTGGATATCAAAATTTGTCATGCATCTAATTATCTGCAATCCTGGACATAAGTGCCTTGTGTAGGGTAGGAAAAGGTCTGATAGTTGTTTCATATTCACGACTTGGCTCGCAAGGAGCCTTTGATTATTAGTGGAGAAAAAAAGGGTGCCTTCTGGAGTAAACTGCCCCTTTAACATTACATTGTAAGGTATCTCTCTTATCTCAGGCTAGATAAGCATGTGAAAAGAAACAATATAATCGAACAACATAATGCGGTGTCGTCATGACACCATTATCAAGAATAAACTGCCAGAAAATATTCTAACAATTTTAAATTTAAAAATGGCGACGTCGTTTATTTTCACATATGCTTTAAATGTATTACCAAACCTTTGTTTTCTTAGATAGTTGCTGAATTTGAGAGAATTCTTGGTGTGGACACAAGTCTTTTGACAACTTTTCAATATGTTTGGCCAAGTTGTCGAACAAATTATTGAACTTGGAAAGAACAGGTTAAAGAAAAGAAAGTGTGGAATGGGGAAATTTTTAAAACTCTTGGAGCTAGGGGAGGATGATGTAGAAGATTGTGTTGATAAAAATTAGATAAAACGATGAAGGTACCCTAATGTATAGTAAAAGAGTGGTTTGTAATCAAGTGTCATAACAGACCAAAACCAAAGCAATAATATGTATTGTCATGAGTAATTTAGGCCTGATATGTATAAGCAGCGGGAGTCTGGACTTTACAAACACACACAGACACACGTTCAGGATGTGGCGGCCAATAAAGCCAGCTTAAGATTAAACAAGGAGCCCGTTGGGCTTCGAAACTGGCTCGTTTGGTCTCATTTTCCACCCGGTTTTCATTTTAGAGTCCACAATATACAATCTAGAGTCTATTAATATGCACAGTCCAGTCCACATTTACATTCCACAGTCCGCTTTACATTCCGCACTTTGCTTCAAGGAGGCTACAATTTCAGGTCTATATCTTTTTCTTTGAACTTTGTATTGTTTTTTTCGCTTTAAAATCCTTGAAACCACCTACTACAAGGAATCAGGATTGTTTTAACACAGGCATTTTGGAGAATCGGTGATGGGGTTTCGAATAAATTAACAATATCAACATGATTGATCAAATAGCGTGACATAAATACGAGATGTGCGGAATTTGAACGTGACTCCACGGAGTAATGCTTGAGAATTGTTTACTCAGCAGTTCTGTGACCTGCCGGGACGTGTTTTTTTATTACGTGATTTGGTTAGAAAAATTCAACTCGCTTACCTTTTACCAGAAATAGATCGCATCCGAAAATCACAGAGATTTAATTTTTAACAATTCCGTCGAAATTAGAACGGTAAATATTTGAATTATAGTTGCCGACATCACTGATTACGCCATTTCTGACAACCGCAAGTGAACTAGGTACGGTGTTGGCCGCAGCAAAAGCGATTCCCGGGGCAGGTGACCCGACAGGCCGAAAAAAAAAAAAAGAGGGTATTTTAAGAACTGACTCGTCGAAGCGACGAGCCAGTTAACAAGACACAAGTCCTAGAAAAGTTTAAAGGACTAAAGAACATTTGTTGAGGTGACAATATCAGTTTGACACTCATTATTTGCTTTGATGAGAGCATGCCCAATCTGTATGCTGTTATTTAAAGTGCTGTTATGTGAACATTTGGACAGTTGTTTATTAAGTCAATTAGAGTATACCTGCTCTGTAAATATGTGTTCATTTTTATTTAACATTAGCCCTGTTTGCAATATTGTTATGTACATGATATGTAAGCCTATATTTCCTTTATTTATTTTCTAAAAGAGGGGAATGTCATAGTATAGGGAGCCTGGAACTAGTTCACACATGTGTCCAATGTGGTGGCTGTTCCAGGTGACCAAATTATAAACCTACAAAAAACCAACTATTTTAACTTTTGGTCAATTACAACACTGACCCCGACAATTAACCATTAAAAACTCTAAGCAAATACATGTAACTGTGGGGTTATTTGTGGGAAAATGGGATAACAGTTTAAAGCACTTTGTTGCAATCACAGAATATAGGAATACAAAACCATTAATTAAAAGCAATCACAAAATTAATTTTGACACTCAATTGAAAACAGTTTTTGTTTGTAAAATCAGGCTTTTGGTTATTTCTTTGATTGATCTGCTGTTGTCCCATTAAAACTTTCTAGCAGTTAATATTAATTTTAAAATAATGGATAGTTTCTTTGACAAATCACTCATTAATTTCAGCATTCTGATTGGCCAATTGAGCAACACTCTTTCCTTATTTGGGATATTTTCAGGAGAAAAACAAAAAAAGCTTGTTTTGATCTCTTCAAGAACTAGCAGATCGAGGAAATGCAAATGGTCAGGACCTCACCAATGTTACACAAAATTGAAATTTTTGAGAGTGCTTTTTATTAAAACAATAAAACGTTGATCTTCACAGATCAATTTATTTGCACCAAATTTACTAACCCAGTGAATTTTTTTTTTGAAAATCTGCCTTTAAAACATGCAAATTTGGGCTCTTGTATAAATTTCTGCCAGTTTTCAACAGATTGGTATCAAAACTTGCAGGTTTTCAAAGACAACCAGATCTGTGAAGTCATTTTTGTGATTTATTGAAAAGCGCTGTGACAATTCGGTAAAAATGTCAATAGCTATTACCGGTACTCTAAAACCAATTTTTAAGGTCATACAAAATTGCTCCCCTTAATTACTTTTATTTTGTTTTAAAGAACCTTTTTTGTCGGGGAAAATGTCATCTCTCTCTCACATCTTTTTGTCATCTCTGTTGCATTATTAATAATGAAAATATGTTTTCTTTTTCACGACATGAAAAAGTACAGGTTGCCATTGCTGTGCTTCCTTTCCTCCTAAAGTCAAGTCTGCAGGACTTCATACACTTTATTCCTGTAAGTATAATGTCTTTTTATTCTATTGCCCACACAATTCTGGGGTGAGATGTGGAACAGTACTGTTTTTTTTTTTTCTTTTAAAACGATAAACTGCACAATCTGTCATTTATTAATAATTAATACAGACATCATGTAAACACGGAAATTGTATTTTCTTGATTAATCGCCTGAGGATTCAAACCCTTACCCTTTCATATACTGTTTTGGACACAAAAGGTACCCCTTTCGTATAACTTTCATTGAAAATGGTACCTCTTTCATATAGCTTTTATTGAAAATGGTACCCCTTTTATGTAGCCTTTATGTGCATCTGTTTGTTATATTTTGAATGGTCCTTTTTTATAATACTTAAATGGCAGTTTTCCCTACCTTTTTATACTTCATGACTCATGTTTTCCCTACCCTTTCATATACCTCCAGCCTAAAAAAGGTACCCCTTTTGGGCGGAGCATCCCATATTGCCCATTATAGGGACTCGGGGAGGGGGTCAAACAGTCAATAAGCTGTAACAAAATTTTAACCAAAAATTCAAGTGTTGTTCCCTCCTTGAGACTTCTGTCTTTTCACATGAAACATTCTGACTCAGATAAAGAAATGATGTTACGACTGCTGGGATGTTTAGTTTTATTTTTACCTTTAGTTTATGCATTTCAAATGAATAACATATGTACTCCATGATTAATATAAAATGTAAAATTATTATTGTATTATGCTGTAAAAATGTTTTAACTTACCTTTTTTTTTTGTTAGGTTAATAGGGTGGAAGTGACACGACTGCAAATCAAGTTGCACAGGAAAAGGAAAAGCCATTTCCTTTTATCATAATGGAAGGCAGCCTTGATTTGCCTGAGGCTGAAATGCACTTGGCTGCTGACAAGCAGCTTCTTTTACTGGCAGCCTTAAGCATTACTTTTTATTGGGAAGAGCCATTTCAAAAAAGAAATAATTTATATAATGGATTTATTTGATCCAAGTTTATGACAAAATAGGGTTTTTGTTAAAGCAGAGATCAATGAAAGTCTACTTTATTATGTCATTTCACAACTGTTGGGGTACACATAGAGATATTGATATTATGTACCAATTTTGTGTTTTGTGTGTGGATAAATTTACTAACTATTGAAAGAAGCATTTTTTGATATGAGTGACGTTTTCTCATTAAACGAGTAAACCAGGATGAAATTCTTGTGAGTTGTTTTAACACCGTATATTGAGTAACCCCGTCATACGACCACCTCGTTAATACGACCACCCCGTTATTACGACCACTTTATTGTGGCCCGAACAAAAGCCCACTAATTTTCTTATCTGAAAACCCCGTTATTACGACCAACGACCATCTTTTGGAGTCCTCAGTCGTTATTTTCTTTATAAAATTACCCCGTTAATACGACCAGTCGGCAAAATGCCTGGTGAGGCTGCTGAATGAAAACAGACACCATATGACAAACAATAATGCATTAATATTTTATTGAATGTTTTTAGGCAAAGGTGTTAGTGGTTAGCATGTTCATTGTAGTGTTCAGTAAAAAGGATGCATGAATAGATACTACAAAAGATCTGAAAGACTTCAATATTGCAGCATTTCAAGGCTCTCAAAGTTATTTTGCCTTCTTGTTTCTGCTGCCTTCCACTGTGGCTTTTCTCTTCAAGTCCATTTCCTGTTCTTTTCTTACCGATCGGTTATTTGGAATGTCTAATATAATTTATTAAGCATATCAACGTTTCTTGGCTGTCCAGTAAACTTGTAAACGCATGGGGTTTCCATCCCGTAACCTCCCCCACGATTAACGGCTTTCCCAACAACTTGAACTTGTGCTTTTGACCTTATACTCACATTGTTGGGTATGTTTTACTCAACACTGATGCTTCAGTTTACTCAATTTTTGGCGTCAATGTGGATTCAACATTTTACTCAATATTTTGGGTTGTTATTACTCGACTTTTTTTGCAGACGAGAATGCGTTCGCGAACCAATTCAAAATAAGGCTCTAGGAATGAGCTAACCCGTGAGCCACCGCGCTCAATGAAAACGACTTTTCTTGAGTACGGTACAGTTGATTTTACGGGAGCAAAACGTACCGATACAACTCGAATTAATTCAATTCCATAACATAACATTTGCTACCATCCCCAGTGTAAATAGCCTTTTTGCTGCATTTAATCTTTTAAAGTCTATCGCAAATCGACTTCCGTTGAGTCGATTTATTGCCTTGCAACGTCACATAGTAGTGACATAAGTGCAAGCTTCCAAGTACGAGTCGAATAGTCAACATTTGTTACCCTCCCTAGCGTTCGTAGCCTTCTTGCCTTATTTTTTTGTGAATCTCTCACAAATCCACTTCCGGTGAGTCGATTCGACTTTACGCAAGACGAATCGCGCGATTCGAGTCGAATCGAGTCGAATCGTCAACATTTGCTACCCTCCTTAGTGTTCATAGCTTTCTTGCCGTATTTTTCTCTAAGTCTCTCGCAAATCGACTTCCGGTGAGTCGATTCGACTTTACGCCAGACGAATCGCGCGATTCGAGTCGAATCGAGTCGAATCGTCAACATTTGCTACCCTCCTTAGTGTTCATAGCCTTCTTGCCTATTTTTTTTCTAAGTCTCTTGCAAATCGACTTCCGGTGAGTCGATTCGACTTTACGCAAGACGAATCGCGCGATTCGAGTCGAATCGAGTCGAATCGTCAACATTTGCTACCCTCCTTAGTGTTCATAGCTTTCTTGCCGTATTTTTCTCTAAGTCTCTCACAAATCGACTTCCAGTGAGTCGATTCGACTTTACGCAAGACGAATCGCGCGATTCGAGTCGAATCGAGTCGAATCGTCAACATTTGCTACCCTCCTTAGTGTTCATAGCTTTCTTGCCGTATTTTTTTCTAAGTCTCTTGCAAATCGACTTCCGGTGAGTCGATTCGACTTTACGCAAGACGAATCGCGCGATTCGAGTCGAATCGAGTCGAATCGTCAACATTTGCTACCCTCCTTAGTGTTCATAGCTTTCTTGCCGTATTTTTCTCTAAGTCTCTCACAAATCGACTTCCAGTGAGTCGATTCGACTTTACGCAAGACGAATCGCGCGATTCGAGTCGAATCGAGTCGAATCGTCAACATTTGCTACCCTCCTTAGTGTTCATAGCTTTCTTGCCGTATTTTTTTCTAAGTCTCTTGCAAATCGACTTCCGGTGAGTCGATTCGACTTTACGCTAGACGAATCGCGCGATTCGAGTCGAATCGAGTCGAATCGTCAACATTTGCTACCCTCCTTAGTGTTTATAGCTTTCTTGCCGTATATTTCTCTAAGTCTCTCGCAAATCGACTTCCAGTGAGTCGATTCGACTTTACGCAAGACGAATCGCGCGATTCGAGTCGAATCGAGTCGAATCGTCAACATTTGCTACCCTCCTTAGTGTTCATAGCCTTCTTTCCGTATTTTTTCTAAGTCTCTCGCAAATCGACTTCCGGTTGTCGGTTCGTCAGCAAACCTAGACGAATCGACTCAGTTCGGGTGTATTGGACAACCCTCCATGGCGGTTACCCTTTTGGTTGCGGTTATTGAATGCAGCACTATAACGATTCCTCCACCTTACCCTGCCGAATGTATTGGCGCCGCGCTCACACTGCTTCTTCAGATTTGAACTGAGACGGGTAATATTTCTATCCGGGCTGCCATAAGAGCATTGTTTCCAACTCTACTTCATCGAAGGGAAGAATTGTCAGGGGCGGATCCAGGAATTTCTGAAAGGGGGGTCTGGGTGCATGTACCCCGGAAAAATTTTCCGATTTTACCCTCTAAAACACCATTTCCAGCATTCCTGAGGGTCGAAAAGCGTTTGTTAAGTCAAAAACTTGACAATCAGTTAATTGGTGGAAGTGAAACAACTACGTATAAAACAATTTTACTCTAATATTTTTATGAACCACACGGGAGACACAGGTCTGAAAGGAGGGTCCGGACCCCCCCAACCCTCCCCCTGGATCCGCCACAGTGACAAGGAATACCCAGGGGCATAGCTAGGGGATCCTGGGGTGCCTAGACCAGATTTTAACTCCCTAGAGTTTCTCCCGCCCGCCTCTCTGATTTTTCTCAAGTTACTGTAAATTAAACTTGACGGGTGATTTGTTGTGAAGCAAGTCTTCATTAAACGATGGATTGGAACCTGCGGAAATAGTTTCGGTAAAAACTTCAAAAACTTAAAAAAAGGTTGCTCATCTCGCTGCATGCCTGATCGCAAGACATTCTAATTCAAAAGCTAGACGGCTAATTTGCATGAGAAATTTCACCATTTGTATTTCACATGTGAAATACAAAGGATGCGAAAAAACTCTATTAGTTATAAAAGCATTGTCTGTTTTAATAAAAACCTAGAATGACCAAAAATAGCTAATTATGTAAATATTATTTTCAATTCCATAAAAAAATAATGAATATATAACCTGTACATGTACATGTACAGGGTTGGATATAAGAGCCAGCAGCCGGCAAAGTTCGCCAACTACTGTGCAAGGTTTCGCCGGCTACTTTCATTAATCATCAGCTGTAAAACTAAATAAAAAAGAAAATTTTCACTGTTTACCTTTTCCAATACCACATAGAAAGTTTTTAACCCAAGAAAAGTTTACAGATCTAATGTTTAAGGACGTTCGTGCAAAAATCTTCTACAAGACAGATTTTTTTCAAACTTATGCTAGTCTGATGAGTTACTGATGTCAGAAATGCAAAAAAATTAGGGGTCACTGAATTGATTTAAGAGATATAGTGTGTAGAAATATACCCTGTTTTTCAAAAGTTAGTCCTCGTAACATGACATGGTGTCCATGGCTTTTAGTTAAACAATATCAAAGATGAATCGCTGGGGAGAAACTATTATATTCAAATGTTATCTAAGTGGGCCTGATTCGTAAATAATTCAAACTGTTTTCAACCTTTAAATGAGTTAACCCTTTAAAGAGGGCATTCGGAAACAACAAACAGCTGAGATATGAGTGCAATTTGATGTCGCATGGATAAAAAAATGAAAAAAAAAAATCAAACTTCTACAAGACAGATTTTTTTCCTTTTTTCATAAACTGTAGA
Organism: Cladopsammia gracilis; assembly: GCA_022457155.1. NCBI lineage: Eukaryota > Metazoa > Cnidaria > Anthozoa > Scleractinia > Dendrophylliidae > Cladopsammia > Cladopsammia gracilis. The sequence continues at coordinate 335,820 of JAJGOT010000405.1, read as the reverse complement.
TAACCGGTAAAGAAAGTGATATATGAAGAAAAAAATAAGGGTCACTGACCATCCAAACGAGTTAAATCAAAGCAAAGTTAACGCAACGGCTACCATCCCTTCATGTGAATAGATTTCTTTCTTTGCGCGCCCGCTCGTGCATGACGTTGCATGGCGTTGCGACATGAATTGTGTGTGCAGTAAGGATGCGCATAAACAATTGGCACAAACGTCCTTAAGTCCGTTTGTATAAACAAATTCAGCTACGGAACCTGGATAGTACGTAATTGGACTAAGTTGGCCACCATAATTATGTGTAATTAGTTCGAGCAAGAAAGAAGAGTTCGTGCATGCGTGACAAACGGCACATAGAATTTTCTTCATAACTTAACCACTGGATTATTGAAGTGATGTGCTTTTTTATAAGTTAGTACCACTATTCAAAAAAATCAAAATTTAAAGGCCCAAATGCTAGGAAATGCACTCTCTGGGTTTCATTTTCAAAAATTTCCTTGGGGGGGAGCATGCCTCGGACTCCCCTAGGGAGGACGAGCTATCGCCCGTCCAATAGGTCCTCCGGACCTGAAACAGTCTACTTTTACAAATCAACCACCTACTTAAAAACTTAGAGACAACCCTGCATGTACATTCCAAAACACAAGAAACAACAAAATTAATTACATTATTTCTAGGTACATGTACAGTGCAGGTTTCACTGATTTTATATTAAAGAAATAAAGGCTATCAAAATACATGTGGCCTAACAGCTACAAATGTAACAGTGCATGATAAAATAGTGCAGTAAAAACTGATGTCTGAAATTAATAACAGAAATAAAGATGAGATCACATCATACCATAATGATAGAAAAAAATTCTCAAATCCAAAAATCCATCCTCCCCCACCACTCCTAAAAAGGTTCACAGTCAAACCTCCTTAAAGCTCAATTCTTAGGGTTTGTTTTCATTTTTTGTTTTGAATTTGTTGATATGTTACACTTCGGTAACAGCATACATGGAGTAAATGGGAGTAAACCGTCAGTCTGCCATTACGGCCGTTGTATTTATGAATGCTTGATGAGCTGAAACGTCGGTATGGGAAAACTTTGAGGTTCTTTTACTTGTTATTATTGTTTGGCAAGGACATCTGACGTTAATAATGAAGGAAAAGGTAAGTTTGTCCCGTAATTTTCATTTTCGCTAGTAAATGTTCTTTGTTTGTGAGTCTCACAAACATTGCCGAGCTGAGATTGCACAGTACGGACTGTAATTCATCTTTAACCCTTTGACTTTCAAACACGCATTTAGGCGTGCTTCAGAGGTATGCACTTTGTATCACTTGTGATGTCATCAACTTTTGTGACAGGTCTCCCATTTTGACAACCATATGATGCAGTGACAAAAGTTCTTAGCATACATGTACATGCTTAAATGTAGAGGATCAGTTAAATCTAATTCCAGAAATCTGTAAAAAAAAAATCATAGAAAACTTCCCTCATGCAGTTACTTCCCATTGTCTATTGGCAGAATAGCAAGAATGTCTAATTCACTTCTACAAAATACAGCAAACCCACCTATTGTTCCTTTTTTGGGAAAATATCTATTTTTTTCAAAGCTAAGCTGAAAAATGTTTCCAGCAGAAAGAAAGATTTTAAAAACCCCAACAAAAGCACCAGACTATGGGCTTGATAACAAAAAGGAAAAAGTACCCCTCCCCCCCCTCCCCCCCAAAAAAAGAAAAGAAAAAAAAACCAAACGTTTATGGCTTCTGGGCATGCCCCAAATAGGATTCTAAGAAATCTGCACCCAGTGAAAAGGAAATGGCATTTCTGGCTACAATTTGTGGGTTTTGGGGAAAATTCAGGAGCCAAAGGGATAATAGGGCCAGTGAAGGCACAGTCCCAATTGTCCACATTATGGAGGTTGTGATTTATGAATTTATGTATCTTTGAACGGTCCATGGGAACTGTCTGCAATAGACAGGTGTCTGTGTTATAGAAGTGCCAGTAAGAGGAGGTTTGACAGCAGTTCCACAATAGAAACCCAGTTCCATGCAAAGACATAATTGCTGACAAAATGATAAACCTGATAAAAGAAATAAGAGAGAAATGGCTGCCTACTCGGCTGCAAAGAAAACGCATAAATTAAAATAAATAATTTAGACAATTTTTATTTTCTTAGTATGGGGTGTGTCTCATTTAGCCATCCATTAACTCAAAGAAATGAATAATTAATTTCTTCACCCCCGATCTGCTGACTAATATTCGCATATTTTTTAAAACTGTCTGTATAACTAAATTGTCTGCAGGTAACCAGGGATGTAGCTGAGAGCGGGCTACCGGCTAATTTCACTAACTGAAAGAGAACTTATCACCAGCTGAAATTTCACTAGAAAACAGGTGCACAAGCCAGAAAAACAGTTAAAAATTAGTATTTTTTTAAAACACTACATTGTTCAAACCATTGAAAAAGACAGTATTTTTTATAATAAATGCAGTCCATTATCAATTAAATGCAAATGAAAACGTTAATATGTTTGGCATTTTAAGAGTCTCCAAGATGGTGGCAAACTTAGCCAAATATTTCAACAACACTTGAAGCTCCCCAGGCCCGTGCAACCTGTATTCAACAAATGTGGATGTGTTTGCACGATAATTGCATGATTTTTTCCCTAGAAACTAAAACAAATATGCTTTTGAATATAAAAAACTTCCTTCAAATTATTTGTGTTGTTCATTAAAAATAAACTGTTTCGAGGTGGAATATATTATACGCAAATTAAGCTTAATTAAATGCGCGACGTTTTATAATTATACGGCAATGTATCGAACTGCACTGGAAAGAATTGCTGACGCTTTCATATTTTTCGAGTAACAAAATAGATTCTACGGCTGTTCACAGATTCTGCACAAACTAGAAAAGACAATATAAGAAGCTCATAAAAGAAAGCGCCCTTGCTCGCAACTCACCCTTTTCGTTGTACTGTCTCGCCGCATTTCTTGTGTTTTCCCATACAAATATTTCACCGCCTTTTGACATGTTTCGCATCTAATATAGGGAAGATCCTCCTTTATAGCGTAGTATTTTTCTTTCTTTGGAAGCTGCCCGTTGACTTGAAAAATCAATAAAAATAACAACACGTGAATACTCCACGTTGCCGCCATTGTCAACAGGTCTTTTGTCCGTGCACAGTGCACAAAGAGGGAACTGGAGAGGAAAGTACCACGTGACAGATTTGAGCCAATCAGCGATGCGGGAAAAACGAACCAAAACGTTTTCGAAGGCGGCCATATTGGTTTTAGTTGTCCTTTATTTCATACGAAAGTTTTACGTCGGCAATTTTCGCTTCATTGCAACTCTAAACTGAAACGTAAGTCGTATATGTGCAATTTTGTAAAAGTTTAAAACCGTTGTCTATTAGCAGAATGTCTAATTCGCTTCTACAAAATGTAGGAATCGATACGTTCTTCGAAGACGACCATGTTGGCTTAGAGCAAGAGGGCGACTTCTTTGCGGACGTCTCAAGCTTTCCACACGATCCTTGGAGTGATACAATGTGCAGCGAGATTGACGAAGATGACCTTCCCCTGACGAATTATCTTCTTAAGTTCAATGGCGACGATGAAGAACCTTGGGAATCTGGGGAGGAACTAAGTGTTGAAGGAGAAAGCGTCAGTGATAATGAAGAAATGTTTGAACTTGGTTGGGCTAACCCGGAGGATTTGGAAACAGCAATGTTTGATGCTGTGGATTTAAGTTACGAGAAAGACAATCCTGCTAACCAAGCGGACCTGGGAAGGAAGAAAGTGAGTCCTGTTAAGAAGACAAGCAAAACTGGTAAGAAAGAACCGGTTGAGAAAAGCGTGTCTGTTGACATTGCAGGGAAACAGGCAAAAACCCCTGTAGTCAAAAATATCGTCAAATTTGCAGATTTAGTTCAATCTGAAGTAAAATCAAAGAAAGCTACAACAGATAACAATTCAACAAAGAAGGATTGTCAGAAAGGCCAGGCAACTGTAAAGACTCAGGCAGAGAAAGCGAAAGATCAACGTGAAAGGAAAAAGAAATATGTTAAGGAACTCCAGGATACCATCACAGAACTAAAGCGAGATAAGGCCAGCTTGCAACAGGTCACTACCCAACTGAATGACAAAATTGACAGTCTGAGGGAAGAAGTCAGTTACTTGAAAGGAGTGATTATGAATCAAAGTGAATTAGCCACAATTTTAAGAAGTGTCACCAACACACCAGGAATTTCAATCAGCTGCAGTATTTTGCAGGATGACAAGGGTAATAGCGGTAAGAAAAACAAGAGAAAATGTGATCCTGCTGGTAAGGAGGGTGTAAATTTGAATGAAAACAAGAAGAGAAAAGCAGACACAGAGGTAACTGGTGAGATGGAAAATAATGCTGGGGTATGCGTTCATGTCCAGAGTGGTAAAGTATCGCTTGAGTTTTGCGCAGAATGCAGCAAGAAGGCAAATGGCATTCTATCCTGAGGTGCAGAGGAGATCAAGGGGAACATCAATAATATAAAATATAATAATTATTACAAATTCCATATTATGTGGATGTTATAACCATACAAAGCTGAATGGCCAGTAGTACAGTAACTTAAGATTTCACATGAATTTCCAGTGTGAACATTACACAGCTCACAAGTTAAGGTGGTATTTATAACAAGTGAACATAAAGAAGTAAGTTGTAGAAGGAAAGTGTTCTTGGTGTAAAAGGTTGGGTAACTTCCTGTATCAGAGTTATATTTGGTATTACCACTAACAAAGGGAGCAACCTCCCTCAGTTTTATATTTCATTTGCAGGTTTTTGCCAATGTTCATGGACTCTCAGAGTTATCAATTGCTCGGTTAGTATCGTTATACATGTAACTGATGCTATTCAATTATCAATTAATTATCAAGGAATTAATTTTGGGAAACATTCTTAGATTTTAAAGCAAACTTATTTTTACTATTAATATATCAAAAGTTGAAGATTTTCCTTTTTACATTTAATAAAAATGGAATAAATTTACAGGGAAGACTTTTCCAGGTACAGATGTAAGTAAGGTAACATTCAGTGCAGAGACGGAGGGTAAGAACAGAGCATCAAGGCAGTGACATCCTAGTTTTAACTTTTCAAAAATAATAGTAGCTTTTAAGGATAAGATGCCCTACCCTCTCCCCACTCCCCTCCCCCCCCCCCCCCGCCCCGCCCCGTTCCCAAATATGTTATTTCCCAAACAGTGTATGGTCACCATAGTTGCCTTTAAGCCACTAATGGGCAAGGCAATTATAGTCGCCTGGGGCTGCAAAAGGGTTAGGAACCTGGTGTGTGCAGAGTTTTTAATAACTGGAAAACAGATTTAAACCTTATGGGCACAATTTTAGACCTGGGAGAAAGTGGGGAAACCAAGAAGTAGCATGAAACTTTAAACTTAAACTCTGTATCAACTTTAAGAAAAAAAATCAATTTACCACAGGTATAAACACTCTCAACTCTCTAACTTTCTTCTTAAAACTCTTTTAACTAGTACTGGAATGATTGCACTGTAATGGATGCTTGCCACTCCTTGCACCCTCTGGAGTCAAGTGTCTTGGGGGTTTGGTTTAAGTGTAAGTAATGTTCCCTCAAAGGTTTTGTAAGTATAGGATACGAGAGGGACGCAGGTAATGGTTCATCTGTAGGTATGTTGTTTAATCCATCCCTTTCACTCCCAATAGATGTAAATTGACAAGCCAACATTACCAAGTGAAATCACTGCTCAAATGATTTCATTTGAAGGGTTACACTTCAAGCCCACTCAAGTTAGAGCCATCTTGTAAAGCCAATTTAAACAAAGCATAGGAGAGGAGAACTGCGCATTAGTTTTCATTTGAATGGTCACACTTTTGCCCCCAGGCTCAAGTCAAATGTAAGAACCACATTGTTACAATTTTGAGGTTTGCCTTTTGGAAGTGAAAGGGAATTTGTGTAAAACTGTTAGGTGTTGATGTGACATTTAAAATAACAATGAAATTTGCCCTAGTCTTACATGGAAGAACTTCAGTGTATTAATTTATAATTTAAGAACCATAATTTTGGGGGTTATGTTGTTTAAAATCAAAGGAAAATTCATTGTGTGACAGCCTGTAGTGTTGCTCCTAATAGCTGAACTCTTGGATGTATCTGGTAAGGAAAATGGAATTGATCTGTAAGAGGTGATTATTCAGACTAACTTAAAAAGTTCATATACAGCTGTAAACTTTTGCTAAGTAATATTATTTTGTTATGTTCAGCATCTTATATAGTAGAATTTAGTTAATTATTTAATGTAGCAGGTACTGTAAAGCTGAGAACAGATACGATACTACACAATCTTAGCTATAAAATCTGTTACGAGTGATGTCTTGGAATAAAAACAATATTACAGTACTTGAATTAACTGCAGTTATTAGTGTCCAGTCTTTTGTAGAACATCATGACTGGTCTTATACAATGTACTCAACTTGCAAACTGGTGCCGGTAATTAGTTATATTTGATCATCCTGTTTTTACAAGGAAGAAGTTGTCAATATGCAAGTATCTATAAATTATTTTGGAGGTATTTGCGAGGTGAGTCTGTCTCATGACAGACCATGATGTGTGGAGTGTCAGGCACCGTGCCCAACTTAATTCTCATCACTTACCATACATGTAGGTCGATGGATCTGAACTTTGAGGTGAGGTTCAAGTGTTTTGTGCAAGCATAAATGATATTTAAATGATCATTCTTTGCAAAATGTTGAGTATTTAAAAGCCAAAATTTGCTGAAAGGATTGTGATTATAATCCCTGGTCAAGCTGGGAAAAAAGATTATATTTTAAATGAAATAGAAAAACTTTGAATAAACAAATCTATTTAATATAATATAGCTTGAGTTTCATTGGACCTTATGTACACTTTGATTGTCTGGCTTTTGGTTGCATGGTAAAGGCTAAATTCAAGTGTAGCCTGTGTGAGCTATAAAGCAAAACTGTTTGCTGTAAAGAAACACATTGTTTCAATAATATTGAGGAGCATTTTACAGGGCAATTGAGCCAAGTTGTTGTTATTGTTGTAGAACATTTTTGCTTCAGATCTGTATGTTCACTGATTGCATTCATTAAAAACAGAAATTGTCTTCTCAGTTTTGATTGTTGCTATAATTATAACAAAACACTTAATGACTGGTCCTTGGGAAACAGTAAGTTTTGTTTTCCCTCAATCTCAATGTTTCCCTTACTATTTTCCTCGGGACTTTAAGTGTATCTTACCCTTGATAATACTATTTACCACTTGTTAAAAGGCTGTGCCCTAAGCAAAATCATAGGAGTCCAAAGGGTCCCAACTGATTACCAGTATTTAGGGTGCTCAGCATTAGTTTTGTCTTGGGGTGTCTGCACCAATTTCATGTGCTGCTATGTGACCTTTTGAATCAAAGTCCTTCATTGGTTAGTTTGCAAACCCCATCAACCATACCTTTTATGGGAGCAGTATAATTATTATTTGAGTAAAATTCAAGAGTAGCTACTCTTGAAACAATAACATGCTGGGATATAATGAGCCTTCACTCTACTCGTTAATAGAATTTGTTGCATCATACCCCATTCTTCCATACGTCAAATGTTGTTAAGTCAAAGTCAGTGAGTTGCTTGATGCTCAGGTTTGATTGCTTTGCTCCACTGAGCAGCTTGCAATAGACTTCTGTCAATCAATATACATCTACGTTAACAAAGTCAAAGGAAATTGGAGCCAATTGACAGGGTGTCTGGAATAAAGCACTCAGTGACTTATGATAAAATGCTAGATTCTCCTTCCAATTTTCCTTGTACATGTACGTGATTGCGAATTGAAAGGAGAAATTGATATTAGATCACTTTGGACCTTACTCCACTCACCTGTTCAATTGTAAGGTAATAGGCCATTTTCATAATGGCATCATTTACTACAACTATCACAATCCTTCAGTTTTTGTTTTCTCACATCAGTTAGGACTATTGTGCAGTTCCAGAAAATATCCATACGTTCCCATGGAAGGTTTGTTGGTTTGAACTCCCCCACCCCCTTGGAATTTCTAGTTTAGCTTCATACTTTCCTTTAAAACTTTTGGCTTTTGAGACCCCCTCCCCCTCGGAATTTCCAATGACCTTCCTTGGGGTGGGTATGGATATTTTCTGGAACCGCACATTGTCATTTAAGCTCCCCCCAGGATAACAAAATTTAGACAAAAGGAAAAAGAAATGGATGCTGGTAGTTGTAGTCAAGTGATACCATTGTGAAAAATTGCCTACATGTATGTAGTTGTTTGGCATAAGGCTATGCAACTTGATTGTGACAAGTAAAGAATCCATCTTTACATTAACAACAACTCAAGATAACTGGTTAATGGACAGGACGTTAAATTCCTTTTCTGCCATAAATACACCCATATTTTAACCATTTTAGTGGAAAAGACAACCAGTTGTCATTATAACTAACACATGGCTTGTCTGTAGGTGGCATGGGTTACTCAAAATTATGTAATTGCTATAAAGAACATTACGGGTATTTTGTATGTGACATTCTCTTGAATATAGCTATCCAAGGTACATTTGAGCTGTAAAGACTTTGGGGTGAGTTGTGTAGGGGTAGGAGAAGGCTTTTGAAAGTGAAAAATATGTGGAAAACCATTGATCTCTCGCAATGTTTTATGCAACATGTGCTACATTGATTTAGTTACATCTTTTATTGTCTTCTAATTGATAACAAATATATATTACAAACTGTGGTAAAAAATATTTTTAACATTTATAAAAGTTATCCTGATTGGGTTACTTTGACAAACCATAATGCACAATGCACATGTTCTAAAACTCCAGATTTTACGCTAGTCTTGACATGAAGTTAATTCTGTTTCAAGAATGTGCCTTGTCCAGAGTCATGCAAGCTTTTCTTGAAGCTGTTGCAATCAAAGTTCAGTGCAACTTGAACAACCTGTTGGTGAGATGCATATCATCTACATATCTGAAAGAAGGAAAGAAATCACAGTAGTAATTGCCCACTCCAGAAACTATTAAAAATACCATAATACTCTTTAAAATGCAGGTTTTGGTGGTGCTTGATGTAAGCCTCATTTTTCCGATTTCTTTTGTTTACAGCACGAACTGCACATGCTTATGCTTCAACTTTGAGGCAATTTGCATACAGTGCACATTTGTATGTGAACACACAATGCTATGTCCTAGCATTCCTACATGTACAGGGGCGGATCCAGGAATTTCTGAAAGGGGGGGGTCCGGGTGCATGTTCCCCGTAAAATTTTTCCGATTTTACCCTCTAAAACGCCATTTCCGGCATTCCTGAGAGTCGTAAATCGTTTGTTAAGTCAAAAACTTGAGAATCAGTCAATTGGTGGAAGTAAAACAACTATGTATAAAACAATTTTGTTATATTATTTTTATGAACCACATGGGAGACACAGGTCTGATAGGGGTGGCGGCGCATCGCTCAAATTGGCCAATGAGTTAGTAACGGTTCACCCATACCCAATGAGGGCTAAATTTCTTGTCTAAAGGACACAATATGACTGCAGAGGCTTTATTTCACTCACCAGTTGACCATTATGAAGACAGGGTCAGTGGCTGCACACTCAACATTCTTCATGCACCACCTTCACTTATCACAAACTTAGCACCTGGAATAAATGGTGGTGCGCACAGGGTTATTGTAATTTTGGCACTATTAGTCAATTCAAGGTGCAAAGTTTGTGGTTAGTGTAGGTGACCACAAAGAAAAATGTCGAGTGATAAAAAAGACAAGGGTCCTTTCTCAATAAATGACCCAATCCCCTTCACTTTCCTACAATTATCCGAGAGCCTGGAACAGACTAAAGCACTACATATATCAGGGCTGTCATTAAGGGGCCGGGGTGGGGATTCCCCCAGCTTCTCAGCTACTTTCATAGACAAACAAGGCAATGCTACTGATAGAACTGGGTTTTTTTTTTGCGGCTACTGTTCCATTTCCCTGGCTAATTCAAATATCAGTACAGCCAACAATGCTAATAATGTATAAATGAATGTGGCAAGTTGCAATAGGCCACTCTGAAAAATACCATAATAATCTTTTATGTGCAGGTTCAGCCTCACCGGGGTGTAATTTTTTAAGTCTCCTTTGTGAGAACAGCACAATGGAATTCAGAATACATCAGTGGTGGATCCAGGGGGTCCGGACCCCCCTCCTCTCCCCCCATGTTTGTAAATGAGGTCACCAAAATGGAGAATCATCCTATCCCGGGGTAGTAGTAATATCCTTAGTTGTTCAGTTATACTACAGCTGTGTGGGCCACCCTTGGCCTGCAGCCCTAGTTTGCATTGTAATTCTATATGGTTTGGTTCTTGGACAGGTACTGGTACTTTTCCATGCATCAGATCAGACACTTCTGCTTCCCCATACCATTTAGTTCTGGTTCCCACCCCTCTTTGGAGGTTTGTGCCTCTGCTATTACATATGTTTTTACTATTTGCCCAACTTTTGTCCACCTTGCTAGTCCCACCTCCCACCCTCTCCCTTCCCACCTCTCTTCTGGCTCTTCAAAATCTTGACACAACATGCCCTCAGTCTAACTCTCAACCCCCCCCCCTCAATGATAGAGTCTGAGTCTGGATCCAGACTGTCTTATTAGGTGGGGACCTGCAGGAAAATATTTCAGAAAAGAAAGGCCACACTCAGTCTGTCAGCAAATAGGTCTCTCTGGTAGGTGGGTAAAACCTAGCCTGCAACCCATGGGTTGAATTTTGGAGATGCATTTGAGTGCATTCCTGATTATACTTGCAAAAGAAAATGTTTAAAACTGCTTTATACAGA